>LOEQ01000226.1:105999-125959 GCA_001685075.1 Bramus lutescens | reverse complement strand
TCTTGTAGACCAGGCTGGCCTTGAAGTCACAGAGATCCGCCTGCCTCTGCCTCCAAGTGCAGGAATTAAAGGCATTTGCCGCTGCCACCACCTGACGGCTTGGTACCTTATCTACGTGTGGCATTCTCATCTTGCTTCTCTGCGTTTGCGTGTGACTCTCTGACTCTGCCCATCCTCTTCTCATAATTCTCAGTTTTGTCTCCCTGCCTATATTTCCTGCCTGGCCACTGTCCAATCAGTGCTTCATTAAACCAGGTCAAAGTGACAAATCCTTACAGTGTACAAGAGGCACATTCCATGGCGAGCAAAAGCACACAGCTTGAAAGTGGAAGATGACCCTAGTTCTAATTAACATAGCTTATCATAGGCAAGGCTATAGTGGCATTTCATTTGTATTTTAATAAATAAAACTTACCTGAAGATCAGAGAGTAAAACAGCCCCTCTGGTCAGCCTCACAGACCAGGCTTTAATCCCAGTAGCCACACTGGTTTGCCCTAGAAACCAGGCAGTGCATACCTTTAATCCCAGCTCTAGAGAGGAATATAAGACATGAAAGACAATTCACAAACACTGTCTCATTCTGGAGGCAGGATCGCCATTTCATACTGAGGTCGAGATAAGAGCCAGTGATTGGCTGCATTGCTTTTCTGATCTTCAGGTTGAACCTAAATTTCTGTCTTTGAGTGTCTATTAATCGTGCTTCTATAACGGGGGACTGAAGAAATGGCTCAATGGTTAAGAGCATTGGCTTCCAGAGGTCTTGAGTTCAATTCCCAGAAACCACATGGTGGTTCATAACCATCTCTAATGAAATCTGGTGCCCTCTTCTGGCCTGCATGCAGGCATTCATGTAGCCTGAACACTGTCTATTAAATTAAAAAGAAAAATTATAATGGGTGATTTTTTTTTATTTTTTATTTTTTTTTTTTTGCCACAGGGTTTCTCTGTAAAACAGTCCTGGATGTCATGGAACTCACTCTGTAGACCAGGCTGGCCTTGAAGTCACAGAGATCCACCCTCCTCTGGGACTAAAGGTGTGCGTCACCACCGCCTGGCTAATGGGTGGTTTTTAATAGTTGACCGTCATTAGTGAATATGGTCATCCAGATCCCCTCTTCCAACTCCCCACATCAAAAAAAAAAAAANAACTTCGGTGCTAAAACCGCACCACAGAGCAAAGGACCCTAACAGATACTTATAAACCATTCTGTCTGACAGCTGCAAACACACAATTTTCTTAAACAAATCACATTAAAGAAATCCTTCCAGGGGCTGGAGTGATGGTTTGGCAGTTTAGAGTATTTGTTGTTCTCGCAGAGGATCTGTATTTGTTTCCCAGGACCTACATGATGGCTGGCAACAGTTGCATCTTCACTTTAGCAGATTGCACCATTCCCAGGATCTTGGGCAGGTCCCAGACTTACATGTAGTATATGTACATACATTCGGGTTAAACACTCACATACATGCATATATACATACATACATACATACATACATACATACATACATAATAAAATAAGAAAATCTTAATATATTTTTTAAATTCTAACAAAGAAAAACTGTTGAAGCAGTTTCTTGGATTTTTATTAAATCATAGCTGAATAAGGCTCAAAACCAATAACAAAAGAAATTACAAAAACTATAGGCTCAGCCAGGAAAATGCTTGCTTTGCAAACATGAGGATCCTAATTCAGTTCTTGGAACCCATGTAAATAAAACCATGCATTGTGGTATTTGCACAATCCTAGCATTAGGGAGGCAGAAGTTGGAGCTTACTGGTCATCCAGCCTAGTTTAGCCGGCAAGTTTGAGGTCAATAAAAGGACTTCCTTGGCCATGCATTGGTAGCATACAACCTTTAATCCCGGCACTCCAGAGGCAGAGGCAGGCAGATCTCTGAGTTCTAGGCCAGCCTGGTCTACATAGAAAGTTCCAGGATAGCCAGGACTACACAGACCCTTCTAAAGAAACAAAGTGGATAACATCTGAGTTGGTGTCATCTGGCTTTTACATACATGTGAACGAACACACACAAGCTATATACATGCTCATGAATGAACAGTGGGTCAGTGAAATTAGAGCTGAAATTTAAAAATTTGTAGAAGCACATGAATCATAAAAACCCAGAGACAGAAATCAATATTCAACCCTAAAACCAGAAAAGCAAGGCAACCAAACACTAGAGAAGCCTTATCTCCACCAAGGCTGGGTGGGTGGCTGCAGACTAAGCCTCTCTCCTCTTATTTATATTCCCTCTAGTGCTAGGATTAAAGGTGTGTGACTCCCTAGGGAGTTGTGAGCCGCCACCACCTGGATTTTTTTCTGCACTGATCTTACATAGCCCAGGATAGCCTTGCCCTCACAGAGTTCTGTCTGCCTCTGTCTCCCAAATCCTGGGATTTATGGTGTGTGTCACCATTACCTGACCTCTAGTGATTTTAGCTTTGCCTCTGATCTTAGGCAAGATTTATTTATTAAAATACAAACAATATACCACTATAATGAAAACACTACTTATCTGCATCTCTGGGAAGCCATGAAGGCAGTTCTATGAAGGTATGTCCAGCTACAAAGGCTCACATAACTATCAAGAGGCAGCTGTATGTTACGTGTGGCATTCTAGTAATTGTCCATCTTCCTGTCCTCTTGCAAATTTACTCAATAAACTATTCTTGCTTGAAAAAACACAGAAGAGATCTTGGGAATAACATTAGGTTTAATGATGCACTTCAAAGTCATTAAAAAAAACCAACAAGCCTAACCAACCAAAAGCCAGTAGACAGAGATAATGAGGATTGGGGAGAAACTAATGAGTGGAGCCTGAAGAGCTGGGTTCTTAGAAAGAGAGATTGACGAGCCCTAGGAAAATAACTAAAAGAAGAAACAACTTGATTAAAACATTGGAGTTGAAAATTGGGACATTACATCAGGTAACAATGAAGTCCTGAGGATTATTAAGGAAAACGTTGAATAAGGTGTATTCCAAAAGCTGGAGAATCTTGGGAAGAATGGATAAATAAACATGATCTCACTAAAATATCATTCAGTTTGCCTAATACAGGGATGCTAATTTAATTCTCTCATACTGTTCTTGAGTAATAAAAGACATGATAATGCACATACATAAACAAACATTTCATAATACAAAAGGCTGCCAGGTCTGGTGGCTCAGGCATGTAATCCCAGCTGTTTGGGAGGCTGAGGCAAGAGGATCACAAGCTCAATATCTGCCCCATGCTACAGAATGAATTTAGAACCAGCCTGGGCAACTTGATAAGACCTTCCCTCCAAATTCAAAGTAAAAAGAGGGTTTGGAATGTAGTTGATGCTTCTATAACATGCATAAAGCCCTATGACCAATCCCAAGAATGGGGAGAGGGACAATGACTTGAAATATTACTATCAAATACATTCTTGGTACATGGCTTATGTTTGAAAATGAGAAGCTCAAATTTCACTCATAAAGTAGCAAGAATAGATCCCTTGTATGGCCAACTTAAGAAAAGTTTAAGCAGGGGCTGGCTCAGCTGTTAAAAACACTTGCTCTTGCGAGGTCCCAGGTTTGGTTCCCAGCATCTACATGGTGGTTCAGGACCATCTGTTACTTCAGTTGCAGGGGATCGGGCACCCTCCTCCTCCATAGACACTAGCTAGCATGTGGTACACAGACATATGTAGGAAAACTCATACATTTTTCAAAAATGTAAAATAAAAAAATCACAGACTAGCACATGCAGGCTGTGTGTTCAGTCCCTAGTGCCCCAATAACAATGAAACCCTTACACACACACACACACACACACACACACACACACACACACACCATGCCAAGAATAAACCTAGTCAAAGAAGCAAGACAGTAAGACTTTGACAATGGAGATTTTAAAAACACTGCACAAGGCTGGAGGAATGGCTCTTTTAAGAACACATAAATCTCTTCTAGAGGACCTGGGTTCAGTTTCCAGCACCAGCATCAGGAGGCTTATAACCTACTGTAACTCTAGCTCCTCAGAATCTGACATCCTCTTTTGGTCTCTGTGGACACCCAAGTGTACACAGAAACACACATAAATAAAAATAAATATGCAAAAAAGTACAATAAAAAACACTAACTAAAGAAGACAGAAGAAAAGACCTCTCATGCTTATGAAATTGTTAAATCAATACTATATAAATAGCTGTCTTCCTAACAGCAGTCTGGAAATAGTGTCACTCTCATCACCTTTCATTGACATTTTTTATAGAACTGAAATAATCTTTAAACTTAGGTGGAAGCACCAAGTATCCTAAGTAACTAAAGCAACCCTGAACAGAAAAAGCAATTTTGGGGAGGTTCTGTAATACCTGACTTGAAGTATAACCCAGAGCCATAGGAAGAGCAACAGGGTGGTGCTGGCCCAGAAGCCAGCTACAGCCACCAGGTTTCCAATAAAGATGCTAGAACATAGACACTGGAGAAAAGAGTGCTTCTTGAAATAAGAGGTGCTGCCAAGTCTACATATCCGACATGGAGAAAGCTGAAACTAACCTGTCTTTCATCTCATGTAAAAGTTATCCAACATAAAAACTAAGACCTGAAATTGAGAAAGGCTTTATTAGCTTAATAAATAATCGGAATTGGCAAATGGTTTTACATGGAGTACAATCCTTCTGCAGGCAAAGGAAACAACAGAGTCTCCAAAGTGGGAGAAAACTCTTTGTTGACTCTACAACTTGCAGGGACAAGTATCATGTGTTTTCTTTTGTGAAATCTAAGGGCAGGTGGAATTCTGAGAGTTTGAGGCCAGCCTGGTCTATAGAGTGAGTTCCAGCACAGCCAGGGCTATGCTATACACAGAGAAACCCTGTCTCGAAGAAACAAATTTTTAATAAAAAAAATATGTGTATGTGTGTGGATCTCTGTGAGCATGTGCATGTGATCGCTAGTGCCAGTAGAAGCTAGAGGTGCCAGGCAGTGGTGGTGCTCGCCTTTAATCCCAGCAGAGGCAGGAGGATTTCTGTGAGTTCGAGGCCAGCCTCTTCTACAAGAGCTAGCTCCAGGGCAGACAACAAAGCAACACAGAGAAACCCTATCTCCAAAAATCAAAAGAGGAGGAGAAGGAGGAGGAGGAGGAGGAGNGGCAGCTGCTAGAGGCGTTGGAGTCACAGGTGTTTTTGAGCTGCTCAGTATTGTTGCTGGGAATCTAACTGAGCTCTTCTGCAGGAGTGGTGCACACCCTTAACCACTGATGGGTTTATTAACTTAAATTTGCATCTGTCTTTGCTGAGTGCTTAGGTATAACTTACCTCTGTCAGACTCACACGGGTTGCATACTTTTTAAATTTGCAACACATAATTGTATTATATGTTATAAATGCACTCATTTGTAGTAATACCTCAAAACCCTTCCTCCTTCTCTGCCACCTTGCCCGGGTCTGAGGATTGAATCCAGGATGTTATGCTTGCAAGGCACGTCTAGCCACCTGTTGGCCCCAGTTTGTTTTAGAAGGTGTCTTACAGTGGGAGGACAGTCTCCTGTCCCAATGGAGCATGGGTCTGAGAGCAGCACGTCGTAGCATTGGCCCTGAATCCCTTGGCTTTTGGAACTTTCCAGTCCAGTTTCTTCATGTCTGTGCTTGACCCAGTGTTTCCCTATGTTTGCTGTTTCAAATGCTTGAGAGGTGTTAGGTGAGTTGAGATGAAGAAATACTTGAGTGTTTGCTTATAAGTAAAATTTCAGAAAAGCTGAAACTTCCATGTGAGAGTGGGCAGCCTTTGGAGGCATCTGCAGCAGCAGGAGTGTGGCTCGCTGCCTTGGCCTACTGGTTTCATCCCCAGCATCACTTCAGATCTGAAGTTTAGATTTAAGTGTTAGGTTTAAGAGAGCATGGAAGGATTGTTTTCCCTGCATACTCCTGCAGCGCTTGTTTCTGTTCTGTCTTTAATTTATAAAGATGAGGCTGTGTGGTGACTCGGGCGCTAATAGTGGCTGTTGGGTGCTATATACTGGCTCTTAAGACCAACTGAGCCATTGAGGCAAATCAAGTCGATGAAGATAGAAAGGGGGGATTGGTTTAACATTCCTGTGAGGCCCCTGGAGCTTAAGGGTGGGACTTACATGACTGCAAACTTGAATGTCTGTCGCTGCCCCTTACACAGTCCCGATGTTGGTTTAACCCAATGTGAGAAGCTAAAACCGAATCCTGAGGGAGACTCATTTCATCTTGGAGCAGACAATTAAACATGGTTTGCGTGGTTTCCCACTGTTGATCAAATTAGTCATTGCTGAGTGCTTGGTGTTTTTCTTGCTTATTTGCCTGGATCTCTTAAAAATCTCATTGTTCAAGTGCCTGTTCACTACCTCCTGTCCTCATCTTGGTGTCTCAGGTTGTGCCTTGTTAGCATCCTGGCTTTGCTGTGCCGTTGGCCACATAGGCAAGTGTATGATTAGGAGCTTGATGTTCAGTACTCTTCGGTGTCTTGCATTTACCATGTAGAGGAAGCAGATCTCTTGGTAAATGCTATAGATCCAATTATTGTAGATGGTTTTGTAACAATTAGTATTCTAGGCTTTAATAAAAAAAAAAAAGACAATGTGGCAGCGTGCCAGATCCAAAAGGAGACAGTTCTTTCCAGGCTGATCTTACCTGGGAGATGAGGCAGTCAATTAAATGGATATGAAGTACTAGATGAAACAAATGAGGGATAAATATTTTGAAAAATCCCCAGTTTTGGGGTTCCTCCAATGCAGTAACCCAAATTCAACTGAATTAATAAATCCAGGTTTAATAAACAGAGCAAAGCATCTCCTGGGTTACTCTGGGAAGGCAGGGGAGAGAAAGAGCCTGTGACAGGTCTAGCGATTGAGTCTTAAATGCCCTGCAGGGTTAGGGTTCTTCTAGAGCAGCTCCCATAAGGAGCTGACCCTTGGTGGGCTTTCTGAGGGGTGGGGTCCTAGCCAAACATCTGGGTAGGGTTTGGAAAGGGGGAGAGTGAGCCTGGAGTGGAGCTTGAAACCAAACAATAGGGACAGTAAAAGAGAAAGAACCATGGCTAAGACCAGTCTCCTGCAACTCAACCAAAGACTGTGGTGTTTGGGAAAGAAATTAACCATATATTTTTCTTTTTTAAAATATTTACTATGCGTACAATGTTCCTCCTGCACGTACACTTCCATGCCAGAAGGGGGCACCAGATCTCATGACAGATGGTTGTGAGCCACCATGTGGTTGCTGGGAATTGAACTCAGGACCTCTGGAAGAGCTGCCAGTACTCTTAGGCTCTGAGCCATCTCTCTAGCCCTAGCATATATTTTCTTACATTTGTTTTTAAAATCTAGAATAGTAATTGTTACAAAACCTTCTACAGTAATTGGATTTATGATCTTTTGAGCTCTAAATGTAAAAGATCCATGTACAATGACACAAGAATTCGTTTTGTGATCACACCTGACTTACACTAATCTGAAGCTACACTTTTTAATTTAGTGTACTTTGTGTAAGTTTTCCCATTTTGTTGTAAAGAGAACAAACATAGTTATGGTTCAGGTGCTCCTAGGTTGTGTATTCATTATAATTAGAAGTTTCTAACCCTGAGAAACTTCTGACCTTAAGAGTCTCAGTTAAGGGAATGTGACTCCATCCATTTTCCTTTGTCATTTAAGGAGCTAAACTTTCTGTTCAAATAGGACACAAATTAGAAGGGTGAGTGACAAGTGAGCACTTCAAGCCAGCCTACCCTCAGTCTTCAGCTCTGCTTTAGAGTCTGTCTCTGACATCCAGCACTCAGGGAATATTCACTGGTCGTATGTGAACAAGATTCATCCCAAGTTTATTTCTGTGAGTGAGTGTTCTCTGCAAGATAGTATCATTGTGGCTTTCCTTTTGTAGGAAGAATCTAATTCAAACCCTAACTACTTAAAAAATAAATTTCAGGCTAGGCGGTGGTGGCACACTCCTTAATCCCAGCACTTGGGAGGCAGACACAGGCAGATCTCTGTGACTTCAAGGCCAGCCTGGTCTATAGAGCCAGTTCCTAGGCAGCCAGGGCTGCACAGAGAAACCCTGTCTGGAAAACAAAAACAAAACCCAAAATAAATCAAGTTTAGCCAGGAGCTGGTGGTGTATGCTTTCATTTCCAGCACTTGGGAAATAGAAGCAGGTGGAGTTCTCAGTCTGAGGTCTACAGAGAAAGTTTCAGGACAGTCAGGACTGCACAGAGGAACCCTGTCTCAAAATCCCCACCCTCAAAAGGAAAGAAATTTCAGCTCAGAGATCTTGGTAAACAGAACCAGTTAGACCTGCTGTACCAAAGCACCAGAGTTTTTGGTTGAGCTGCAGTTGATTGATTGGCCTTAGCATGGTTCTGTGTCCTTATGTGTTTTCATCTTGTATCTTACAAACGTTTAATTACTGCTTCATCTTTGAGTTAAGATCATTCCTGGGAAAGACTATCTCCATTTGGATCTGGCATGCCTAGGTTCTAGTATCACGTGGCCACTTTATCTTTGTGTCTGTCGGTGAGGTATGCTTTTCCTGGATCTGTTCTACATCCATCATGTGAAGGTGGTCATAGTTAACCCTGCAGGTGACTTGTAAGATTTTAGGATGTTTGTAACTTCTTGCTAATTGTAGGAGTAGCTATATATTTTATTTGACAAGGTGCTACATTCTTTTTTATTTTTCCCTACACATTCTTTAATCTCATGAAAGATCTTTGTGTAACTTTTGGGGATGAACCACTATAAGCATTTTCTTGGTTGCTATCATGTTTGAAACAGTCTTCTTGTGCTAAAATGCCTTTAACACAGTAGGACAAGGCCCATATCAGATTATTACAGTAACTTTTTTCCAGAAAACATTTTCAGATTTTGGATAAAACTATTAAAAAGCCTGTAAATTCAGAGATAGGCTCCACGTAAGAAAACCTGAACCTGGATCAAATGACACAACCAACAATGTCAGATACTAGTGTAAGCAAGTGTGGCAGGAAGCACTTCTAGGCCAGGACAGCGACCTAGCTCTCTGAGAGCCCCAGTTCCAACTGTTGTCTGAGTTTTCAAAATGAACAGTGGACTGGTAGCCACTTTTAGGCCGTGGATGAAAGAGGATGTAGGCAGGGCTTCTTCCTTTAGGTGGCTTGCACAAGCTGCCTTTTCTTCCTTCCCAGGAGCCAACAACAGAATGTCAGGTCCATGCCTTGCAGATGAATTTTGCTGTCCTAGTCGCTTACTGAAGGCAAGGAAGAGGAGCAGGCCAGGCCATCTGTGCCATCCAAGGCAACTAGTGAGACCAAACAATAATTTTGAGAATATGATTTTTCTAGACTTAGAGTAACTATATAATAGTTTCTGTGGGTTTTTTTTCAGCATTCAGGTGACTCTATTGAATTATTATTCCATGTTACTTGTTCAAATGACCCTTCCCAGAGTTTGTATGACTCTGGGGCTCTCTCTCCATTTCAGCAGGTCCACTGCAGTGGTTCTAGGGATGTTCTGCAGTTTGCAGCCCTGTTTTCATTTGTTAAGACAAAGGGAACCCTTTTCAGTGTGTGCATTTGTGCGTTCATTATTGTCCTCCCTCCTCCCTTCTTTGTCTGAAATGAAGAGCTTTTATGCAGCTGAGAATGACCTTGAACTTTTGAGTCTTCTACCTCACCCAAATGCTGGGATTACCAGCACCATATCTGGCTTAAGTGGTACTGAAGCTCAAACCCAGAGCTTCATGCATGTTGGGCAAGCACTTTTATCAACTGAGTCACATCCTCAGCCCTTGGCATTTTGGTGAGGCTGTAGATTATCTTTTCTGCAGATGAATGTGTAGATTCCACATCTTAGAATGGGCTTTGTCTCACAGCATTGATGGAGGGTCTTGCACATGGGACGGCCTGTGGTGTGCTGCTGCTGTGAGACTCTCTAGGTCACTATGTTTTTCTGAACAGAAGCATTTGGTCCTGCCCCTTTTCCCCAGTCTTGTCTTTCATGTTTTGGGGGATTTTGTGGTCTTCCTTTTCTATTTTAATTATAACTAAGTGATATAAGAAATCACCTTTTGGTTCGCAGGTGGGAATAACATATATGTCAGTTGTTTCTTCCATGACAAACAGCTCATTTGCAGGAGATGAGCACCGGATGAGAAGACAGACCTGTTTTGCAGGTGTAGGCAGTGTGAGTGATTGCTTGTGGTGCTCAGTGGTGCTCTAGCAAGGTAGCCAGCCTGGTGCACATGGCTTTAGAAATCTTTCAGAATGAGTTTTTAATGGATTTAGTTATGTGGATAGTGCTGAGAGAGCTGAATCCAGATTTGGAATCTGGATACTGATGTGTTTGTGGTGGATGGTCTTTAGGTGGGGGCAGAAAAGAATGCACATTTGCTTTCTGTTGGGGGTGGGTGTTAACCCACCATTATGGTTCATGGTGACTGAGTGCCCTACTGTTGGGTTACACCCCCTAGTCCCCAAGTCCTTGATTTGCACCTTCTAGCTGTTTTTATTGTTAGAATTACATTCTTCAAGATCTGACTGAGCTCGTGTTAATTATAATTACCTTAGGAAAGGTTATAATTTATCACTTGGAGATTTGAAACTCTTTGCATTAAGCATAGGATTTTTTATGTGTTGGCCTTAGTGCCATCTGTTTCCCCTGTGGCCATCCTTACATCGCTAGCTTGCTTCTTTGCCTTTTTGGTCAAAAAGAAATGTTTTAGTTGCTTCTCATAAGCACTGCTGCTATGCTGAAGTATGCTACTGTGTTTCTGTTTAATCTCAGGTGCAATCATTCATATCTGGTTTTTCATTTTTGTTCTTTCTTGAAAAACTGGTCACTTAACCTGATTTACTTAAAAATCTAATTTACTTAAGCGCAGAAAAGACAAAAGAAAACTTACTGTTGTCTCTTGTGGATAGACGCCTTTCTTTGGCTAGGCTTGTAGAGTTCCCTGGTGTTGGCTGTCTGGAATCCCCTTTCTAAGGCCCCACTTCCCTGCACACTAGCTTGGTGTGCTGGGAGAAGAGTCTGTTGGCTGGGCTTTATTTACGGAAACAGCAGGGTTGAGATTGATTGCGTTGTGGAGAGACACTGTGTGGATGAGGGAGGGTCACAGCACATGCTCAGTCCTGTCAGTGTGAGGGAAGTTTCTGCGTTCTGCGTGAAGGCTTAGGTCATAGCACAAGCTCAGTGAGAGCTCTGTGAGGTCTCTCAGCCTGCATGTGCCTCCATTTTGAGTATTTAGAGTGGGAAAGGGCAGAGTTTTAGCAGTAACTAGAGGTACAGGAATCCAGCTAGACTCACCAGAGCCTCTGTTAGTCATGGATGATCCATTCAGCCCCTGCAGGTAGGCGATCTTCCCCATGCCTCTCGGAGACATTAGCTTTGCTGCTTGAGCTCCTTCTAAAGACGTTTATGAATCATCTCGTCATTCATAGTGCATATTCCAGAGCCTTTGATTCAGCCAGCTGGCCGTGCAGAGGTGGCATCGCAAAGCATAAATTCCGAGCTGTGCGTGGGGTCTACCCAGAGATGAATTAAGCAAATGTGTGAAGTGTGAAGCTTTGTGAGTCTCTGTCTACGTCCTCTTCCCCTTCCCTCACCTTACCTCCTCTTCTCTTCGGTATGATTTTAGCCTGAATTTGCCCAGTGCATTTTGTAGAACTTATCTGTCTTGTAAACCTGCAGGCTGCCTCACTGCCCATGTGCCTTGTAGGGACTGCTGGCCACAGAGGGGATCTGTGTGGCTGTTTTAGGAAGGGTGGTAGGTGGGCAGCTATTGGTTGCTTTGAAGGTGGGTGGAACTTGTTTTGATTGAGAGCCTGTTTGCTACAGCAAATTATAATTCTTGTGAGGTGACACATGAGGGGTGGCTGTGGATTGCAACTGTATCATCTTAAAGTGGGTTTTAGAAAGGGAACTGTCACATCACTTCAGTTTTCTCTGTTCCTTCTGAGGGAGCAAAGCCTTCTTTTTGCAGTTTGGATATTTTCTTTCCAGCTTTGTGAGATTAAACACATTGACATCTGTGTTAAAATTGAGATTCATATACTTTGTCTTATGGTATGTTTGATTTAGCTTTGTGATGTATATGTATTTTCCATGACTTGAGTTCAGTAGAAGGAGAGTGGAAGGGGTTTGGTGCCAAAGAAGGCAGACAAGGCCACATTTGGTACCTGTGGCTTGTATTTGCCTCCCAGGTGAAGTTGTGCTTTTTTGTACTTACAGTTTGCAGAGAGCCCAGGCAGGTGCCTTCACTAGGGAGCCAGTCAGGATGAGCAGATTTTGCACAATGGAATTCTTACCCAAATGGGGAGTTAGGGAAGTTTGGGATTGCCTAGCTGCCTCTCATTTCCTCTCCCCCTTCCCCCTGATAGGTTGGGAGCAATTTAGAAATAGCAGTCAGGCTCTGTACCTTGTGAGGACTGCAGAAAGCACCTAAGTGGGACAGTGTGCAGCCTCCCGGTCAGGGGGGAAGTTCACTGCTTATTGACACCAAGGAGGAAGGCTTGTAGAAGCGCTCAGCTGGAAACATGGATGTGGAGCTTTGTTTGATCGGCTCTGGTCAGAAGAGGCCTCTGGCCAGGGCAGGGTTTTAGCAGGGCTAACATTTAAAATATTCCTAAAGCATATACTTGTATTCTTGCAGGCTTAATTTTATATTAGAACCAAAATGATGCTGCATAGAGGAGTAATGTAGGGTTAATGTCTTCGTTGATATTTCTGTGTTTGGTTCCCCCTCCTGTGAGGGCCACTTCCTGTTATAAAGCTGTGTATCTGAACATTGTTTTAGAAGTTTGGGGATAATACCTAGTGTTTTTTACATACGTTTGAGTATTTGGGAGAATACTTATTTTTCTGTTGAAAGGTCTTTACTTTTTCCTTTTTAGTTAAAAAATTTTGGGGGTCAGGGTCTGTTGTTTGTTTGGCTGGTTAGTCTTGGTGTAGACCTGCTTTCATGGTGCGTTGGTACAGCCATCTGCCTTATTGGTGAAGATTTGGTGCTGTGGATGGCCTGGGTTTCAAGTTGGTTTTCTTTTCCTGTGATTCATAGTAAAAGTTGACAGCACTGTTCTCATGTGTGCATTTGTTCTCCATTATCCTGTCTCTAAGAAATATCTTCAGGAAATTGCCTCTGAGCTTCTCTCTCCTGTCCAGGGCTTGGGGCATGTCAGGGGTGGAGGTGAGAGCCTCTGTGCAGGTTTGTCAGTAGAGAACACTAGCTATCTGGAAATATGGGCAAGCGCAGAAGGCTTTGCTTCCCGGCGAATAGACAAGTCTCAGATCTTTTACCCTGCTGCTTCCTCTTCATCCATTGCGATAGAATCCTGTAGGAAATCTGAGTGAAGCTACACAGTGTGTGAGCATGCACATGCATCCTGTCCCTGGTGGGCAGCCTGGTCACAGTTGCCACGTGTCACTGACCACTTCTTAATACCATCCGCTTCTCACCACATCTTCCTGGTGTGGTCCCTGGTTGAGGCAGCTCTGACTGGCCTGGCCTCAGTCCTAGTGTGTATCGTGTGTTGATTCTCTAGTGTCACAGCTTCCTCACCCTTTCTTTCTTCTGAATTTGCTTTTCCTTTTCCACTCCACTTTCGTTCTTACAGAACCATGTTCCTCCTACCAAAGACACACTTGTTCTAACCCTGTGACAGATATAGGATGGGTTGGGAGAAGGCGGGAAACACCAGCTAAAGGGCAACTTTAAAAGCATGCACTCATGCTGGGTTTTAGTGGTGCATGCTTTTAATTCCAGCACTCAGGAGGCAGAGGTGGACAGATTTCTGTGAGTTCAAGGCCAATCTGGTCTACACACACATAGTTGATAATCTTCTGTATTGCAAAGTTTCTGATCCAGATGCCACAAGTGCTGGGATATATGTTTAAAATAATTCTGAAAGAAAACTCGCCTTTTATATTTTGTGTGCACTATGATGCTCCAGCACTAAGGTGAGCTGCTATTTAATTCAGCTAGACTAGAGATAATTTCTGTTAACAACCTTTGAAATATACATTTATTTGTGGTTCTGTGATTGTCTTCCCCATTGGACAGGGGTCACATCTATTCTTATAACCTCTGTTCCTAATATAAGGGACTGGCAGATGGGTTGGTTTTTGTTGGGGGAAGAGGAGGGACTGAGACAGGGTCTCATTATGGAACCCTGACTGAGATCTTCCTGCCTTTACCACTCAAGTGCTAGGACTGCAGATGTGTACCACCATGACTGAGACAAATGGGTCTTTGACATAAATATGTTCAAAGGGGTGTGGAGGCACAGGCCTCTAATCCTAGCACTCCAAAGGCAGAGGCAGGTGGATCTCTGTGAGTTTGAAGCCATCCTAGTCTACATAGTGAATTTCAGGACAGCCAGGGCTGTATAGTGAGGCTCATTATCAAAAAAAAAAAAAGCCCCACAAAACAAAAATCTGTTCAGTAAAGTACTTCTGTCAGGAGTAAGAGAAATGAAATGACTAGATATGGTGCCAGATGATGCTGGAATTCCACATAGTTAGGCATTGGACCGGCTGCTTCTCTGTTCTGAGCTCACCTTCCTCATGGGTCTGGCCTGGCTGTAAAGATGATGAGAACGGCATGAAAGTGCTTTTTGCATTGTCACAATTCTAAGTCCTCCTCTCCAGGTTCTTGCAGGTATAATTCTCTTAGTAGCAAAACAACATTAAGAATTGTCTTGGGACTGAAGGTTGTTTGTAACCAGCTGTCCACACTTTTGCTAATCTGCTTCTTCTCACTCCTTTCTACTTTTTATCTTTATTCCTCTTGAAATAAACTTTGTTATTCCTGTTGTGAGGATTGACCCCATAACCTGATACCTAGTTGGTAGGTAAGTGCTCTACTTCTAAGCTGTGTGCTCCAATCTCATTGTGTTTTGAGACAGGATCTTGCTAAGTTGCCTAGACTGGTGTCAAACTCACAACCCTACTGTTTAAGCCTCCCTAGTAGCTGAGCCTCCCTAATAGCTGAGATTGTAGGCATATACTTACTACCTTTCTAGGTCTTGAAATTTTGTTTTTACTTTTTAATTTTTTATTTATCTGTGTGTGTGAGAGAGAGTTTTGCCTAAATATATGTCTGTATACCTCATGCTTGCCTGGTGCTGGCCGAAATCACCAGAAGATGGCATTTAATCCTCTGGAACTGGAGTTATGGACAGTGATGAGTACCATTGTGGGCACTAAGAACTGAACCTGGGTCCACTGAAAGAGTAGCTGGTACTCCTAGCTCTTCACCATCTCTCCATCTCTGAGGTTGTGTTTTTATTTTTATTCTTTATTTTTTATATTTTATTTATTTAGGTGTTTCAAGACAGAATTTCTCCGTGTAACAGCCCTGACTGCCCTGAAACTCGCTTTATAGACCAGGGTGGCCTCAAACTCAGATATTTTGTTTTTAAAGATGCCATACCCATGTCCCCCATATGTGTGTACATATGCGCGCGCACGCACACACACCCACAGACCCACAGTAACATTTGATATTTTTAAAAATTTATATGCATTTGTGTGAAGGTATCAGATCCCCTGGAACTGGAGGATCTGAGCCATCTCTCAACCACTGAGCCATCTTTCCAGCTCCCAGTGTTTCCTTTCCTTAACACTGTCCACTATTCACATATAAAGCAGATAATTGGTGTCTTTTGCCTCTTTGCCCACCATAGTCACCGCACTATAATAGAGAGGAGTTAGGTGATGGCTTTGCCTTTTAAGCATTTCAGTCTCACAGAAGGACCTTGGAAGTGTGTTGTAGCCCTACTTATCAGCTCTATGGTTTCTCTCTGCAGACTTATGTAGTTTGATTTCAGTACATGGAAAGTCTATCTTTGCTCAGGACACCACTTCAATTCTGGAGGGCAGCTGTTATGTCTTCCTTCATGATAGGGTTTTCAAAAAATAGTTTGTAGCCAGAAGGTGGTGGCACACACCTTTACTCCCAGGATTTAGGAGGCAGAGGCAGAGGCAGATCGATCTCTGAGTTCAAGGCCAGCCTGGTCTATAGCCAACCAGGACTGTTATACAGAGAAACCTTGTCTCCAAAAAATAATAATAGCAATAAGTTTGTTTGCTAAGTATGCATATATGTGCATATGTACTTTTCTTTAACTGTGATTGTTAAAGCCATTTGCATTTGTGTAAAGTCCAGGGGAGCCTGGAGTTGGGACAGAGTTTTATGTGTGCAGATCACTGGATAGTGGGTAAGAAATGCAGACAGTGAGCAGTGAGTGCTGTCATCACACTTGAAAGTAGCTCCCTCTCATCTGCTGTCCATCCAGTCTTTCTTCTAAATATTAAGTGAATCTTCCTCTTTCCTTCCTTTATAATCCACTTAGCCTTCCAACTCTTCCCTCCTGTGTCAGCGCTCCTGAGTGCTAGGAGGTCTGCCTTGCGCCACCACATCTAATTCTAACACAGTTAACCCCTGCTTCTCTGACCTGGAATTGTTTGAAAGGCTGTAGTTATGGTTCTTATCAGTCTTACTGCTCCTCAGCTGATACCTCCTTAGGTCTGGACCCTGAATTACAGTTTGGAGAAGCCTGTGGGAGAGCTGATTCTGTAGTTAATTGCTGTGACTTCCTGAGTGTTTTTACTTTCCTCAGGCCTTACTCTCTTCGGCAGTGCTGTGGAGTTGTGGCAAGGCTTCTTGGGAGCTTTATCAGTGGACTTTGTACTCTGAGTCCAGCTCCAGGCCTAGGTTGGCTTCATGCCAGTGAGTAGAGACCAGTCCCTCATTCTGTTACTAATTCTCCTTATTTCATTGTTTTTGAATGAAAGCTGATTTTTTTTCCTGCTAGATAGTTTATCAAACCTCTTTTCAGATTAACTTTGATTGGAGTAATTTTATTATCTCAGAATAAACCCCTTAATTGATAACTATAGCTAAGATACAGTTGATTTAGAATATTAGAGCTCGTTTACAATATCTTAATGTTGGGCTGGAGAGATGGTTCAGAGGTTAAGAGCACTGACTGCTCTTCCACAGGTCCTGAGTTTGATTCCCAGCAACCACATGGTGGCTCACAGCCATCTGTAATGAGATCTGGTACCCTCTTCTGGCCAGCAAGCATACAGACAGAACACTGTATACATATAAATAAATAAATAAATAAATGAATGAATGAATGAATGAATGAATGAATAAATAAATAAATGAATAAATAAATAAATCTTTTTTATTTGCTTTTTATGTATACAATATTCTGTCTGTGTGTCTGTCTGCAGGCCAGAAGAGGGTGCCAGACCTCATTACAGATGATTGTGAGTCACCATATGGTTGCTGGGAATTGAACTCAGGACCTCTGGAAGAGCAGGCAATGCTCTTAACCACTGAGCCATCTCTCTAGCTCCTAAATAAATAAATCTTTAAAAAAAATCTTAATGTCCAAAATTAGACATCAGGGAAATGCAAATCAAACTACATTGAGAGTCCATCTCACCTTAGAGACTATAATTAAGAAAGCAAATTAGGGGTGGGGCTGGAGATATGCACAGTGGTTAAGAGCACTTGCTGCTCTTCCAGAAGCTGGGGGACGGGGTTCAGTTCCCAGCACCTATATGGTGGTCACCACCATCCATAACTCCTTATCCAGGGAGTCTATTGCCCCTTTCTGACATACATGAGTACCAGGAATGCACATGGTGCATATACATATAATGAAACACTCATACACATAAAAAATCTAAAGAAAAGAAAACAAACAGGCCTGGAGAAAAGACTCAGTGATTAATGCTCTCTCAGAGGACTGACGTTTGATTCCCACCTCTGGAAGACCGCCTTTGCTCTTAACCACTGAGCCATCTCCAGCCCCTGGTGTTTCCATTCTTAGCACTGTCCAGTATAGTTACACATATAAAAATGGGTGTCTTTTGCCTCTTTGCCTACCATATACACAGCACTATAATACAAATTGTGAGTCCATTTCCCTTGACTCATAGTTCTCTATAACTCCAGCTCCAGGGAATCTGAACACCCTCTCTGGTCACTGCAGTCACTACACTCAGTGTGTGCAGGTGCATACACTGTGTGCAGATATATACATACACTTTAAAAAAAGAATGAGAGAATAACAGACCGGAATGACTTTGAAGGGAAGTGGATAGAGTGTAACATTTACACACTGTAGTAACATAAAATGGTGTACCTTCTATGGAGATAAGTTATAGAGGTTCCTCAAGAAAACAAAAAGCGGAGCTGGCATATTAATCTGCTGTACTACTCCTAGGCATGTACCAAAGGAATCTCAGTCGGCACTCGAGATACTTTACATCCATGTTATTGCAATACTATTTGCAGTAGCCAATTATGGACATAGCCTAGGTGCTTATCCGTACGTAAGTAAAGACAATGTACTGTCTATCTACAATGGAGAGTTATTCAGGAATAAAAAAGTATTAAATGGATAGAACTGCAGGATCTTCTTTTTAAGTAAAACAAAGCTAGATTATGTAAAATAGATATGACATGTTTTCTCTCCTAGATGCAAAAGAAAGTGACATGAAAGTGTAAGGTAGACTGTTCAGGGAGACAGACTCTGGGGGAGAATGTGACCGCAGTGCTCGACAGACACGGCAAAGATATGCCATGAAGCATTTACTGTCCACACTTCTTACACGCTAGTTAAAGTTATAAAATATGCTCTTAGGCACAGTGGGGAGCTAAAAGCAGGCTTGGTTCCATCTTCATGATGGTTTTGGTCTCGAGAGCAAGAAAGCCATTTGTATAGTTTGTAATTTTTCAAAAGTCATGGCGGATACGGTCTGAAGGTGAAGTGTGGAGATTTGCCCTGATCTCTGGTCACCACCACATAGAGTCAAGAATAGCAGTGACTGCAGCAGGCCTGTGCTGGTTCATACCATAGCTATTCTCTTGTTTCTACAGCCTCTTTACCGAGTTAGTTGCCGTTATGAGCTGAGGACTAGAGAGATTATGTCAAGATACACGTAGAGCTAAATTTTGAATCAAGTCCTTTTGTTTCTGGCCTCTTTGTACTTGGTACTCTGCAGTAGACGCCCAGAGTGCTTCCCCCTTTCTTTGGGATGGTGAAGTGACTCTGTGACATTCTCAGACCAGGGTGGGGCAGGCCCCTGGGACTAAATGACCAGTCCTTCAGAGGCTGCTGGTTTCTGCCTTCCTATCTCCTGGCAAAGATATTTCTCCCTTTTTGAAATTCAGATGCAAGCTTCCTGCCTCTTTTTGTCCACTCCCTGTTTACTTCTTAGTCTAAACTGTTTCCGTGGTAACAGGTTACTTTTCAAAGGGAACAGTTTGTCATTTTATTTAATCCACTGCAGCTGAAGAGGGCTGAAATATTAAGTTGTAGTTGCTGTGGATACTGCTTTGTTACATCAATTTCTTTTGTATCAGATTTCATATACAATGAATTTAATTTTTTGTTGCTAAAGAAATAAACACAATGGCTTACCATCATTGTAAATTGGCTTCTGAAACCATTTTTTTCATATTCCAACCAAAGAGTCGTAGAATAATAGAAGTTGCAAGTCAGCTATTTTTCGAAACATGTAATTTATATTAGCTATACAGTGAAATTCTCTGTTTTAGGAAGGATAATGATAGCTTTTTTATAAAATGAACACACACATATTAATCTGGATTCACAGTATTTCAGTGTTTGAAATCACAGAGATCACTAGGAAATAGACAGAAATGGAGGAAGCCAGAAGGCTGCACTGGAGTTGGCCTGTGATCCCAGTACTTAAAGGCAAAGGCAAAGGATTGTGAGTTTGAGTCCAGTATGGACTGCATAGGAAGACACACATTCTCTGTCTCTGTCTCTCTCTCTCACACACACACATTCATGTGCACACACGTATGCACACGCACACACACTTTTTTCTGGTGTTTCTTGTCACTTTTTAAAAAATTTATTATGTATACAATATTCTGTCTCTGTGTCTGTCTGCAGGCCAGAAGAGGGCATCAGACCTAATTCCAGATGGTTGTGAGCCACCATGTGGTT
>LOEQ01000226.1:62074-72217 GCA_001685075.1 Bramus lutescens | reverse complement strand
GCCTCTGCCTCCCGAGTGCTGGGATTAAAGGTGTGCGCCACCACTGCCCAGCTATTTTAAATCTCAAGGGATTTTGATACTTTGTGTCTCATGTAAAGCTTTCCATTGTTTCATGACAAACTGAGAGCTGGTAATTTACTCATTTGACAAGTGAAAATGCCATTCCACAGTTCAGGATAGACCTGATTAATGAGAGTATGACCCTAAGGGGCTGCAAAGATGGCTCAAGTTAAGAACACTTAACTGCTCTTCGCAGAGGACCTAGGTTCCTTTCCCAGCACCCACATGTCAGCTCACAACCACTCTAGTTCCAATGGATCTGATGCCCTCTTCTAGTCTCCATGGCCAAAACAATCATACATATAATTTTGCTGTTTTTCTAAAGTAGAATTTGACCCTGCTTTGGATTCTTTGCCTTTTTTGCAAAGCTTTATAGAAGCCTCGGAGGGAGTCCTTGGCTAGTTTCTGTTCCACCACCGGAAGGTGCTGTTTATACACACAGTCCCTGGCTCTGTGCTTCAACAGAACAGTTACTTTGTTAGAGTGGAAACAAACCAAATGTTGCCAAAAACTGATGCTGTTTTTAAGCAACAAAGTCCTTTGCCACATTCTTGTGCAGGCTTGTCTTTGACCGCACATCTCCGTGGCTAGCATGAAGAGTTGCTGATTGCCTAGGTCCCATAGGAAGAGTTTATGTTGTTCTTTGATAAGAGTGTGCCAAAAATGAAGGAAAGGATACCTTTTGGCCAAGCCTGTGTGTAATCCAGGGCCTACAGGACACTTGACTAGAAAGAACAAATTATGATGGAGCCATTTGAAAGCTGGTAGATTCGTAAAGGATCCCTACTTTGTTACCAGATCCCCATCCTTAAATCCTAGGTCATTGGCTGAAAACAAACAATAATAAAGCAAAACAACAACCAAAAACTCATGGCACCCCCTTCATTGTGATGAATTTGGACGTGGTTTTGCTTAAATAACATCCTGCTTTAGTGGGGTGGGTGGCAGGTACCTCTACTCTCACTTGCTTTCAAAGATTGGAAAATTGAGTTATGGTGTTAGTTTGTGGTCCCTGTCTTTTTCGGAGGGTCCTCCCCCACCCCTGCCTGTAGTTCCATACTACACAGTTCTCTGTGCTTTCCGTGACTATTACATTTAATCCCAGATCTTATCTACTACCTAGCTTGGTTACAAAATGGCCAGAAATGTTTAATTATCCTTTGATTGCCTTTCCCTGACTACAGAGTGAAGCTGTAGGATGATTGAGGGTTTCCCACTGTCTCATTGCTGTTTCTTCTCCTAGCCTTCTCTAGGACTGTTTCACTGTAGTATCAGTGAGGGGCCTGCCATGAATGTCCTCACTGAACAGCTGGAGCCCAGTGGTCCAGATCAGGTGTTTAAAATTGGAAACCTGGGAGGAGGAGAGATGACTTAGCAATTAAAAGTAGTTGCTTAAGACTTTGAGGCCAGCCTGAACTATAGAGCAAGCTCTAGGACAGCCAGAGCTACACAGAGAAAGCCTGTCTCGAGGGATGGAAGGAGGGAGAACAGTTGCTGCTTTTACCTAGGACCAGAACATTATTTCAAGCATGCTTATCACGTGGCTCAAAACCACCTCTCATTCCAACATCAAGGGATCTGATTCCCTCACCAGGCCTCTGCAAGAACCTTCTTGCATAAACACACACACACACACACACACACACACACACACACACCAATAAAATAATCATAATTAAAAAGGAGCAGTATCTATGTTACCTTTAAAACAGTTGAAACCTAGGCAGTGAGACCTTTAGGTAAAGGTTCTTGTTTTCAAGTATGACCACCTGAACTCAAACCACAGGGTAGCGTGAACAAACTCCTGCAAGCTGTCCTCTGACCTCCACGTGACCTCTATAGCACTTGTCTTCTTTCCATCCATCCCCAGTCCTTCCTCCCTCCCTTTCTCCCTTACCATACACGAGTAGATGTTAAAAATTAAAAATAAGCTGGACGGTGGTGGTGCACACCTTTAATCCCAACACTGGAGAGGGAGAGGCAGGAGAATCTTTGTGAGTTTGAGAATAACCTGATCTACAAAACGAGTTCCAGGACAACCAGAACTATACAGAGAAACCCTGTTTTGAAAAGCATAAACAATTTTTAATTTAAAAATCAAACAATAAAAATTTAAATTCATGTCTTTTACAAAATCAAATTATTTAAACTTTTCAACTTAATAAAGGAGAATATTTTTAATGGCAAATTTTAGAGATTCAGTTAAAATAACTAATATTTTGGTTAAATTTCCCAGCTCTTTACTGACATGAGTAATATATGGAAATGTCCATTTTAGCTCCTCCTCCAGTTGGCTTACTTGTTCATGGTGGGTCAAGCAGAGTATGTGGAATCCAGCTGCTCATATCCTGGTGACTGTGTGGCTGTGCAAACCTGTGTTTCCTGTGACGCTGCTTCTCCTTAAGCTGTGTGTAGCCACACCTTCCCTGTGCCTATTATCTTTGTTGTTCATAACCGTGTCTGTCCTAGAACCTAAAAGAGAGCCTGGCACGGGTGAGTACAAAATGGGTCCTTGTTGAAGGGATGAGGGGGGTCCTGCTCTCCAGGCTTCACCAGTGCGCTCTAGAGATAGTCTAACTTGTTATGGAGCTGCATAGGCCATAATCACTCATGGGATATTTAAAAATGTATCCTCAGTGAAATACAATTACAGTTGCATGTTCTCCCTCCAGCCCCCGATTTGCCTGTTTTGTGTGTTTGGTTTTTCAATTTTTCTTTCTACTGTTTGAATTAACTACAGTCGAAAACTAGAAGTGTTTGGGTGTGATAGCACTCTGGTTCTATCACTCTGAAAGGTGATGGGAAACATCAAACAGGAGGATGTGGAGTTCCCAGCTTTCTTTGGCTGGAAGCTGCCTGGTACCCTGTTCTAGACAGGGTCTCACTCTGTAGCCCTAGTTGTTCAAGAGCTTGCTATGTAGACCAGACTGACTTTCAACTCACAGAGATCTTCCTGCC
Source organism: Bramus lutescens (assembly GCA_001685075.1). Taxonomy (NCBI): domain Eukaryota; kingdom Metazoa; phylum Chordata; class Mammalia; order Rodentia; family Cricetidae; genus Bramus; species Bramus lutescens. The sequence goes on along the minus strand of LOEQ01000226.1, from coordinate 69,199 downwards.
TTTGCCTCTTGAATGCTGGGATTAAAAATGTGCACTACCAAGCTTGGCCCTACCCTTTGTACTTTTGTTTTTGAGACAGGGTTTCTCTGTGTAGCCCTGGCTGTCCAAAGTTCTCTTTTTAGCTTTATAGGCACTGACTGTGAAGGTTGAGCTCTGCTGAACACCAGAACACGAAGGTGTCTATAACCTAAAGTTTTCCCTCCTCTTCTGTTTACAACTGTTTTACATGGGGCTAAAAACACTGTTTGTCTTGCAGAGGATGGGGTTCAATTCTCAGCACTCTCATGGCGTCTAATACACCTCCAGTTTCAGGGACTCCAGTAATCTCTTCTGGCCTCTTTGGGTACCAGGCATGCACATGGTGTACTTAACATGCATACATTCCGGCAAACACTCATACACGTAAAAATAAAATAAATCTTTTAAATTGAATCATTCTAGTGTTGTTTAACATGTAAATTGTATTGCTAATAAAATAAATGACATTTAAATTGTATGAAAAATTCCAGAAATAAACAGTTCATAGGTATCATCATGCATCCTTTTTATGGTATAGTGTTATAACTTTTATTAGTGTTTATTTGTTTTGTTTTTCAAGACAGGGTTTCTCTGTAGTTTTGGAGCTTGTGGAACTAGCTCTTGTAGACCAGGCTGACCTCGAACTCATAGAGACCTGCCTCCATCTCCCAAGTGCTGGGATTAAAGGCATGCTCCACCCGGCTTTATTAATCTCTTAATGTGTTTTATTTAAGTTAAGCTTTATCATTTATCTGATTACTTTGGGGAAGGAACACCTGGTGTATACACATTGCCACCCTCCATTTCATGTGTCTTGTTGAGTCTTGTAAACTTCCTCTCACAGATGAGGGAACAGTGGTTCATCCATCCTGCCCAAGCTTTCTCAAACAGGAGTCCGGGCAAGTGGATATGAGCGACTGCTACATTAGGATGGCATCCCTCCTCCTAGCAGAAGTCCCAGCACCCAGGAGGCAGAGGCAGACAGGTCTCTTTGAGTTCAACACCAACCTGGGCTATAAAGTGCTATGACACGGAAAAACCGTGTCTCAAAAAAAAAAAAAAGATGGTATTCCTCAGTGGGTGCAGAGATGACTGAGCAGTTAATTTCCTATACTGTTCTTGCAGAAAGCTCAAGTTTGGTTCCCAGCATCTGTTTCAGGCATATTTCAACCACTTGTAACTCCAGCTACAAGGGCTCTGGGTTCCACGGGTACCTGCACTTGTGTGCATGACACACAGAGACACACATACAGAGAGATACACATACATGTATTTGAAATGAATGTTTTCTTTTTTATTATTTATTTTTAAAGGCAGTGGTGGTACACGGTAGATATCTGTGAGTTCAAGGCCAGCCTAGTCAACAAGAGCAAGTTCCAGGACAGGCTCCAAAAGCTACAGAGAAACCCCATCTGGAAAAACAAAAACAAACAAAAAAGGTGGTATCCCTTCTAGCAAGATTTCCTGTGGTTCCTTCAGAAGAGGGCTTGCAAAATAACCATTTATTCTACCTTTCGTAACAACTTCTGCCTCATTCAGATGCAGCATGGTGACATACCACAGCCTAATTCATTTTAGAAATGGTCACCGTCCTGGCAAATGACCTCACACTTGTTACTTTCCAGATTTGTTTGTTTCAGGAAAGGATGAGTGGTAGTTCTCAAATATTGATTGAGCTTAGAGTGGGAGAGGCCACGAACTGGGGTATGTTAAGAGACTAGGCTGACAGCAGGTCAGTTGCCCATTGAGAAGACAGAAACCAAGAACTAAGGAGGATCAGGCCACAATCATGGTTGTATCAGGGGACAGTGTGGCCTGAGGCATGTATGTGGGGGTGTGTGGGGGTACCTCTCCTTCTATTCAACAACCCACCAGAAAGTCAGTTGAGGCCTTGTGTAGACAGCAGCATATTTTCTGGCACATTAGCAGCTGTATGTCCAGTAGCCATTCATATTTTTCCAACTATAGCTTAAAGCTCTGCCTAGTTTACCCTGAGGCAGGTAGGAATCTCATAGGGATTAATGACATTTGATATCAGTTCACACCTAGACCAGTCTGTATGTTCTTAGGAGTAATTTCCTAGTCCCAGACACATAAGATATAGTGTTCAGAAATTTTTCTGTGTACTATACTAGAGTTCCATCTATAGAAATTTGGTGAGAATTTCTGTCCCTCCTGGTCCTGCAGCTGTTCAGTCTCAAAGAAACACACCGAGATGTATATTAATTGTAAACTGTTTGGCCTGTTAGCTCTTACAACTTAAAATTCATAATTCTTATCTGTGTTTAGCCATGTGGCTTGGTACCTTTTCTCGGTGAGGCATTCTTGTCTTGTTTCCTCTATATGTGTCTGCATGGCGATTGCATCTCTGCCTTTCCTCTTCCCAGAATTCTCCTAGTCTGGTTGCCCCACCTACACTTCCTGCCTGTCTACTGGCCAATCAGTGTTTTAATAAACCAATACGAGTGATAAATCTTTACAGTGTACAAGAACATTATCCCACAGCAAATTTCAGGTTCCAGTATTATGTGGCTTTGTTTATAATCTAACCAGTCGTCAGTCTAGAGAATGATTTAGGAAAAAAAATGAGTGGAGCCAAGCCTGGTGCTGTGCGCCTTTAGTCCTAGCACCTAGAAAGGGAGGAAGGTGAATCTCTGTGAATTTGAGGCCAACTTGGTCAACATAGTGAGATCCTGTCTAAAGAAAGGAAACAAAACAAAACTGGCCTGAAAGTGCTTTCTCTCTCTCTTCATGACTTTCGCTTCCCAACCCGTGTTACTGTGTGTCCGTGTGTGTATGTAAACCAGAAGGTGACATCATGTGTCTTCCTCAATCACTATCTACTTTGATTTATTTTTTAAATATATTTTTAAGTTTTTACTTTTAATCATGTGTATATGTCTATTACAGGTGCCCATAAAGATCAGAAATATTGGATAAGCTGGAGCTAGAGTTGGGCAGTTGTGAGCGAGTTGTGAGTGTTGGACACTAAGTCAGGCCTCTGCAAGAGCAATATGCACTCTTAGTCTCTCTCCATTGTAATTTTTGAGACAGACGCTCACTGAACCAGCTCAGCAAGACTCACTCTGGTGAATTATTTACTCCTAATGGCGGTGCTGAGATTTGCATATCAGCGGAGCAGCTCCATGGTCTATGCTTTTCCTTGTTGTTTTGTTAGCCTATATACTAGATTCATTGTTTATAAAATGTTACTAATTTTTGCCCAGAGTTTTTTATTAGAAGTTTCAATTTGATCATTTGATTTGATTTTAAATTATCACTAAAATAATATGCTTTTCAAATTAAATAGGCATGTCAATTTCCCTTCTCTTCAGTTTCATTCTGTGCTACTAAACATTCTCATTATATTAGAGAACATGTCAAGTGCCTACTTGCTTTAGGTATCAGGTAGAGTACGAACACCTGACTTTATTATTTTTGTGTGTCAGGAAGAAGGCAAAGCCCCAGAGCCTGGATGATAATAGCTTACTAAGTTTGGGTAAACTGAGGTTTCGACATGAGTGGAGTCTGCTGCAGGAGAGTAATTGAAGGCTTTTATTCTTTCATTTAGTTTAGCAAGCATGTCTGGATGGTCATCTTGGCAACAGACTGTGTGAGACACCGGACTCACACAGCAGCACATGTGTGGGAGGGCCTGCAGTGGAAAGACAGGCAGATTTCAGCCAGGGAAGGTGTGGGTTAAACATGAGGGTCCTTCTGCCCAGTGGCTCTCAGCAGCATCTGATAAGAGGGGGGACATAGAGGCTTCAGCAGAAGGCCTTTGCAGGACAGGAGTGGTCAGTAGGATGCCCAGAACTGGGAAGCTGTGGTTTGTGAGATTTCACAGGAAAGGAGCTTGCTCGCTCTAAAGGTCCAGCTGCTTCAGTCTCAGCTGCCACTACAGAAGTACACCTTTTGGAAGTCTGTATTTTGAATCTTTTTTAATGATTTTTTTAGTAAATTACTTCACTAAAAAGACTAGAAAAGAGAATCTGGTCTATCTTTGGGCTTCTTTGGAAAGGATGTGACAAGAATAACTGGTCTTAGTACCTCACAACTGTAATAGAGCACTTGGGAGTCTGAACAAGTTCAAGACCAGCTTGGGCTACAGAACAAGACCTTTTCTGGAAACAAAACAGCGAAATGAGAGCTGGGCATAGTGGTGCACACCTTAATCCTAGCACTAGGAATGCAGAGGCAGGCGGATCTCTTGAGTTCGAGGCCAGCCTGGTCTACATAGTGAGTTCCAGGACAGCCAAGGCTACACACAAACTGTCTCAAAAAACCAAAAAATAGATAAAAAAAAAAAAGTGGAACAAGAGACTGAGGCTTGCTAGCTGGGTTTTAGTCTTGGCTTCTACCTCATGGTGAGCATCTTTATTCATTTTTCAGAGCCATGGTTTACTCACCTGGTAAATGGTATGGCAATAGTTCTTATCTCATGAGATTAAATAAGAGTCTATCTTTCTCATAGGATTAGTTAAGGCAGTGAATGCTGAACTGTGCTGAGCACCATACCAGGCATGTTCTACAGATGTTGGCTTTGGTGTTTTGTGGGGTTTTTGTTTGTTTGTTTGGTTGGTTGGTTTGGGTTTTTTGAATCAGGTTGTCCTGGAACTCTTCTCAGTGGACCAGGCTGATCTTGAACTCAGATCCACCTGCCTCTGCCTCCCAGGTGCTAGGACTAATGGCGTGCATCACCTTGACACTTCCCTTGTTTTCAGGATGTTCTCTGTTTTATTTGTCTCCTTTCCTGTGCAGATCAGCTTTCTATTACTGTAACAAATACCCAAGCTAAGTCATCTTAGGAAAAGAAAAGGTTTGTTTATTTTGCCCACAACTGCAGAGGTTTCAGTGTGGGGTTGCTTGGCCAGTTGCCCCTTTTCTTGAGATAATGTGTTAGTAGTAGAGGATATGTGAAGGAGGAAGCCACTCACCTTGTAGTGGCTGGGAAACAAAAGCAGTGTGTGTCCCTATAGGTTCTCCCGGTAACATCAAGCTGGGAGCCAAGCCTTTATCTCCTGTCCCATAGAAGGATGGGGTTAGGATTGGAGGGCAGTGGGCCATGATAGTACTTTACAATAAGATATTGCCCTTCCAGGTTCCTCTAGAAATAGAGAGCTAGACAGACAGACAGACACACACACACACACACACACACACACAATACAATATAATAAAAAAGTATAGGACTTGCTGTTATTGATTTACCTCCCTGTCTGTGTGGTACAGTTAATTAACTAAGGTCATTGTCGTCTCAGCTACATGAAAGCAGTTATGATGCTGGCAAAGCCCTGCAGCGCCTGGTAAAGAAGCCTGTGCCCAAGCTGATCGAGAAGTGCTGGACAGAGGATGAAGTGGTGAGCATGGACCTGTGTGTGCTTTGTGTTCTGGGCCTTTGGGGTGGTTCTTCTTGTGTGCATCCTCTCTGCTCCCCAGGGGAAGGGGCTCATTCGGAAGACGGATTGCCTGTGGTGTCCGTCCACTAAAGGAAAGAGCTGTTCTGGGAAGAGCCCTTGCTACACGAGCACCCAGTTCAACTCCCTTGCACCTTCTTGTTGTTTATTTGTTTAAAGCTGAGTGTGACTGCATGTGCACCCATGACTTTATAGAGTTGTGGAAGCAGTGACAGGAAGGTTGCTGCACTTGCTGCCTGCAGCCTTCCTCTAAGTTCAGTGAGAGACCCTGTCTCAAGGGAGTAAAGTTGAGCAGGACATCCTGCATTGTTCTGCTATCTGCAAGAGGTACCTGTGATGTATTGCTCATACAAGGAGGAGCCATCAAAACGACTTGATTTGATTAAGTAGCACTGGGACCCATGGGCAGCAGAAAAGCTCTCCTGAGTTTAGTTATCTTCCTAAACAAGGCTGGTGCAGAGCAATATGTGAGACTTCCCTCTTCTAAACCAGAACCTGGAACAATTTTTTTTTTGAGAGCTCATAGTACCTCAAGCTACTGAAAGCAGTTGCTCTAAAATGGGAAGGAAAGGCTTCATTCAACACAAGAGGAGAGTGGAAGAGGAGGGGCCCACAAACACAGATGCACAACCCTGCAGTTCCTGACCCACGAATCTGATGAAGCTACATCCCTGCCTAGTGACTTTTATGAAGTATTGCTGTAAACTGGGTGGTGGTGGTGTACACTTTAAATCCCTGTACTTGAGAGGCAGAGCCAGGCGAATCTCCATGAGTTCTCAGCCAGCCTGGTCTACAGAGCTAGTGCCAGGACAGTCTCCAAAGCTACAAAGAAACCCTGTCTCGAAAATCCAAAGAGAAAGAGAGAGAGAGAAAACATATTTCTAGATTTCTAAGTAGGTAACTGTTGTAAGGAGGCCTACTTGTTGGTTCCCGGCTGATCAGCCCTGAAATAATCACACAAACTATATTATTTAAATCACTGCTTGGCCCATTAGCTCTAGCTTCTTATTGGCTGTCTCTTATATTTTTATTTAACCCATTTCTATAATCTGTGTATCACCATGAGGTCATGGCCTACCAGCAAAGTTTCAGCACGTCTGTCTCCACCTCCTTTCTCCCAGCATTCAGCTTAGTTTTCCCCTCTGTTTCCCTATAGCTCTGCTATAGGCCCAAAGCTGTTCCTTTATTAACCAATGTTATTCACAGCATACAGAGGGGAATCCCACATCACTTCCCCTTTTCTGTTTAAATGAAAAGGAAGGCTTTATCTTCAACATAGTAAAACGACATATAACAAAACAGGTATTGGGCTGGAGAGATGGCTCACAGGTTAAGAACAATGATTGTTCTTCCAGAGGTCCTGAATTCAGTTTCCAGCAACCACATGGTGGCTCACAACCATCTGTAATGAAATCTGGCAGGCATACATGCAGACAGAACACTGTAAACAAAATAAATAAATAAATCTAAAAAAAAAGATATCAAGTAAGAATAACAGTTATAATATTTATATCTACTTTATTTTTTATCATAACTAAGGAAAACTATAACTATCAATTCTTCAACTCCATCAAAGACAGATATAATAGGGTATAATATTACCCAAGCAAACAGTTAAGTGCATTGTAAGCAACTTCCAAAACTCTAGAATTGACAGAGACATCTCACTGCCTGGACAGTCACCCAAAGT
>LOEQ01000226.1:41900-55944 GCA_001685075.1 Bramus lutescens | reverse complement strand
CTTTTCTTCCTAATGGAAACAGCATTGGCCACTCAGTCCAACGTGTGCTCTCAGTGTGATTCAAGGTCAAATTCAGGCCTTACTGGCCAAGAAAAATGTAGTTGCAGATAAGAATGACCTAGTATTTCAAGTATCAGTAGAATTGGATTGTTTCCTGTGATAACTCCCATCAGCCTTTGAACCAAACTCTTGTTTAAAGAAGTCGATAGTGTAGATAAAATAGAGTTTATTGTCAAATCCTTTTGGAAATGAGAGAGTAAATTAAGAATCAATTATATGTGCAGAAAGATGGTGGAAAGCAATCAGTTCTGTCAGTTAGTTTGCAGAAAGATTCTACTGTTTAGCAGACTATATGGAGAAATATTTTTTAAATCCTTTTGTCAATGAAATAGGACAATTATTAGAAAGAGGCCTTTTTAGATTGTATTTCAGTTCGTATGTCAGTTGAAGTTGCCTCTGGGTTAAGTCTGAAACTCACCTGATACCTTGCATTTCTCAGACAGCTGCTTCCTTGTGTGATCAAATAAATGCTCTTTTTTGTATGTTTTCTCCCTATTCATTTGTAAAGCAAAAGTCATTCTCATTTTCTGTTACTAATAATGTTTTCTAAAACTTGTTATCTCCTAGCCATATTTTTACCTGATTTTCCTATAAAGCCAGCAATACATAGTGTCATCATCCAGGACTCCCTGTGTGTGCTTACATGTTTGTGTTTTGTATTTGAACCTTAGAGCAGAGCAGAGCTGAGGTGGGGAAAGAGTAACCCCACGATGAACGTGAGCATGCCTTTATTGTTTATTGCAGCTCCAGATAATCATTTTAAATCAAAGATTTTTTTATGGAACATTTTTCATTTTTGCTTGAGAGGGACAATGTCCCTCTTCAGATGTCTTCAGATTGAAAGATTCATAAATACTAGGGCAGTGGGCTGTTGAAACCATATTTTCCATCTCATTTTCAAGGACATGTAAAAAATGGAGATAGCATACACTTCTCACCACTCAGTCATCTGTCTCTGTTCGTTTAAAAAATGAGAACAAGACGCAAGGGGGCTTGAGAAATTGCATGTAGTTCTCCCATAGACAAAGTGGAATTTTATAAGTGAAGAGGATGAAACCTTTTTCTTCTTCAGTTTCTTAGTAACAGATCAGAGTCAGTTTTAATGTGTGTGCTTGGAACATCCTGTGTACATCAACATCAGAGCCTTATTCTTCCATAGGTGTGACATCCTAGACTGCTATCTGGGATTTGGTGTTGGGAGAAAGAAAGAAAACCTGAGAGGATGGAACTCGCTCAGCACCAGCTTCTGTTTCCTGCATCCCTCTGTCTAACATCTAAGGTCTCTCATGTAGAGGTCATAATAGTCATGGTAGCCACATGATTGCCTAAGGCTGTTCTGATTTGGACTTACTGGTTGAAACCCAGCCAGGCAGCCATGGTTTTATATGCTGAGGCTATAGCAGAGCAAAATAGGCAAATATGCCTGCCCTCATGGGGTTGGCATTGTACTAGGTAAGGTAATTAACACTGAGTGGCAAGTATTGTATGTTAACTCAGTGCTAATGAGACAGCAATACACAGTCCAGGGCAGCACAGTGTAAGGTAGCCCTGAAATGTCACTTTTGAGTAAAGACCTAAACAACATTTGAGAGCCAGCCTTGAAAATACATAGAAGAACATTCTAGACCAAAGAAACAGAGAATTGTAATGATCCCCTCATTCTTGTGAGAGATCCCATCCAATGTGGAGTGTTCTACGGTAGCTGAGCTGGAGGCTGTCTACCCAAGCTTCCCCTATGCTGTGTAAGCCATGCTCATTGCCCTGTGACCTGATCATCTGGGTACCTGTGCACTTGATGGGGAAATCTGAGTGGGGTCCTTGGCTTGTAGGTGAAAGCTCACCTTGTAGGCACATGTACTGGAGAGTCAGGAAGAGATGAAGTAAGTAGGACATGTGCATCTTGAAGCTCATGCCTGCTGCTAGAATTCCATTCCTTCTACCAAGCGAATGGGCGGTCCTGTGAACTGTTCTGCTTCCTCGTGCTTCGGTCCCTCCCTGCTGTCTGTGTGGTTTCAGTTTTGTAGGATTCTGAGTCGGCCTCTTCAGACACTACCAGCTCAGAGGATGGCATCTGAAGCATTTTGATTTTATAACCAGAGTGGACTATCTTTACTACCTATGTTTACTCTAATGAGTCCACATTTGTGCAAAGAGCTGTTTTTCTTGAGTATTCAGGCATAAGAAACGTAGCTGAAAAGGAAAGGGTATGAATTGTTCGCACCTTGAAGTAAAAGTTACTCGTGTTAGACATTTCCTAGCAAATTTTAACCCAAGAAGTAAAAGAATTAGAACCATTTGGGACTATCAGTCTAATACTCTGAATTCTATCCCCTGGGAAGGAGAATTTTAAAAAATTGTTCTCCAACCAGATGGTGGTGGCACACATCTTTAATCCTAGCACTCAGGAGGCAGAGGACAGGTGGATCTCAGTGAGTTCAAGGTCAGCCTGGTCTACAGAGCAAGTTCCAAGACAGCCAGGAGAAACCCTGTCTCGAAAACCAAACCAAACCCAAACTGTTCTCTGTTGGGCCCAATGCTGGCTCTGAGAATCTGCTCTGGAAAAGGCTCTCGGTAATACCTGTTTCCACTGACTTTTGTTGTGTTTGTTTGCAGGAGTCTTACTCTGTAACCCTGGCTGGCTTAGAGCTCACTATGTGGACCAGGCTAGCCTCAAACTCAGAGATTCTCTTTTTCCCTGCCTCTGCCTCCAGAATTTTGGAATTTAAAAGTTTGCACCACTATGTCTGCTCTGTCCACTGACCAGAGGACTTGTGCTACATGCAGAGATGATGGCAGTACTGGCCAGGGTTAATTCCCTAGCAGTACTCTATTCTTTTCCCCCCAGCACTGAGAAGTGAGTGCCTGGAAGTTATCCAGTCCTTGACTCCTGTCAGTGTGTCAAGTCTGCCCACTGGGCCAGAGTGACATGTCTTTTCACTTGTCTCCATGCTGGACTATGAGGACTAAGTGCTGTGTTTTAATGATTTATATTCCCAGAACCTAGCCGGCACGTGGAACAAAGATGGTAGATAATCAGAAAATATTTAGCTGGCTCAGATAGACGAGAACCTCCCTCAGAACTTCAGGTTACTTCCATGGAGTGATCTGTCAGGCGATGACGCTCTGCTGTTATCGTCTGACTGCCAGCCACTGCACACTCTGAGCTTCAGAATTGACTGTTTATTTGCTGGTCCTTGTCCCCTTGTATTTTTGTTTGACACCCCCCCACTGCCGCCAGTTGTCTGATTGATTTTACTACTCGATTACAGTTCCTAAATGTGAAGTGGTGGTGCTACAAATATGTCATTGGTATAGAATTTGCCTTGCACATGGCTCTCCCTAAGTTCAGTTCCCAGCACTGCACATACACACCAAGTCTTACCCTTTGCCAGTGTCATCCAGATTTAGTAAGGTATTAGCAGGGAGCAGGACGGAGCTTGGCAGCAGTAGCCCAGGTCAGCCTGGTCTCACTGCCTGACAGGCTGTTCTGTACAACTCAGCACTCTTTCCAAAGCATAGTCTGTTCATCTGGCTCTCAAGACTGCCTGCTGTGCACAAAACCTCTGGTGTGCCTCGCCTCCCTTCTTCTATCAATATCAGAATGTTGGCTTACCTTGCAACCCATGCAAAGGGTTGTAATAGAGTTAACCTTGGCAGTGAGAACTAGGAAAGTATCACATGAATACACCAGAGAACTATAGCAAGGAAGGGATAGGGAAAGTCACACATTTAAAGGAAAGTAAGATGAAGCAGAATGATTGAAATGTGCACTGTTCTGCCTGTGCCTGAGACCTCCTGATGCTGTACTATATTTAGTATTTTAAGGTGTGCACATGCTAATAATCCTGGATCATTTTATCAAATGTTCAGAAATGATGCTTCCAGGATGCTAAGAACAGAATGCCTTAGGGTTACAGCCTGTGGCCACTACCCAGTGTACCTAGGCCATCTCTCTGAGGTCATAGGTCCCACTCTGTTAAGCCAAAGCCAATTTAAGTTGTGGAGAAGAGGAATGGGTAAGTTTTACTCTTTCCTCTCTCATCTAGATGCCCCAATACTGAGGTCAGGTAGAAGCAAAAGACTGGTAGTCTGTGAAGGAGGCCTAAGCCTAGCTAGACCTGGTGGCTAATGCTGTAATCCCAGCTACTGGGGAAGTGGAGGCAAGAGAATCAAGTTCAAGGATGGCCCAGGCTACCTGGTTAGTGCAAAGCCAGTTTAAGCAACCTAGTGAGAGCTTGTCTCAAAAGAACAAGTGGGGCCAGCAGGATGACTCAGCAAGTAAAGGCGCCTGTCATACACACCTGACAACCTGAGTTCAACCCTGAAACCCACATAAACTTTGATGGAGAGAGCCAACTCCACAGTTTATCTAATCTCTACATATGTCCTGTGGCCTGCATCCCCCCACTAATAAATAAATTAAAAACTTTTTTTTTTTCTGGGCCGAAAAGATGTCTCAGCAGCTGAGAATGCTTACTGAGGGTCTGGGTTCAGTTTCCAGCATCTATAGCAGCAGCTACGCACACAGTACACAGAAACTCATACAGACAGACAGACAGACAGACAGACATAGAAAAGGAGTAAGTCCAGAGGGGCTTGGTGGTGCATGCCATTAATCCCAGCACTCGGGAGGCAGAAGCAGGTGGATCTCCATGAGTTCCAGGACAGCCAAGGCTATCACACAGAGAAACCCTGTCTTGGGGGACAGAGGGAGGGGGGGATATACCAAATAAAATTTAAAGAAAAGTTTAAAAATGAAAAGAAAATACACAAATACAAGCAAAGGTGTTCTAAGTTTCCCAATCTGCACTTGGTATCCTGTGAGCTGCAGAGGATGGGAGGAAGGCATGCCGTGGATTAGTTTCATTCTGTGTTCTCTCCATGCAGCTCCGAGCTGTCTTCTGTGTAGCAGACATTAACATGAAAACCTGTGCAGATGCCAAGCATCTGCTGGCTAGCTGCTCGCCAAACAGGTGTGGTCAGCCTAAATGTGCCATCCAGGGCCTTAACTTCTAGGTGGGCTTGATTATCTGCTTTTCAAAGAGGAATTTAGATAATAAATTTAGCAAGATTGTCATAAGCATAGGCTTGAGAAGCTAGGTAACCTAAACTTCTAATGCATCTGACAGTTTAAAATAGATGGACTTTATATGTGGAAGGCACCAGCATCTGTGCTAACTGTCGCTATGCCGAGGAGAAGAATTGAACTCTGGGTATGGTTAGGCAAAGCTACTCATGTGCCACAGAACGATGGCAGTAGACTCTGAACATTAGGCTCCTCCTTCTCAATCTAGGCTATGGAGATGGAATTCCACAGTCCTTTAGCAGCACACGACTAAGGTTGTTTTCAGATCCCGCTGTGAGGCAGCCCAACTTCCTTCTCAGCTCTAAGCTTCCCTGGAACTTTATGACCCTAGAACAGCCTGACCTTGGTGAGTCTTGGGCTTGTAGAACTTTGTTTTCAGCAGCAGGATAATCTTTCCCTCCACTTTTATATTCCTGTCAGACATTCCAGGGATCCACATGGATTTATTCTGCCTCCTGGTTACACTGTGGAGTGTGTTGCTCCCACATCTCAAGAAGACCAAACATTAACCCTGTACCTCCACACTGCACATGCTCAGTGGGCACTGGTGCACTCCAGGCTAAGTTGGCTGTGCCTGTGCAAGCACTTGAATATCTTGGCAGAAGAGACAGTGAAATTTGGAGCTGGAGACATTTTTGTCTGTTTCTGGATAACTAACTTGAGGTTTGCTTTAAGCGTTGGGCATAAAGGTTGCTCTTGTCCACCTTGCCGTGAACTGCATCCACTATGTTGGCACAGCTGCACTGTACGAGCTTTGCTACCCACAGTCACCATCATGGTTCTTCCTCGTTGGACCTCCTGTTCTTGTCACTGCTAGTCTGTTTCCCAGAAATTTTTTTTTATTGACTTAAATTGTTCTTTTTTTTTTTAACCCTCCCAAATTTGACAGAGGCAGGAAAATCTGTGTGAGTGTGAAACCAGCCTTGTCACTATGAACTACATAGCGAGTTCCAGAACAGCTAGAGCTGCATAATAAGAGAGACCTTGTCTTTTAAAAAGACCAAAAATAAAAAAGGTTTAAAGAATAGCATCATTGACACCTTTATTTAAAAAACAGGGAACAAGCTGGGCGGTACATGCCTTTAATCCCTGCAATCTCTTGAGTACCGGCGTGGTCCACAGAGTGTCAAGACAGCCAGGGGCTGCAGAGAGAAATTCTGTCTTGAAAAGCTCTGGGAGGAACACTAATTTTAAGCAAATACACTGTTAAGGCTTCAGCCAATGTCACTACTAAACTTGTAATTGTTTGACAGTATAGCAGTACCTCCATCCTTCTCTGGAATCTTTGACAGATTTGGCAATGAATATAATGAATGACGGCAACATAGTGTAAGCTTTTATGTGTGCCTCTGTGGTTCCTGACACTGTTCTGAGTCCTGGGGCTTAGGAGTTGGACAGCAGTAGGTGGGGAGAGATGTGAGCTTTGAGGGGGACCTTGTGAAACAGGTAAGATTTCACCAGGCAGCATGGATACCCAGCTAATGGAAGAACACTGAGTCATGAAGAGTAGAGCAGGTTGGTAATAGGCTTCTGGGTTGGGGACAGCAAAGATGGCCAGTTCTGCCTTGCAGTCCTGAGAAGTCTATGTCTGCCTTTGAGTATCAGGGTGACAGAGTTGGAACTGCCTCTGAGGATCAACCTGGTTCACAGCATTGAAGTTCAAGAGGGGAGGGTTCTGAAGCCAACACAGCACATTTACTGATGGAACTTTAAGTGATCCCGGTACCTCAGCCACACTGAAAACTAGCTAGATCAGAATCTGACATGGTCCTGGCCAGTGCTGCTGTGATCCTGGAAAACCACTGGTCTGTGTGGAAAAGGTGTTGAAAAATGTCAGTTCACACTTTTGACTCAGCATGGGTTGCCATCTGGAGTTACTGGAGGACCTTTCTGTCCCACCCAGTCCCACAGCCATTCAGTCTCAAATAAACACACAGAGGCTTATATTAAGTATAAGTTGTTTGGCCTGTTGCTCAGGCTTATTACTAACTTCATCTTACAACTTAAATTCACCCATAATTCTTGCCTATATTTAGCCACATGGCTTGGTAGCTTTTCTCAGCAAGGCATTCTCATTTTGCTTCCTCTGCATCTGGCTGGTGGCTGACTCTCTGCCTTTCCTCTTCCCAGAATTCTCCTATTCTGGTCGTCCCATCTATACTTCCTGCTTGACTACTGGTCAATCAGTGTTTTATTAAACCAATATGAGTGACAAATCTTTACAGTGTACAGAAGCATTTTCCCACAGCACCTCTCTACTAGAGCTTACCCTGGAGATTCTGAGGATATGGATACATAACCCATGCAGAGAAGAACTACCCTGGAGGAAGCTAGCGGAGTAATCATGAGGCCTTTAGTACCAGGTGGGGGTTCTGAGCATTTGGCATGGCATTTACAAGCGGAGAAGTAGTCACAGACACACGTGGTCCTTTCCTGGCTACAGAACACATGACTGGTAGTGTTTGCTCGCCACTGTGTTCCAAAACCCCTCTCCTGGCCTCTCTGGAAAGTCCAAGCCATAAAAAAAAGGAGAGATGACAGTGTAAGAGACTGCTCTTTTGTTTTCCAATCTATCTGACCCAAATAATCACATAAATTATGTTAAATACAACACTGTTTGGGACTATTAGCTTAGGCTTTTTATTAACTAACTCTTACATCTTAAATTAACTCATTTCTGTGTATCACCACAAGGCTGTGGCTTACTGGTAAGGATTTGGTGCCTGTCTCCTTTGGCAGCTACATGTCATCTTCCTGACTCTGCCTACTCTCCCTGGATATCTCTTCCAGCCTGACTGTATTCTGCCCTGCTATAGGCCGAGGCAACTTCTTTATTAACCAGTGGTAATAAAACATATTCACAGCCTATAGAGGGGAATCCCACTATAGTGCACAGGAGGCAAAGCAGAAAAGTTCATGTGCATTTGAAAGAATTGTGGAACATGGAAATGGGTGTAACAGTTAGGAATGAATGAAGCTTGTTGACAGGGAGGGCTTGTTGGTTTCCAGAGGAAGCTCAGTGGAGGAAACTCAGCTTGAAGAGGTTAAGTTGCAGAGCATGGATATGAGGAAGCTGCCAGAATAGCAGTACAGTTAAGAAGGCATCCTGAGATGACATAAGAGAGACAGAGGATGGCCATCGTGATAGTGACAGAGAGATAGCAGAAGGTAGGGGAATGGTTTAGTTCCATGTTGTTTAACTTATTAAACATTTTGTTGGAAAATGAATAATACTTTTTTTTTTAAAGGTTAGGTCTCACCCAGCCCAGGCTGGCCACTGTAACAAGGTATGATCTTGAACTTCTGATCCTCCTACCTCCACCACCCATTATAGGCATAGTCATGCCCACGCGGAGTTTCTTTTTAAGGTGGGGAATGCTGGGACAGTGCTGTCCTTGGCATGACTCAGTAGGAAGGCCTGACAGAGAATCCCCATGGGTGTTACCAGAGCCCAGACTTACTACTGTCTGCAGCCTCTGCTGCAGAACTGAGGCGGAAAGTGGTACAAGACTGTTGGTGGGTTTATTTACAGTGTTGGCCAAGACTGAGGAGAGAAAAACTCTTGCTTTCCTTGCCTTTCCTCTGTTAGAAAAGATGAAACAGCTGTCAGGAAATGTGCGTATGAAGACTGAGCTAGAAGCTCAATTATCAGAACTCCTTTAAGGAGTTGTCTTCCCTGCCAAGGTCAGACTACTCTCACCTAGAGCTTGAAATTTCCTGTAGACGTCTGTCTTTCTGTCTGTCTGTCAGTCGTGTCACTGTCATGCTATACCATCCCCCTCCCTGTTACACTGTCAAAGATCATAGCTATCCAGAGTCCCCAGCTACACAGGTGACTTGTGAGATTAGGGTAGAGGTGGTAAAGAAGTAGATGGCCCGATGCCACCATCAGGAAGGTATTTTGTGGGATTAGCATTAGGCTGTGGGAGTGGAGGAGGGCAAATGGGAAAGACCTTTAGTTTTTTGTGTTTGGTATCATTCCCCATTGGTCGGTTTGGTTAGAATAAAGAACACCAGAAACAGGACACAGACAGAGCCTCAGAAGTTCTGTGGGCAAGATGTTCACGTTTTAACAGTGGTACTGACAGAGACAGGTGCACAACTGCACTGACTACCTACTGAAGATGGCAAGGCCAGTGGGTAAGCTGCCTAGGGGGTAAAGTGGAATTGCAGTCCTGTGATTGGAGGCACTGAGAGGAATGCTGTATGGATTTTAGTGGGAGGAAGAGGAGGTTGGAAGCAGGGGACACTGGGGCATTTGTAGAGGACAGTATGGGCCAAAGTTGTGGTGCTACAAGTAGCCATTTGGGATTGCTATTGTGATATCCCTGACTGGGAATAAGAGTGGTCTGAATTGTGTTGGGAGATCCAAGGTTGGAAGGAGGGAAATATGTGCAGTTTGTCATCAACTTAGGTCCCCGGATACGGACATAGCCAGTGCTGCTGCTTATGAGGTAGCATACAGTTTGTGGGGTGACCAGTTTGCTACAGGCCTTCCTAACTGAGATGAACTAAACACTGAACATGCGGGGTTGAAGGTGCAGGAATGTTGTGAGGAGGTAGGGTTTGGGGAATGGATGGGCACACGCCTAATATTTAAGATTCCAGGGCGCCATCCTCTTGTTTGTTTGCTTAGCCACCTAGCAGAAGGTAGGTCTCTGCTATGTACTAGGCATTGTCTTAGTACTAAGCACAGAAATAACTGGTCAGCTTTTTCCCTGTGACTTATAATCTTACAGTAGCTGTGGGTGATGATTCCCTGTGCATAGGAGAAAGGATTGAGAAAAGCGTGGGACTCTAGTTGGTAGGTTCCCTTGTCACCATGGGTTCATTTTCTTTGAAGCTTCCTTAGCATAGTCTGTTTTGAAAGGCCTAAGACAAACAAAAAAAGACATGGTGGAGCTTAATGTGTGGATGATTCATTTCCTCTTTGAAAGAAGTGTTTCTTTCATCCTTTCTTAAGCCTGGAAAGTCTAAAAATAGTGTTTTTTGTTTGTTTGTTGCTGTTAGCAGGTTAGATCAAATTACATGAGCCCCACCAATGTCCACCTGTCTGCCCTCTGAGCAGCCCAGGAGAAGGGCCCACGAATTGGAGTGGGGCGGGCGCCTCCAGTCTCAGAGTAGCACACATTAACCAAGAGTTTGAGGAGCTGCAGCGGGGAGGTCCCTGAGCCCTCACTCATGTCCTGTTACTCTTCAGTTGTGATTTGGTCAGAGTAAGAACGGTGTCTCCCACCCGCTTTTGCCCTTCCTCCTCTCCTCTGTTTACATCATGTGGCCCTCTGTCTCACTGGAACACCCTCTACAGGCTGTGGCTTCCTACACAGTATTTTCAGTGCGTGGACACAGAGCAGAAGTGAAAGACTTGACTTCTGGTGGAATCAGTGCCTTGGACTACTTACTTCAGATGAGTGTTGACCCTCCCTCCAAAAAAGAAGCATATTAATTCAACAGTAAGGCCCCTTCCCAGTGTCCAGGATGGCTAACAGGAAATGTCATTGAAGAGACATTTAAATGGCTGTTAGTACAAAGGGTTCTGCCAGATATAACAACCTTATCAGAAGGTGGTGATACTGCCATGGAGGTCAGCACAGAGGAAGATGTGATGCTGGGACAAATAAGCTCAGTAGCCCTCACTGGTTCTGTAAGGTTAAAGCCAGAGTCTGATGAACCTAGTTGATGTGGACAGTGCCTGGTACTCCAGAGAATTTATGTCCGCCTTCAATTGATGCAAAGTAAAACAAAACAAAAATTTCCCCCTCCTATCAGGCATGGTGACACTCCTGTAATGTCAGCTTATAGGAAACCAGAGTCGAGTGATTCTGGGGCTGAGGCCAGCACTGGCTGCATAGTGAGAGACCTATCTCAGAAAGAAAGGCAACACTAAAGTTGCCTTCATGAGCGATCTAAAAAGAAAGTTGTCTTAGACCGCACACCTCTTCCCAAGTTTAAATTGATGGTTGTCATCTTAGTCTCTCCTGCAGCTTAGGCTGACCTTGAACATGCTGTGCAGCCAAGGAACTTTTAAACCTCTGTTCCTCCTGCCTCTGCCTCCTCAGTTTACCCAGTACTCCTGTGTGCTAGACAGCAGCACTGCGCTGTCTGAGCCACATCACTAGCCACTCTACATATAGTTTTTGTTGGTGTTTCATCTTGAAGATATAATTTCAAATATACAGGTGTTGACATTTAAAATAAAATGGGGGTCTGGAGAGATGACTCGGTGGTTAAGAGCATTTGCTGTCCTTGCTTTCCAGCCATCCACATGGTGGCTCACAACCACCTATAACTCCAGTTCCAGGAATTCCAACACTTTTCTTCTGGCCTCCATAGGTACTAGGCACTTTGCACACAGACATACATGCAATCTAAACACTATTAAAACTTGTTTTTAAGTCTTTAAAATAAATTTCTCCTGTCTTTTAACTATATCATTTGAATTTTAAATTCTTTGCTGATTTAGACCCATTATAATTGTTTTAAAAATAATTTAAAAGTGACAGAGAAGCTCAGAGGGTAAGAGCACTGGCTGCTCTTCCTAAAGTCCTGAGTTCAATTCCCAGCAACCACATGGTGGCTTACAACCATCTATAATGAGATCTGGTGCCCTCTTCTGGCCTACAGGGATACATGCAGACAGAACACTGTATACGTAATAAATAAGCCTTAAAATGTGTGTGGGGGGTCAATATATGACAGAACTTTGCTGGGTGGTGGTGGTGCACACCTTTGATCCCAGCACTCAGGAGACAGAGGTAGGTGGATTTGGAGTTTGAGGCCATCCAGGGCTATACATAATAAAAATTAAATAAAAGAGAAGAGGAAAGGACTGCCCTTCTCTGTTGCACGAATCCTAGTAACGTTGAGAGTTTGGAAATGAATTCCCCTAGAACTATTTGAATCGCCAATTCTGGGCACCAGGCTAGTCCTGGGGGCCTGGGAAGATGTGGACTGGTGAAAAAGTGAGGACTATCATGGCAGTCCCAAGCACGAACTGGCTCACATGACTAAAGGGTCATGGGATGATGAAACACTTCCTACCCTTGTTCTCTGAGGCCCATGCTGCGAGCTCTCACTACAGGAGAAAATGCACAACCATTCCTCTTCCCTACAGATCTCTTTCCTCAGCTAGATCTGCTGTTCAGTGTTAATATAGCACAGACATCACTCCAGCACTCTATTTAAAATATTTAAGTTGGGCTGGAGAGATAGCTCAGGGGTAGGTACTGGCTGCTCTCACAAAGTACCTGACTTCAACTCCCAGTACCCACATTGCTGCTGACAATAGCCTATAACTCCAAATCTAGAGTATCTAATACCTTCTTCTGGCCTTTTCAGGGACTATACACATGCAGTACACACACATACATGCAGGCAAACATTTAGACACATAAAATAATAAGTTTTAACAATGTTTTAGTGATGGAGTTTCATTGTCACTGGCTCCCTTTGAAGTCCCATATATTTTAGGCAGCCACAAACTGTTTTTAGAATAGTAAGGCTTAGCCAGAATGCCAAAGTGACTATGGCATAAAACAGATTAAGAATCTCCCCTCTTCCAGATACCACAGATAGTTTCCAGAACAACCAAGACGTCAGATTCAGTGCAGTGGCTTCATGACAGGACACTGCATAGAAGTAGTACTTGTCCTAGCTGCTGGCACAGCATTCTGACTTAGAACATGGGCTCTAGGTGTTTCCAATGTTTCCACAGACTCTCGTATCTCAGACTGGTCATATCAGGCATTATCCTAAGAATACCAGTAGCTCTGATAATCCAGTTCACAATCAAGCATTTGGAAATCCACTCAGACCCACCACCATGTATGGCTTCCAGGAGGTCCTTCCAGGAGATCTTCTCTGAGGAAGTCCACTCACTGGAGAGAGGAAACTCATTGTCTGTAGGCTCCAGTTAACAGTTGAGGCGTTTGTTTTTATGAAGCAGTTGTGCCTGCAACATTGTTGTTTGGTTTGTTTCTTTAACATCCTAACAGTCATTATTTTCTTTCTGGTGCTTTCTTGGGCAGCTGGTTTCCTCTGAGCAGCAGGTCCCTTTACTTGAAATGACAAAGCTGCATTTAGATCAGGTTTCTCACATGCTGCTGACTTTATTTATCTCATTTACAGTATCACATTACTGTTGCCATACACTGTGAGCTGGGCCTCCCCACAACATTTTAACAATTGGTAATTGGGCAGGAAGTGTGTTTTTATTACAGTGGCCTTTTGATTTTGATTTTATAGTCATGTCGTGTATAGCAGAGAGCAGAGGTGGGCGAGTGGTGCTCTGAAACAGATTTTTGACAGAGAGAAGTCTGTTGTTTCTGCCACTTTGGCTATCTGTCAGCTCTTCTCAGACTTCCCCCTTGTGCTGGTTGCCTGGCAACCTGGGGCTGGAGCAATCAAACCGTGGCCAGTGCTTTTCCAAGCCCAGATTGGGAGATGATTTATTGGTGGAACTGCAAGCACCATAAACCAAGCCTTAGAAATGAAATGAATCCCCCCCACCGCCTTCTTTATCTCTCTCTCTCGCTCTCTCTTTAAGAAAGAACATAATTGGAGGATTTTTATCACACACACACTAAAACACACAAAATAAAATTAGGGACTTGTTACGTTGCATCCACATTTTTTTCTTTGACTGTGTTATCAGAACTTTCTTTTTTGGAGACAGGGTCTCACCATGTAGTCCTAGCTGGCCTTGCACTCACTATGTAGACCAAGCTAACCTAGAACTCTCAAAGATCTGCTTGCCCCTATCTCCCTATAGTTGGGATTGATGGCTTTGTCACCATGCCTTGCCAGAAACATTCAAAAAAAATTTTTTTTTTTGGTTTTTCAAGACAGGGTTTCTCTGTGTCACTTTGTTGCCTGCCCTGGAACTAGCTCTTGTAGACC
>LOEQ01000226.1:10263-23823 GCA_001685075.1 Bramus lutescens | reverse complement strand
TTTGGAAGAGCAGGCAGTGCTCTTAACCACTGAGCCATCTCTCCAGCCCAATTTTTAATTTTTTTATATTTATTTTTTGTGTGGGTATTTTGCCTGAGATCAGAAGAGGGTGTCAATAAATCCTCTGAAACTGGAATTATAGACAATTTCAGATGGTTGTAGGCCACCATGTGGGTGCTGGGAATTGAACCTGAGTCCTCTGGAAGAGCAGTAAGTACTCTTAACTGCTGAACCATCTCTAGCCTCAAAATAAATATTTTTAAGACTATTTTATTTTGTGTGTATGAGTATTTTACATGAGTGTATGTCTGTGCACCATGTGGATGCCTGGTGCCTTGAGGGGTCAGAAGAGGGCATTTGATCCCCTGGAACTAGAACTACAGATAGTGGTGATTCGGGTCCTCAGACCAAACCGTTCTCAGCAAAAGCAGCAAGTATTCTTAATCTCGAAGCCACTTCTCCATCTCTATAAATAAAAATAATGGATTTTTTTTTTACTTTTTTGTTTTGTTTTGTTATTGTTGTTGTTTTGAGTCAGGGTTTCTCTGTGTAACAGTCCTGGCTATCCTGGAATTCACTTTGTAGATCAGACTGGCTTTAAACTCACAAAGATCTGCCTGTCTCTACCTCCCAAGTGCTGGGAGCTCCACCAATACCTGGCAATAAAAATAATTTTACAAAAAATCTGTAAAGCTGGTGGCGGCACGTGCCTTTAGCAGGAGAATCTCTGTGGGTTTCAGTCAGGTCAGTGAACATCCTCCTGCCCTTTGACTCCTGTGAAATGGGGTCATGACTCTGGATGCTTAGAACATGCATGAGAATTTCCATGAGGTGGTGTCTGTACAGAGTATATAAAGATGATCTCTCTTCCTAATCTGTTACCCTCTGTTGAAAAACAAGTCTTTGTGTGTACACACATGCTTGCTAGGGCCTAGACTTGCTAGACAAGTGCCTTACATTCTCTGAGCTCTCTGCTTATGTTTGCGAGGTGGTTCTATTCTGGGACTGTTTTCACCAATCCCCTATAATTTCACTTGAGTTACTTAGGAAGGATTGAGGGGAGTACCTGGGTGGAAACATATTTTTATCTTTGGAGCTTTCTTCTGAATCCCATTCCTCCCATTTAGTACAGAAGAAAGTGCCTGTGGCATGGACATCAGTAGCTTTCCTAGGATTTCTGGTGTTTATTATACAGGTGTTAGGTCCGGCTTTCCTCTGAATACTGCTGCCCACTGAAGTGGGAATAGTGGCTGTACTTATGGCAAACCATTTATAGAGGGTTAGTTGAATGGGTATTATGTGTTAACCTCGTGGCACCCAAGAGAATAATGACAAGTCAGATCTTTCTAGTTTTATAGCTGTGCAGACACTCAGTTCTTCCTCTTCCGCCATTTGCCTTTCTTTAATATATGTATAAAACCAGGAATGGGTACAGCATTTCAGATTGACTGTGGCTACCCACTGATCTCTCACCCATTTATGCTGGAGTTTTAGGTGTTGGTGCATCTGTGTAAACACTGCCAAGTGTCCTGCACTTCTGAGAAGACAGGACCAGCCCATCTGTCCCACATGGGGTCTCATTCCAGGATGTTATGGAATTTGCCATTCTCCAAACCAGGCCTCTCAGTTTTAAGTGCTGTCACTTTGTTAATGACCTTTGGCCTTTGAAATACCTAGAAAATAAATAGGCCTCATAGACTCAAATCCTGACCATCCACAGGGAACCCATCTTAAAAAATACAGATTACAAACTAACTTGTTTTTTCACGTACATTGCCATTTCTTAAAAAAATCTCGATGATTATTCAGAGTATGATGGTGTGTCTCTTCACGCTGCAAACATGGTAGTTTTATTTGGATACAAGATTGTCATCTGGGTGAGTATCCCTTGAAGGCTTTGTATACAGCTGTGCCTGCTGC
The DNA here is from genome assembly GCA_001685075.1 of Bramus lutescens. Taxonomy (NCBI): domain Eukaryota; kingdom Metazoa; phylum Chordata; class Mammalia; order Rodentia; family Cricetidae; genus Bramus; species Bramus lutescens. Next base: position 21,903 of record LOEQ01000226.1, on the reverse strand, counting down.
TACCAGCAGTGGAGTGTGGGCAAGAGCACCCTCACCAACCTGTACCATGGCTCCTGTCTCAGATGCAGGGCCCATGAGCAAGGAGACAGTTTGATCTGGCCCAGTTCTGTAGGGAAGAGGGAGAAGGTGTGGAGCGCGTGTTTTGTATGCCGTTCTCATCTCTAGTCTTAGTTTTGAGCAACTTACCCCAGTAAAGAGTAAACTCATGTTATTTGTAAGTGCAGGTGGTAGTATGTGGATATTACCATGCTGGATCTCATTTTCACTCCCCTTTTTCAGTGAGAAACGTTCGTATCATGAGTGAAGGCAAAGAAGAGACAACTGTAAAACAGCATCATGAGGGATGAACTCCTACACAGAAGGTTGTGTGAGCTGATGCAGGGGGACCTGGGCCAAAATTAGAGCTCACAGACTTTCAGTTGCCCGGTGAAGGGACAGCTAGTTTTTATTAACTTTGTGTGATGAGATGAAAAGTTTTGGAGAATTAAAATTTTAATTTTCCAGATGGCATGAAAGCACTGTTTCTAGGGGCAAATTCTACTGACTCTCTGTGAGTTATGTCATCAGGCAGAATGGCCTGTATCAGTATGTGTCCCGAATGGAGGGATGAGTAACCAAAGATTAAAAATTGCTACAGTGTTCAGCATGAAGTTTTATTCAGATTATAACCTTAGGTAAACAATTTTAATGCTTAATCTTACATAAGAAAGTATGGCTTTCCTGATTGGGTTGATACTGAGAACAGGTAACTGGGTTACAGCCACAAAACAAGACTTGGAAAGCTCTCTGGTTTTCTCCTTGTCCCTCCAGTGCCTATGCTGTATGGTGTTAGCTGCTCACAGTCTAGAGCCTGTGGAAAGTGTGGGCTCTCAGGCCTCTTGTCCATTCTGATTGAGCAAGAAGGGAATTGTATTGTTAAAGTGGGGATTTGGGTAATCAAGTGTTCGATAAAGTTTAAGAACCACTTATGTGAGCCTTAAAATCCTAAGCCTCCAAGCTATATTCATTCTTTTTTAACATTTATTTTATTGACTGCTGTGAATGTTTTTTCTGCATGCATATCTGCTCTGTGTATATGCCTTGCTGGTGGAGGCCAGGAGTTACATGTTGTTGTGAGCTGCCATGTGGGTACACACACACATTCACACACAAATACAATTAAATATGAAAAGGAAAAGAAACACAGTTGTAACTCCTTATTTTATTTTTTAGAAATCTTACCCACTGAGCAGTGGTGGTGCATACCTTTAATCCCAGCACTCAGGAGGCAGAGGCCTGAGGACCTCCATGAGTCAAGGCCAGCCTGGTCTACTGAATGGTTCTAGAGCAGCCAGGGCTATACAAAGAAACACCAAAAAAAAAAAAAAAAGAAAGCCTTTCAAGTGTTGCTTTCTTTACTGGCATCCCTCGCATGGGCAGAGATGTGATTGCTTCTGAGAGTTAGTAAAGTAGGGAGGCAGGAGCCACACTCTTCTCCCAATGTCTCCAAAGTGCTCCCTGCAGTTTCCCAGCTGAGCTCTGCATTTCTGCAGCAGGTCGCCATGGCCTGAGTCTCTTGTTGGTTTGTTTTTGTTTGGGTAAGTAAGGGTTTTTCTTTACGGCACAGATGGCCTTGGACAGGATAGCGCCTGACTAATCCAGCACTTGTGGACAAGGCCCGGGTGGGATATCTTGTCTTTTTTTCTTTTTTTTTTTTGATTTATTTATTTTTATATGCACTAGTGTTTTGCCTGTATGTGTCTGTGTGAGGATGACAGATTTGCTGGAACAAGAGTTAGATAGACAGTTGTGAACTGCCCTGCAGGTACTGGGAATTGAACCTGGTTCCTCTGAAAGAGCAACCAGTCAGTCCTCTTAACCCCTGAGTCATCTTTCCAACCTTTTTACCTTTTTTTTTTTTTTAAGGAAACGAAAACTTAGCTGCTGATGTTTGAAAAATATTTTGTCTGGTTTTTATTATAAAGTATATTTTAAAAGTTCTTTTAAAGTTATAGACTATTTAAAATTATAATCCTTGAATAATTGGTTCATTTTAATCTTATTCTAAGTTGCACCCATGAGTGACACTTAGGAAATTCTAATAACAGTAAACTGCCTTGTTTAGAGAAGTAAGGATAAGATACTAGACTAAGTCCCAGCTGTTCACCACTGGGAAAAACCATACCCAACCCCAGAGTAGAACAGCTTCTGTCTCATGGCATCTGAAAACCTGTGCTGTGTGAATAGGAAAAACGGGCAGGACAGACCTCTCTCCTCGGGGGTGATTTATCATTTTCAAATTCTGTGTGTGTGTGTGTGTGTGTGTGTGTGTGTGTGTGTGTTTGTGGATGTGTGTTGCGGGGTCACATATGCATACAAGCAAGGGTACACACATGCTGTGACAGTCAGAAACGGGTATCTGACCCAAGATCTGCTCATGGCTGTGTAAACCAGGCTAGGCAGCCTTGAACCTCCCAGGATTCTCTTGGCTCGCATTTCCAGTAAGGATATGCTGGGACAGCACACTGCTCTACATGGATGGGTTCAGGGGATTTTTTTAAACTCATATCCTCATACTTGCATGACCATCACTTTAACCACTGAGCCTTCTCCCCAGCTCTTTTAAAAATTTTCATTTGTGGCTGTTTTATTTTGGCAGTGCTGAATTGAGCCCAGGCTTGCAGTGTGCTAGGCATAGACTTAACCACTAACTGCACTCTCGTCCCTGGGGTGTTAGAGTTTCAGGCCCAGCTGCATTGCACTGTCCTTTCCTGTTTGTTTGTTTTTTTTTTCCCCCTGTGACTTTGGGAATGTGATTGCTCTCTCCATGTCCTGAGTCCATCTGAATTGTGGGATCATAATTTCTGAGGATTGACCGTTGAGATTTATTTATGTACCATTACAGCTGGCAAAGTTAGGGTTCAGGGAACTTTGGTTCAGTTCAAGGCCTGTGCAGTGTGAGTGGGAGGTGAGGGTGAGCCTTCATGGAACTCACTGCTGAGGGCCAGCTGGCCTTGTGCTTCTTGAAAACACTCACTTTGTTGACTTGCTGGAACCACGGGGCTGTGGGGTCTTACGCATCCTCTCCACAACTGTCCTATCTGTCCAGCAGAGTTGCGTCCTTTAATTTTTTTATTTTAAATTAAGATTTTTAAATATAATTTATAGCCTTTTTTAAAAAATGTATTTGTTTTTATTTTAGGCACATTGGTAATTTGTCATGGGTGTTAGGTCCCCTGGAACTGGGATTAAAGACAGTTATGAGCTGCCATATGAGTGCTGGGAATTGAACTCAGATCCTCTAGAAGAACCACTGAGCTCTTTAACCACTGAGCCATCTTTCCAGGCCAAAAATTTATAGTCTTAAGACTTATTCCTTCCTGGACAGTGGTAGCACACACCTTTAATCCCAGTACTAGGCAGACAGAGGCAGGTGGATCTCTGAGTTTGAGACCAGCCAGGGCTACACAGAGAGACCCTGCCTTAACAAACAAACAAACAAAAACTTTTTCCTCACATGGATTTCCACTATATACACACATATGCATTTGTACACAATGCATATTTATATGGAAAGAATGTGAGAGTCTGTCAGTAACCTTGTGTAGGTGCATGTTTAGCTGCTGGTTTTAAGGCCATTGAAAACCTAAATGCTCAAGACCTTTCACTTTGTAGAGTGGACAGAGTACCTTTAACTCACATATCTGCAACGGCTCCCTGTGCTGCAGAGGGTCTTCCTGTTTTAGAGAGTTTGCACAGAGGCTCTGTGTATTATAGGATTGAAAATCATGGCTTATTTCTCTCAATAGGTTTATTGGAACAATCAAGAATAAAACAATTGTCTTTAGGTATAGAATAAGCCAGTAGCCAATTTCTGCTAGCCTTTCAGGTATGTGAGCAAGTGCACGTGCACACTTGTGCAAGTTGTGCACATGGAAGTGTGGGGTTCTCTGCTTCCTTCTGTGATGGTTTGCTTCTCTTCATCTCAGTGAGTCACCATCACATGCTATTTTATTATCTTAAAAACAGTTTCTGGAATTTTTTTATCCTCTGTTTTTGCCATGTGAGTGGAAAACCACTGAAGTTGTTCTGAACAATATTTAAATGAAGTCTTTCTTCAGGGACACTTTAGTTATCTGTTTTGGCCTTTTCTGTTGTCTCTTTGTCCCCACATGCAAGGTTTGGATTGCAAGGTTAAGAATTGGTGACTGCCTCTGGCAAACAGGCCTATTTGCCCTAGTTGAGTACTGGTGGCTCACGCCTCCCAAGATGAGAATATGGTCTGTTTTTGGAAATATGCTTGTGAGGTGCATTGGAGCAGGTCAGTTTGCTGGTCTTAAATCAACAGACTGTCTGCCTGAGAGACAACCCAGACTCAAGGGAGCCCAGGAGTCTTAGGTCTCCCTGCCACCTCCTGTGCTCTGATTGCTCCCTCTGTTGCTTTTGAACTTGCTCAGACTAACCTAAGAAATGGGAGGGTGGTCCTGGAGGATTTCCTTGTCCACATCCTCACCTGCTTGTGTTTCATGAGAAAGACAGACTTCTTTCTGGCTAGTGGAAGATGATTTTAGGGCAAGGATGGCAAGGGGAGGATGCCCTGGTTCTCCTGCCAGACCTCCTACCCTGATCAGCACAGGGCTAACTTGTTTGGAGGTCTCCAAAACAGAATTCTTCTGGCTTTTTGTTCACTGGCTTTCTTGCACTGCTCTCTACCCCTAACCCAGCCTCCTTGCCCCATTCCACCCTCACAACAGGAATCATTTTTATAGCACACATAACCTTTAAACCAAAAGCATATTGCTTCTAACAAGAGTGAACCTCTTCTTTGCTTTTATTTTGAAAAGTCCTCCCTGTTGTTTAATGTGGAGGGTATCCGTGCTGAAAGCCTGCTCCAAGTAGGCATTTGTGCATCCCAGAGGAACTTTTGATTTATTTCCTTAACTCTGCCCTCCTTTCTCTGTGGTTCAAAAACCTTTAATGATCTGTAAAGCTTGGAGACTTCAGTGCAGAACAGTAGTGGTTTTAAGGACCCCTCCCACCATATGAAAGGCCTACCAAGTTCCACACGCTGGGTTTCCACTCCCTGGAAAGCTAACCTCTTACAGACTTTTAGTTGTGCAGCAGGGCATCCTCGGTTGGGACCTTGATAATGCTTTTGTGAAATATATTTTCTTCCTTTTCTCCCTCCCTTTGAAAAACTGTAATGAAAATTCCGGGCTCTTGGCCAGCCTGTGGGATGTGATACAGTAGAAATGTTTCTGGTGCCCTTTGTTACTGCTCGGCTTTGATTAAGTTTGTTTCCAGTAAGTTTAACCCCGCTCCCCCTGGCCCCCCTGCTCCTCGTGGCTGAGGAGGCTGATTGAGCCAAGGTTAAGCATGGTGTTGTGCAAGTTGCTGATGCCTAGTGGACTCCCTGTGCCAGGCAGAACGAGCAAGAAGCATGTCTCCATAACGTGATGTTTTCCTCTCTGGCTGCCTTGTGCTGCCTTGTGCAGGAGGTGATAGAGCTGTGTGGAAGCTGTGTAGGTGTCCTCTCTTGCTTCTGCTCAGGTGTTCCAGGAAACCACTGTACAAATGCTCTTTTGTTTCTGTTTAAAATTGTGACACTCTGTAGCCTTGGCTGACCTCTAATTTTTTGCCTCTGCCTCTTGAGTGCTGGGGTTATTGGTGGAGGCCTCCACGGGAGGCTGTGCAGCTAGTCTTGAGATTCTGTTAGTTAAGTAAGTTTAATTAAGATCATGCTGTACAACCTCTGGGACTCTGCCAGGTGTGGGAGGAGGCTCCCAGAGCAGCAGTGAGCAAGCAGTGCTGCTCCTTTGATCTTCTGTGGCTCTCCATTTCAAAAGAAAGAGGTGCTTGCAGCTTTAGAATTTTATTTTTGTTTAATATTGCTTTGACCTCATATTTATAGCCCTTTTCATCCTAACAACAGAACCCTTCACAAAAAGTATTTTCCAGTCCTTCTGATACTCTAGAGGGTGAGACCAAGATGTCCTGATGCTAGATGTGCGTGTGGGGGCCCCTCCCAGTCAGAGGGATACCCTCTGGAGTCTCTGTGGTGCTGAGTGCTTGCTTGGTTTTTAGTCAGTGTTTACTTTTCACAGAAAGTGAGATTTTACTCCTAAAATTCTTGATTTATGGTGGGATTCTTTTCCAACCCACAGTGATAGAGTATAAGTTTGTGCAATCCCTTTGTGTCCTAGGGCTTTGGAGGTACTGATCTATAAGCTAGCAGAGGTCAATGTGATAAAACAGTCTCTTGGGAAAACAGCAACCAGACTTCCTTCTGGACCCGTCAGAAACGGATCATTTGAAGACAGAGTTCTGTAATGACCAGAACAGCACTGAGGTCCCAGAATCTGTGAAAGAATGCAAATCACCAGTGGGCCACAGGAGGTGTGTTTTATCCCTCTTCTCCTGTTCTTTTTAAGGGCTCTCATTTTCTCAGCTATTCTGGAAGCCAGAAAACCCCAGCAATACTCATGTCTTCATTCCCTTCAGAGTTGGAGTTATGTATGTTAGTTGGGTGCCCATCTTGGTTGCTAGGACCTGGACTTCAGTCCTCCTGATTATGCAGCACGTGCTTTAACCACTGTGGCATCTGTAGCAGAAAGTATGTAGAATGAGACATGCTGTTTGGGAGTGCTTTGTGTTGTTTATTTGTGGAGTTTTATTTGTTTGAGACAAGGTCTTGCTGGGGGCAGAGGGAGTCTTATGAGGGTTTCTCTGTGTTGCCCTGGCTGTCCTGGAACTTACTCTGTAGACCAGGCTGGCCTTGAACTTAGAGAGACTCACTTGCCTCTGCCTCCCGAGTGCTGGGGTTAAATGTGTATGTTACCATCACTGCCCAGCTGAGACCAGGTCTTATGTAACCTGTTATGATCTCAGACTTGCTCTGTGGTCAGAGGTGACCTTTTATATGTTAGCTGCTTGTCTTGCTGTGACAAAATACCTGATAAAGGCGACTTTAAGGTCAGAGGGGCTTATTTGGACTCATAGCTCAAGGATACATACAGTACTGCATGACAGGGAAGTTACAGTGGAGATGCATGAGGCAGATCTTCACGTTGTATCCACCGTCAGGAAGCAGAGAGAGATTAATTCTGGTGCCTAGCTCACTTTCTCTGTTTACTTTTTTCTAAACCATTGTCTATGGCATGGTGCCTCCCAAGGAAAGTGGGTCTTCCACTGTGGCTAATCTAACCTAGGTAATCCTTCACAAATGTGCTAGATACTTGTCCCCTAGGTGATTGCAAATCTGTTGACTACCAGTATAAGCCATCACAGTTTGAACTCTTGATCCTCCTGCCTCCACTTCCCGAGTGTTATTATTAGATATTCACCACCACACTAAGCTCAGTGCAATTTTCTGCATGTCTCATTCTAAGCAATGTGTTTACTTCTCATTCTTTGTAGGCATACCTTGTGATGTAGTAGGAATAACCAGGCTTGTCCTTAATCTGAAAACAGTAAGTGCCCAAGCACTGACTTCATGTTACAGGTAAAACTGTTAGAAGTACAGCTTCTAAGGAGCAAAATAAAGATGCTCACTCTCATTGCACCTCAATTTTTACAGAAACATAAATTAGGCAAAAAGTACGTATGTACAATACGGGAAATGGAAAGAAAGACAAACTTGAGTCTTATGATCTGTTTAAATATATAATAGAAAACCCAGATACTATTAATGTAACGATGAAAACATGGAAAAATTGCTACAGTTAAAGTAGTGAAAACAAGTGATGTTTCTATAGACCCACTATAGTCAAGTAGAACATGTAAGAGATTTAACATGTTTTCTGCAATGGCAAGAGAAGGGATAAGATCCTTGTAGTAAGTATAATAAATTGTGTGTGAGGCCTTTGCTTAATAACAGCAACAAGCTATTAAAACATACAGGCGTTTCTAAAGCAGTGAAGGAGCCAGGGATGATATAGTCTCAGCACTCTGAAGACCAAGCTGGGATGGAGGCAAATGTGGGCCACATAATAGCAATACCCTACTTAAAAACAACCACAAAAACCTGGGTTAGATGAATAGGTGACATAGTAGTTGTGGGTGCTTCTAAATAAATCCAACATGACTTAAATTAATAAATTTTTTTTTTAGACAGAATTGGCTTCATGCTTATAATGGTGTTTAGGCTGACCATGAACTGAACTGTCACCTAGTACTGGTCCACCTGTTTCCACCTCCCAGAGCTGGGATTACAAGCACGTGATCAGCACTGGAACGGGCAAGCATTTTATTGTTTTGTGAGGCCAGGGAGCAAACCTATTTGCAAAGTTGTGTTCACTGCCATTCAAAGCTTTGGCATTTTAAGTTTGCTGTTTTCCTCTGTGATGTTTCTGAACACAGTAAATGTGACCAGAAACACACTGAAGAGAGAGCTCAAATCTTATTTTTTAAGGCTTAGCTTTCCTATTCACTCTTTAAACCCCATGAAATATGGGGCTCATATAGACTCTCCCTCACCAAGTTAAACTGAAAATCACATTATATGGGTACTGGGTATAGGTCAGTGGTAGTGAACTTGCTGAACATACTCAAGGCTCTACATTCCATCTCTGGCACTTCATAAAACCAATTCAGTTACACGTTAAGAGAGTTAAAATTGTAAGTGATGCTAATTGAGGTCCTGTATAACAGGCATTGTTTGAAGCATTGAATCCATCTGATCTTCATGCATCTCTGTACAGTTGTGCTACCTTCTGCCTTCTTCCTCAGCCTGGAACACCAGGTCTGCAGGTGCTGCCCAACTGAGCTGAGAGTGCTCCTCTCCTGGTTCCTAGCAGTGCAAACAAGGACAGGAGAAAACTGCTCATTTTTGGCATTATTAAGCTTATTCTTGGTTTCCTAGTGCTTGGCTTTGGATGGAGGGGTAGATAGATGACGTCTGATGAAGGGACGTCTGCAGGGTTAGTGAGTGACAACCATCCTACAGTGGATGCTTTAGATTGGACCTGACTTCCTCTTTTTATTAAACTTGTGTGTATTCATTTACTCGGCCAGCAACAGATATTCAGGTTCCTTTGTAGAAGACATTTTAGTTGGATGTGAAGAATAATTTTTTAAAAAGTGTGAATTTAAAACAAACAATGTTTCTTTTACCCTTAAACGTTCATAATGTTCTAAGAAAAGCATACAAAACAAGTGAATAACTCATGGTGTGATAACTGCTGTGTAGGGATGTAAATACACTTGTACCAGATTTGTACCAGGCTGTGACTTGCACCTCAAGTTCCCATTTTATTTTTGTTTTGCCTTTGTTATAATCTCCTAAAGTTGTCATATGACTCTAATCAAACTTGTCCCCAGTTTTGAGTGGCTTCTTCTCTTAAGCTTTGGGTAGTCGGAGCACTCGTAGCCAAGAGCCTGCTTGCAGCCTCTTCCCTCTTGGGGAACTCTGATGAGTGGAGTGTGCTGGGATTCTCTCCATGCTGCTCTTCTTCCACAGAGAGGTGGAGTGCAAATTCTAATTGATCTTAATAATAAAAACCTGGAGTCAGATATGAAGATCAGAGAAGCAGAGCAGCCAGCCACTAGTTCTTACCTCTACAAAATTCTCAGACCAAATGTGAGGTATCCTGTGTCTACAAGTCCTCAGACTGAATGCCTTGACTTCCTGTCTCCTCCCATTTTATATTCCTTTCTCTGCTCAACCATATCCCTTCCTGTCTTTACTTCCCTAGTGTTGGGATTAAAGGTATGTGACTCCCAAGTACTGGGATTAAAGGTGTGAGCCACCACAGCCTGACTTGGACTCTTTGAGACTGAAACCATCTAGTGTAGCCCAGGGTGGGTGGCCTTGAACTCGCAGAGATCCAGCTGCCTCTGTCTCCCCAGTGCTGGGATTAAAGGTGTGTGCCACCACTGCCTGACCTTTATGACTAACTAGTGGCTCGCTCCACACTCTGATCCTTGGGCAAGCTTTATATGTTACAGCCCAAACGACATGCCACCACAGACAGGTACTCTCCTGTGTGGTTTTTTCCCATCTGTCTAATGGAGGCATCATAACCAGCTGCCAGGGCTGTTGGAGTGAGGGTCTGCTGAGTTGTGGCTTACCAGGTGATCTTGCCCTCATGTAGCTGTAAAACCTTAGAGGTTTTGAGAATCTGGAAAGCAAAACAATACTCAGTTGCACAGTTTTAAAAAGTTTTTTTTTCCTTTGGGGGACGGTTTGAGTCAGGGTTTCTTTGTGTAGCCCTGGTTGTCCTGTAATTCGCTCTGTAGACCAGGCTGGCCTCAAACTCACAGAGATTCACCTGCCTCTGCCTCCCAAGTGCTGGTATTAAAAGTGTATGCCACCACCGCCTGCCTGAGTTAGATTATTGTATTCATGTGTGTTCATGCACATGCGTGTAGGTGCCCAGATAGAAGAGAATTTCCAATAGAGGGTGCTGGATCCTGTCAAGAGTTACTAGAAGGCTGTAAGACACCTGATCTGGGTGCTGGGATCTAAACTCTGGTCCTCTACCACTGAGCCATCTCTCTAGCCTCCATAGTCACAAGTTTTTATACTGTGTACCATGTTGCTCAGTTAAATTTTTTCTTTGCTTTCCTTTTATTATATTTTATTTTGGCCTCGGCCTCACAAGTGCTGAGGCTAACAGACATCTTCACTAATTTGTCTTACACAGTCATTTATATATTTTGATAGAGGATCTCACTCTGGACTGAAACTCAGAGACCTACCTGGCTTGTCTCACTTCTAATCAAATCTTCTGTAAAACTCTTCAGATAATTTGGAGTATTGCAATGTATTTGAGGTGGATTTGTGTGAGCTTACAGTGTACACTTGAGTTAGAAGTAGAAATTGGGGTTAGAGGATGTCAATAAATACAGCTATAACTTGATCTTCCCAAGGCCCTGTCTTTCTACCATGCTGCCTTCATATTCTCAGGTGTCCTTTATAGAGATTTCAGGATTTGTGGTAGGCTGCCTTTAATTTGGGGTGAAAGAATGGACCTTTTTATCCAAAGCTTCTCAATGCCCTTAGAACTTTAGACAGAAAATACAGAACATTTGCTAAGGTTTGGGTATGTTAAAGTAAGGGTATGTTCCTTAAGTTCCAGGGAGCAGAAGCTCTTGTACTCAGGAAACTTCTGGATGGCTCCCAGGGAATTCTCATGGATTAGAGCTGGTTAGATGTGCCTGGACAATTACAAGTGGGCCTGGTTGGGGGCTGCCTCTGGAGATTACAGATTATTTGTGGGCTCTGTTCTCTCTCATGCTCTCTTTTTCACTGACTGCTTTGCCCTGAGCAGTTCTGGACTGGCCACCCCCCCATCAGATGCCCACACCTGAGACCAAGAGAACATGGACAGAATTTTCTGAAACTGGAGACTGGATACAGCTGTTTTTCTTTCCAGTTGTTTGAAGTATTTTGTCACAGCAGTGCATGCTCACACACAAATGGCGCTCACATGTGTGTGCACACACGCGCAAACACATTTTTTCCTATCTTAATTTTTTGAGATACGTTTAACTCCAGTTTCTATAAAACATCCACACCTCTTATTTTCCTCTGCCCAGAGTCAGCACAGAAGATTTCTGTCATCTCAGGGAGAATTTCACTTTACAGAGAACCAATCAACACTAATCAGTTCTTAGATACTGTGTACCTGGGGACAGCACCTGAGGCTATAGGTTAAGGTC
>LOEQ01000225.1:435004-452165 GCA_001685075.1 Bramus lutescens | reverse complement strand
GGAAGAGGCAGGTGAGGCCAGCAAGATGACTCAACAGGTAAAGGTTCTGAGTTTCAATCTCCTTTCTTCCTTTTACTAGCAAGGCTGAGAACCAAAATTGGCAGTTTCCTTGGTTTTCTCTTCATTCTCAGAGACTGGCAAGAAGAGCACAGGTAAACAAAGCCAGGAAGCCCTGTACAGTCCTCAGACAGACTGGGAAAACCAGTTAGCACCACATGGAATGCATACCTCAACTATGTGGTAGTTCAAGGGGATCTTGTTCTTCCCTGGGTAGCTCACCAGCTGTGCAGCACTGTAAGAAGTGTGATTCCAGTTAGCAAGTGTACAAAGACACACAAAACCCAACAGTTCCAAATGCTGTGAGCTTACCTGAAAAAAGAACTTGCAGTAATGTTCTAGAGTTGAGTTATTTATTAACATGGTATAAACTGTCTTCCACACAAAAAGGAAAGTAATAATACTAGCACCTGCAGATCTAACTCAGCACATTCTTATAGGTGGTCCACTCCTAAAGACAACACTTCTCAAAACTGAAGCCAAAACTTTCTAGCTGTATGAAAATGTATTAACACTTAGGTTTCTAAATGTTAGAAAACAGAAAAAGAAATTAGTAAGCTTTAATTTCCATACATCCAAATTAAAACCAGCCTACTGTTTCATTCTAGCATTATTTGGAATGTTTGTCCTGTGTGGGCTGAACAGGAACGTGGAAGTCAGAGGTCCAGAGGTCAGTGCTGAGTGTCTTCCATTACTTCTAATATAAGGCCTCTCATTAAAGCTGGGGATTAGGGACTAGAGAGATGGTTCAGCAGTTTAAGAGCATTGGCTGCTCTTGTAGAGGACTCAGCTTCAATTCCCAACACCCACATGGCAGCTCACAGCTGTCTGGAACCCCATTTCTAGGTGACTCAAGGCCCTTTCCTGGCCTTTGAAGGGCACCAGACTGATGCAGGAAAAATACCCATACACATAAAGAAAATTCCAAACAAACAAATCACCTGGGGTTCATGGATTGGCTTGACTGGATGGACAGTGATCCCTAGGGATACTCCTGTTTCAGTGTCTCCAGAACTGAGATACAGGTGAGTACCAACTGTTCCATCGGATGCTGGGCACCCAAACGCTGGTCCTCATGCTTGCTAGTAGGCTATCTCTCCAGTCTTACACACTCCCAACAGATCTTTTGTTCTTATAAAATCATCAAAATGGTTTCCGACCCCCTTTAAAAGGACTATGGAGAGACTCTCACCAAGTTTTCCTTTCCTTCCAGTAGGATTTTATGATGCAGTGAAGGTTCTCCTCTATGACAAACCTCTCCACTGAATGACTCCCTGGCATCACAGGACCCTGGAAAGAAGACCAATGTGCTTATGCACAGAATCACAAAACAAATCTCTTTCATTCATTCAATAAATACCCAAGTCTGGGACTGAACTGTCATGTTAAATACCTACCACAGAATCAAGAGTGCATAGTGCTCCTGATTCATCAAATACCCACCAGGCCCATTTTACAAATAAATTAAAACAAAACAAAATAAACCATCTCTCTCTCTCTCTCTCTCTCTCTCTCNACCCATCCATCCATCTACCTACCTACCTACCTAAAAACTCATTCCACCCATCCATCCACCCATCAATACATCCAGTGTGGGTGTGTGCTGCCATGGCACATTTGTAGAGATCAGAGAACATTTTGTGGGAACTGGTTCTCTTTTTTACCATGCAGGTTGCCAATTATGATGGAACTTTGGTGCCAGATTTCATAGCCTGTGCTTTTATCCACTGAAATACCACCCAATTTCTAAATTTAATAAACATTTCTTAAAGACACTATCAAAATACCAAAGAATGCAACATTTCCATTTTGAGGTAACTATTTTGGGGTATTTATGCTCTCTGACAGAGGAAGGATAGGCACAGTGTGCAGCACCAGCAAGGAAATATAATAAGCATAGGAGAAATACATTCTGAGGTCAAACTCTTGTTTCCTTTGCTATAATAATTCATCACAAAGACTAAATGTCATGAATATAAACTAGATTTGCAGTTGATAACCCTAAACTAGGTCATCATGTATTTGTGAAGCAAAGTGTTTTCTTATTATTTAATATAGAAAAACAGGCAATCAAGTCCTCCCACCATTCTGGGAAGGCTGGACTACTGGACGGGAACCAAAGCCAGGTGTCAAATTGAACCAAGCCTTTCCCACTACACTCTGGTCATGCTGTTTCCGGGCTGACCCAGGGAGGAAAGGCTGAAACTCAGACTGAAGAGCAGTTGTGCTACATTTGGAATATCTGCTTTATTTCTGTCTACATTCTTTAAACAAATAAACAACAACAACAAAACCAAAGTCACGGGCAGTACCATTTCATCCAAAGACGGCTGATTCTCTAGATGCACAGACACTAAAGTTCACTCTGGGAATGCATGTGTTCTCTAAGTAATTTGGTACACGTAACTAGTTATGTGACATGGGCAACAGAGAAGTTAGAGCCAGGCCAAGTACCTTATAATACATAGGCCAGTGCTCATTCACAAATACATACCCTGACAAGTCCACGGTGTTGAGGGTTAAGGTTGAATGGTTATACGCAACAAGGATGGAGCAAGCAACAGTTTTGGTACTTTAGTCAGCTAAACTTCTTTTAAGAAACAATCTAGTGTTTCTTTCCAAAAACAATTTAGTGCCTGGCATGCACACATTGAGATATAAAACAATTAATGTGTGCTTAAAATGTTAATTTTCACTTCCAATACTCACAACAAAATCACGTTCTCCTGTTAAAGGGGTTACCAACAATTTGACTTCATAATCAAAAACACTGTAAGAAGTATCTTTAAAAACTAGAATGTTGAGAGGTTGACAAAAATATTCTTAATAATTGTACAATGAGTAACTTAAACTGGGTTGTTTAAAAATACGGAAAATTTAGAAAAGGAAGCATTTTTCTTGAAAAGAATATTAATAATAGCTGGGGGTGTAGCTTGGTCAATAGAGTGATTAGCATTCATGGGTTCATTCCTTAGCAACGTATACAACTGGGTATGGTAGTGAATGTCAGTAATCACAACAGAGGCAGAGGCAAGAGGCTCCTAAGTTAAAAGTCTTCAACTGCACATCAAGTACCAAGCCAGCCTGGGCTAGATGGGACCCTTTCTCAGAAAATAAAAGAAAAAAGCAGAAATGTTTAGCATAGTGGTTCACAAGTACTATCAGAGTTCAAGAGGCCAAGGCAGGAGGGCTGTCACAATGAGGACAGATTGGGCTACAGAGATAGATACACACTAAACAAACAATAAAAATTAGCTACACATGGTACCTGGGAGATGGTTCAGTGGATACTTGAGTACTGTACTTACTGTACAAGTACAAGGCACTGAATTAAATACCCCCAGAATCCACATTAAAAGCTAGGTCAAGTGGCATATGCCTCTGTCCCCAGTGCTGTGGGTGGGCTGGCTCAAGATAGGCAGATCCCATCTGGTCTGCTGGTCAGCAGTACAGCTACAGTGGTGAGCTCCAGGTTCAATGAGAAACTTGTCTCACGGGGAAAAAAGGGTGGTGAGCAATGAAAGACGGTTGAAGTCAACCTCTAGCCATGACACACACAACAAAGCCTACCCAACAGCTAAAATTCATGAGACACTGTTCACTTTCTACACAGGATCCATACTATTATTGTTCCTCTGGGAACTGAGGCACAGGAAGTAAACAACTCACTCCTTTTCCCAGGCAGTATTTGCATTAAAACGCTAACCAATTAGGCTCTTGACTGGTAAACTATAATGTCTCTCTCATTTATATGAGCAAAACAAATATTTTTTTGAATAATGAAGTGATATAGTTTGCTGAATCAAAGCATATAATTGATTTTCATTAATCTTCTTATGTTAGAAAGTAACTGAAAATTAAAAGGTTATTTCAGAGCTGTGCTGGGCAATGTGAAGGCTGAGGTAAGGGAATCTGTGAACTTGAAGACAATCCGGGCCAACAGAGTGAGAGAGACCCTGTTTCACAAGGTCCCTGAAGGAACACTCCTCTATTGCTGGTGGGAGTGCAAACTTGTACAACCATTTTGGAAATCAGTATGGCTATTTCTCAGAAAATTAGGAAACAATCTACCTCAAGACCCAGCAATACCACTTTTGGCCATATACCCAAAGGATGTTCATAAGGTTATGTGCTCAACTATGTTCATAGCAGCATTATTTGTAATAGCCAGTAACAGGAAACAACTTAGATGCCCCTCAAACAAAGAATGTATAAAGAAAATGTGGTACATTTACACAATGGAGTACTACTCAATGGTAAAAAAATAATGACATTTTGAAATTTGCAGGCAAATGGATGGATCTAGGAAAGAAACATATTAAGTGAGGCAACCAGACCCAGAAAGACAAATATAATATGTGCTCGCTCATAAGTGGCTTTTAGACATAAAGCAAAGAAAAACCAGCCTACAGTATACAACCTCAGAGAACCTAGACAACAAAGAGGACCCTAAGAGAGACATACATAGATCTACAGAGGAAGGAGAAAAAGACAAGATCTCCTGAGTAAACTGGGAGCACGGGGGTCACGGGAGAGAGGGGGGAGGAAGGAAGGAGTGGACAAAAATGTTTAGTTTAATAAAAACAATAAAAAACAAAACAAGTCCCTGAAAAAAAAGATAAAATATATCTAGAATATGAGTCAAAGGACACTAAATCACAAGGAGAGCTGCAAGCCAGGTCCTTCCTGGAATGCTTTAGGCACTTACGTACCTCTGGGTCATCTGTGTAGTCAAACATTCTGAAGATGACCCTGGGCATCGGGTACACCGAGTCCTCTGTGTGAGGTGGTGGTGTGAAAGGAGGCAGATTGTGCTGTAGCGCTTCACAGAGGATGCTGTCAAAGGCAAGGTAGGGTCTTAGGATGTGTCTTTCCTGCCACCGGTCCTTTTTCAATTTCTGAATCTGGGCCCACAGGCAATCTAAATACTAAAAGGAGATTTTAACATTTAATATAAACATTTTGGCTAGACAGTTCAGAAAATATCTACTCTCTAAAATGCAGGACAAAGTAGACTAATTCAGTATTTCATACAGTAGAAAAGAATGGCATTAAGTTTTTGTTTTTCCTTAAAATTTTAAAATTAGAGTAGTGGGCACACACTTGCCACATTGTGCACAATGAGGTCAGAGGACAACTTGGAAGGTCTTCCTCTTGGTCCACTACGGCCCGAGCTCTAGCTCAGGCTGCTCTACCCATGGAGCGGCCTCGCTCTCCATTTTCACTCCAGCAGCTTGTTTCAGAAGCACATTTGGGGCTGTTTACACTGCTATTTAAAATTGAGTATTTAGATCTAACATGTGTCAAGTCTGTGAAAACTGGTATTCTAAAAAGCAAGGGACTATTTCAATTACATTCTAACATACATTAAATACCCCTCTATGCTGAAGACTCTGAGGAAATTCCTCTGTGGAAATATTTAGAAACCTAGCTAAGATATACAAATACAATAGTTTGAGTGTTTTTAAAAATTGCGGCTTAATGTATTTGTGTGGCACATGGGCCATAGCACACGCTCAGAGGTCAGAGGACAACTTGTAGGAATCGGTTTCCTCCTTCTACCTGTGGATTTTGGGAACTGAATTCAGGTTGCCAGGGTTGGTGACTCATTGGGGCATGCTAGAGATAAGCATCCACACAAGAGCTGTGTGTCTATCATGAGATGGAAATCAATTCACCTCTTCTTGTGGATGTGGTTTATCGGCAGTCCATACTTGTAACATGGGCACGTGAGTCTTCTGGCGTCTTCTAAAGGTAAAAAGGAAAATCTACACTGAGGCTTTAGAAACATAAAAGACACTCAATGGTTTTTATGATTAGTTAAAGCAATGAAAAACATTCTTATCCATCAGATCAGCAGATAGCAACATGTTGATAATGGTCTATATGTCATAGAGATAATAGGCACATCTGTATCTCAAACACTGGTGACAGAGGAGTTAATTGGTACAATCCGGTAGAATATGTTTCTTGAAGACAATGTGACTATTTCTGTCAAAATTTTAGTTACTCTGACCCTTCATCCAACAATGTCATTCCTATGAATTCATACCCCCATATATATACCTGAATATATTATATGTAGACATACACACATTATACACACATACACACAGAGTAATATATGTTATGTATACAATAATATTCCCTGATGCTTATTTATAGTAACAGGAGACTCCACAGAGAGAGGACTAAAAGAAAACTAATAAAGAGAACATTAAAAAAAAAGAGCAGATTACCATGCTAATGTTAATAAACCCAATCAGATGTAAGCACATAATTTCACACAATAAATTCGATTTAAAGAAAAACATCATGCAAAGATTATCATATGAATAAAATTAAGTATATATTCTCTCTCTTTCTTTCACACACACATGCATGTATATAGACATGGAAAACAGTCTTTAGCTGCCATATTTATTTGTACTGAATAAAGCAGTGGTATCCACACAAGTATGACAAGATCAAACTGTGAAAGCTAAAGGAACACACAGCACCGTCATCATCATGCTGTGAAGCAATTAGGCATGTTTACTAACAAGGCTCATAACTTCATTGTATCTAACAAGATAAAGCAAGTTCTTACTGACACGGGAGAAGGGTTTGGTTTAGGATTAATGTATATGAAATAAACCTTCATACCAGAGCAGTGCTTCTCCTCAGAACACATTAGTGATCACATGTCTGAACCTCTTCCAGTCATTCCATAGCCTGGGCAGTAGTGTGATTCTAAGTGCTCCAGGTGACCTTTAAGCATGTGAACACTAGGACACTACGGAGCTATTACACCATGGCGTTCTATGTCTTTCACAACCATATGTGAAACAATACTGACACGATACCAACTTCTTACACTAGCAGCAAGTACTGGGAGTTACGTGAGTTATGGCAGCAGGAGAATGACATTTAATACAGAAGAATTTCAGGAACCGAACTGGTGTCACTGCTAACACAGAACTTAAGACATTTATAATACCAGCACGATATCTTTATACAAACAACAAAGAACATATGAACTATGTGCCCTTACTTAAGATAACTTTCAGTGTTGGAGAAGATGCGGTCCATTTCTGCATCTTTCTTCTCGTACAACTCTTTTCCAACCCAGGGCAAAGATGACAGAAACGCATACACATACCAATCCCGTCGCACCTGAACAAAGTTTAAAAAGGTAAGCTAAAAAAGAATGCTGGTTAATTTTATTTATTCATTCATTATTCTTTCTTTCCAGTGTTAGGGATCAAACTCAGCAGCTAACAGATGCTAGGCAATCATTCTGCAACTGAGCTAGACAACTCCCCAGCTCCATCTTTTTTTTATTCGAAAATGCGATTCTGGGGAAGCTTTTTAATAGGGTTCAAATAAAATATCTGTCTTGTCAAGAGGATTTCTAATTAAACAGTTATAATCTTATTAAAATCTTTTGAATTAACACAATGATGTCAAGAGAACACACTAGTAAGCCAGTTGACTTGCCCTTCAGATGTTAAGCATTATGGTGTGATAATCTGTTATTGCATTTTTGTTTATTGCTGCTAAAGAGTTATCAGTGGGGTGGGGGGAAATCTGGTACAGTGCTTCATGGAAGAGATTCAACATAAAGGTGTCTTACTTGAGGCACATCTTCTTCCTGAGTCACACTTACAAAATTCTCAAACATAGCAACCATAGATGGGGCAGCAATCACATGACAATTCACAAGATCAGACAGAAAACGGACCTGTGAGGGTAAAGGATAGCTGTATTACACCTAACAGTCTTTCAGATAGCTACAGAATAAACAACCTTGTAATGTCTGCAAAACTAAAGCCCATGGCTACACTTAGCTTACTTTTTGTTTGCACAACCTGTGAGCCAAGAAGTCTCTCATCCTTAAAACAAAACTCACACAAAATGACATGAATTCAAATTTCAGTGCCCATAGTAACCATACTTGCAGTAGAAGTTCATACTCATTCAGTTACTTATTGACCACAGCAGCTTTTGTGGTATAGTGGCAAGGTTGGGTAGTTGTGACAAAGATCTTATGTTGGATAGGAATCTGTGACTTCGTGGGTTTCCATGCTATGCTACATTAGGTGCTCAGACAGCCAAATATTCTAGATACTCCATTTTACTGAAGTAGGTTGGTCTTTTTGTCTGGCTAGGGATAATATTCACTACTGAAATATAGAAATGGAAATCTTAAGTAAAACAGATATTTACTGGGTGTCCTCTCTGGGCCAGGGTCAAATAAACACTATCCATGATACCGTTTAAGGGAACTTAATAGCCTATTTGGGACAAACATAATTTCAACAAAAAAAAGATAACTCCTGTACCAAAAGGTAAATTAAAAAGTATCCTTGGAGCTGGGCAGTGGTGGCGCACGTCTTTAATCCCAGCACTAGGGAGGCAGAGGCAGGCAGATCTCTGTGAGTTCGAGGCCAGCCTGGTCTACAAGAGCTAGTTCCAGGACAGGGTCCAAGGCTACAGAGAAAAAAAAACCAAACATGCCCTTGGAAAAGTATAAGGAGAAAACAACTGGGCAAGGTTATAAAGGGTGAGCAAAGCCCTCAGTGGGGAGTGGGAGGGCATTCTTGGCAGAGGGTTGTGCAAGTAATTTATGTACCTGGAAGGTATACAGAGGACAGGAGAAGGCAACCATACTGGGGCAAATATGAAACTTAATTCCATTTCCTTCTATTCAAGACACAAAAGTTTTGTGTTGCAGAAAGAACCTAAGAATCAGAGGTTGGGGAGGAGTCTCTGGACAGGACATGGCACAACCTCACAGTAGCTACACAAAACCTACACAAGACTAGGCAGGTCAACATTCCTTCATGGACAGGGATGGAGCTCATGAGGCCCCACCCCTTCCTGAGGAGCTATGGCAGCTAACAGTTTCTGGGGAAGGAGGTATTTTCCTCAGCTATGTAGCCATTAGTAAGGTGCCCATACTCTAGTAAATAACCACCTACATTTGTATTTAACATGTGAGTCACACATGTATAAAAAGACATCAAAGTAGAAAGGGAACTAGAAAGGGTACAGGAAGAGGAGGTGGAGAAAAGAAATAATGGGGGACCAATGTGACCAGAATATGTTAAATACATATATGAAACTGTATTAAAAAAATAAAGGTTCTAATGTTCACTCCCCCGCAGCCCAATGAATCATTTCATGTATCAGAATTTTAAGACCACCTACTATAAAAAAAACAGGAAGGAAGTGAAGGAGCAGAGTGTACTTACACAAAGGCCACTATGGTGCTATTACTATGGATAGATTCAAAGGCAGAGACTTCAGATGGACAAATGTCAAGTAAGGAAGCAGCTAAGAACACAAAAAAGTTACAAGCTGTGCTAGATAGAGGCATGGGTCAAAGAAGGGAATCTAGGAGAGGAATGAGAGGGAACGGAGACATGAAAGGAGGCAAAGAAAAGCTAACAATTAATGTAAGATTTCTGGATGGCTTACCCAGCAGCACATGAATTTCGGGACTTGCAAAGACAAAATCTCTGGGCTCTATTTGGGATACTGGTTTAGAACTCAGGAAAAAGGTTGAGTTGGGAGATGGTTATAAATTTGGGGTCCCCATCAAAATAAAGTTGGCTTATACAGCTATTAGAGTGAATGACACTGATTCAGAAGAGAAGCTTAAATAAAAGACAGAATCATTGTAAAAAAAAATTTTAAGAAATAAAAGATGACAACCCAGCAAAAGAGAGACAAGAATCAAAGACAGGAGCAATGTTGATGCTATTATTATTACTATTATTAGCAGGTTTACAAAGAGTTGTGCTGTAGAAACCAAGATATAAGAAAATAAGGAATCATACGCTGCAAGGAAAAGGACCAGGAGTCAAAGTAAACACAAGCGACCACATTTGAGTAGTAAGAGACAATGGCTCCCAAAGAAGGGCTACGAGATGAGCAAGGACTGGTCATGATAAGAGCATAGTTAATTGGCTGTAGTTTGTTTCCTCCACTTTAACACTAACTTATAGCACACACACACACACACACACACACTTACCAAATAGACAGCTTCGTTATAGTTATTTGCTTTTAGTGATTCTTTCAGTTGGCGAATCATGGCTTCTACAAATTCTCCACCAAAGTTGTAATTTCTGGCATTCAGCAGTCCAACTAACGTTGTATAAATTGTCAACTTCTCAGGTAACAGACGTGCACTGATTTGAGAACCCATACAAGACAACCCCAAAATAAAGGTTTTATGTTAAGCTGTTGAATTGTACATGACATTTTAAACATCAAATGGCTTTGGAACAAAATTACTTTTAACTGTATTTTGAAAATGATTTCAGAAATGACAAATGTGTCACTGAAAAAGTACGTAGATATAGACCCCAATATTTTTTACTTTAGTTAATTCAAGAGTTAAGTTACTTGTGAAGTTATCACACCAAAATTAACACAACTAACGTTAGACCAGTTTTTCTTCAAATGTATTGAGTGGAAATAACAATTCAACAGAAAATGGTTTCCATGGTAATGTGAAACAGATTCTTAATGCAAAATCATTAAGGGGAACAGAGTAGTGAGCATTTCTAAACTTGGCTAACCAAGTACTGTGGGACCAGAATTCCACTTGGAGAAACATTATTGGATTGCTTATAAAAGATAAAGAATTAAAATCAGCTTCAACCAAGTTTCTAAAAGAAATGCTTAACAGGGTATGCTAACATAGTTGAGACAATGCTGAGGATAGCTAGATGGCTCAGCAGGTTGAGGCTCTTGCCAAGCTGAGTTCAACCCCAGGGTCCACACGGCAGAAGGAGAGAACTGATTCTTCTGCATGTTGTCTGACCACCATGTATTAAGACACATGTGCACCCACATGTGTGTGCACACAAAATAAATAACTTAAAGGGATAGTAAAGGTAAGCCTAAAAGAAGTCAACATCACTTCCTATGAAAAGGAAACAGTATTAATGACAATTCTGTGGAGAATTCGCTCATACTGTTCCCCTCAGGTACAGTGCTGAGTACAGGGCAGGACTTAGGACCTCAAAAAATAGGTGTATTGAAAATAAACCTAGTCCCTAAGGCTTTCTCCAAGTTGAAAAAAAAAAATTAAAAGGACACTGTCAATCAATACCAGCCCAGCCTTACACAAACAAGCATGGCTTCCAACAGTTTCAACAGCATAACAATTCCGTATTACATACTATCAGAACAGCAGGCATCATATGGGTAACTATAATAAGATGACTGTTTTCATTGTTTCTTAGTCTAGAAAAACATTTTCCTGAATTGATTGGATTCCTTTGAAAACTGAAAACAAAATTTAACTACAAGTCTGGAGAACTCAGCAGTTGAGATCTTGTTCTTGCAGAGGACTCAAGTTGATTTCCTAGCAACTATCCATAACTCCAATTCCACGGTACCCAACACCCTCTTCTGACCTCCACATCACAGACACAGATGTGCAAAATATTCATACACAAGAAATAAATCTTTTAAAAAATTAACTATTAGAAGTTTCTGCTTTGTATGTATATTTTTAAATTAAAAATGATCACAAACAGGTAACAATTATTTTTAAATGACTGAAATGGTAACTGTAGCATCAAGGACACTTATGTCCTCAAAAAGATTCAAAAGCATCTTCAGTCTTCAAGGAAGGCCACTCACTTGATTTACAAGTTTTCCAAAATATTTGGGTCTACTGATACAAAAAGGAAAAAAAATAAATAAAACCAGCTCAATTCTACTTTAAACACACAAATATGCATTCTTTGGTGGGGGAAAAGTCTCTAAGTGAAAAAGAAAGAGACCTACTTTCTCATATATTTTCTGAGTTAAAAAATAACTCAAATGATTTTTAAATTCTAAGAAAGAAAACATGAAAATTACTTTATTTTAGTTCTGTTTAATCACTTAAAAAACTAAGTTCAGCAAAGGGTCAAACAAAAATGAGCATTTCACGAGGAGAGTTTCAGGACAGAAGGGAGGTCCGTGACATGTAATGTAAGCACATCCTCTGTACATCCCCCAAAGCATGTAAGAGTAGATAATACATCATCACCTGGATCCACAAATCTTTTACATACATACACTGTACAAAGAAGCCTTAAGATCTTGCTCTTGTAGTTAGGAAGATCAGCTTCCAGCACACCAGCCAAGCCTTCTAGATTGCTCTCCAAAGAGCAGGCACTCTGCAGAGGACATATGTTAATTATCTGTTAGCATTCAAAGCAATCAGTGAACTAAAGTTAAAATTCCTAGATGACCATGAAAACACTAAGGTCTTCCTAAGAACTAAGAACAATTTCGTGAAGAAGTCTCTTAGCATCAATCAATTCTAGTAGTTATTGTCCATTAGAAACACATTCTACGTAAAAAGAGTCAATAAAATCTTCAGAATAGTCTAACACCCACTACTGTCTCGGGCATCCAAGTCTATTCCAGGTCATCACATTGAGGACTATCCCTAGGTCTATTTTAAGGTTTGTCTAATAAAAATAACTTACTGAAAACCCTTAACAATCTGAATCCTAGGAGTTCCAAAACACATCCACATCGAGATACAGATGTGCAGTAATAAATCAAGCTTTGTCCATTACTTATATTACCCAGTACAACTTCAGAAATTAATCAAAGCTGTCAATCACAACCCTAACCCCTGGGTTTGGTGCATACCTTTTCCCCTACTTTGCATATTAAAGACTCCAAATGATCTTCAGTTTCATTTGCATCAGAGGTCTTCCTCCTTTTGTGAGGCTGCCCACCTAGTTCAGCAACATTAAAAAAAAGTTTAAAAAAATTTAAAAAGCTACATTATATGATGTTAAATGATGGATCACTATCAATATTTTGTTACCTTAGCCTTTAATCACTTTTCTATCAGGCTGTATTTTTAAGAGTAGCTCTAACCAATAGACTAGGCTAAGTACCTGGACAATTTCTATTCCGCATTCTTTTGTGTGTTTGTGTGTACGTGAGAGGATGTACACTCACATAAAGCCAGAAGAGGGTGTTGTGTGTCCTTCACTACACTAGTCATTCAAGGCAAGGTCTTTCCCAAACCTGGGGGCTCACTTTTCTTAGCTTGGCTGATAGCCAGCAAGTCCTAGTGATCCTCCTGTCTCCACTCTCCCTTGAAGCTGAGGTTAAAGGCATATACTGCATGCCTAGCTTCTGAGAGTGCTGATACCCAAATTCCAGGTCTTTTAATTGTGTAGTAAATGCTTTCAATGGTTGAGCCACCCCTCCAGAACCCCCATCTCTCTCTCTATGTATAAACTTCTTAAAATTTTTATTATTTTATATGTACAGATGTTTGGGCTACATGTATAACTATGTACCACTTATACGTCTGGAGCCTGTGGAGGCCAGAAGAGGACATCATATGCCCTGTAACTGGAGTTATGGACTTCTGTGAGATACAATGTGAGTGCTAGGAACTAAACCCAGGTTCTCGAGAAGTACAGGCAGTGCTCTTAACGGCTGAGACATCTTTCCAAGGCCTCACACCGCCTCTATTACTGAGGTCACTATAAACAATACTGTCAGGAGGCATATTTTTTTCAGTTAAATTTTGTATAAACAGTGTCCAGGCAGCTATGTCCATTTCTGTGGATACACTGGGATGGCACCAACATCTAAACACCTGTAGTATGAATATTGCTGCTCCTGGTCATTTAACTTGCTTACTGACCCTTACTGTTGGTTCCTCAACCCGACAGTGCCAATAGTACTTGTTAATTTGATGACGTAACTAAATTGCTGCATAACTTGATGAAGTAAGGATGCAAAACCTAGTTGAACCTTTGGAGATTTATTTAAACTATGACCCTAAACATTAACAGTGCTGATGCTGAGAAACGGCTTCAGAATGCATAATGCACCAGCCGTGCTCTTCATTATTATTCAGAACAAGATTTTACATGAGGTTCAGAGAATACAAAGCCAAAAACTAGATGAATGAGAGCAGCTAAACCTTACTAAACTCTTTCCTTCCTTCTAGCTCATCATACCAATCCATTATCACATCCCAAATCCCTCCTAATTATACAGTTAACTTGTTCCAGTTTGCAACCATTTCTGTCTTCAAAACAACCCTTCCGGGTCCTCTTGTAAGCCTGACACATAGAAAACACTGCTTCAGGGAGACAAGGCAGGCTTTCTAAAGAAAATGAGAAAATACAGGTACACAGTCACATCTCTGTCTCTTCAGCCAAGGTTTACTTGGTGAAATGGAGTCGGCTGAAAGTACTACAATGGCAAACCTGGGCACTTGAGAGGATATGAAGTGTACACATGAGTGCTACAGATTACAATGTGAACCCACGGACAGTAACAAGACACTGAACTCAGCAGAGTCTGGGTGAGAAACGTTAAATCAGAATACAGCACCTTCATTAAGAATACTTTTGGGGGGAAGCTGGGGAGATGTCTGGGTACGTAAGAACATTTGCTGCACAAGCATCAAGAGCCAAGGTTGATCCCTAGTACCCACATCAAAAAGCTAACGCATGTCTGATATCATGGTATTTAAACACATCACTAGTGCAGCAGAGGCAGGTGGATCACTGTGAGTGTGAGACCAGCCTGGTCTAGATAGAGTGTTCCAGGATGGCCAGGGCTAATTAGTGAGTCCCTGTGCTGGCTAATTTTATGTCAACTGACACAGGCTAGCATCATCTGCGAGAAGGGAACCCCAATTTATAAAAAGCCTCCATAAGACTAGGCTGTAAGACAAGCCTATAGGGCATTTTCTTAATTAGTGACTGATGGGGAAGGGCCCAGTCCATTGTGGGTGAGGTCATCACTGGGCTGGTGATCCTGGGTTCTAAGAAAGTAAGCTGAGCAAGTCATAGAGAGCAAGCCAGTAAGAGGTACTCTTTTATAGCCTCTGCATTGGCTCCTGCCTCCAGGTTTCTGAACTATTTGAGTTTCTGCCCTGACTTCCCTCAGTAATGGACTGTCCCTGGAAGTGTAAACGGAAACCTTTTTTCTCCTATTGTAGATAATATTTGTTTAACTATGTAAAGATGTGTTGCATTTGTTTAATTACATAAAGGTGTGTTGCTTTTGTTTATGCTGCATTTGTTTAACTATATAAAGATGTGCTGCTGTTTTACCTTGCCTGCCTAAGGCACCTGACTGGCAGAGCTGTTGGGCGGAGAGAAAAGGCCAGCCAAGAGCCAGCAAATCAGACACGGAGGAAGCAGGAAAGTAGGATGGACAGGAAAGTAAATGAGTTAAAAAAGCCTCAGGGCAGCACATACACTGATAGAAATGGGTTAAGTTAAAAAAAAATAGCTAGAAACAAGACTAAATTAAGGCCATGCATTCATAATAAGTCTCCATGTCCTGATTTGGGAACTGGTGGTCCCAGAAAGCAGATGATATCCTCCCCAAGTTGCATTGGTCATAGTGTTCATTACAGCAATAGTGACCCTAACTAGGACAGAAACTAGTACCAGGACAGTGGAATTATTGCTCTGGCGGATCTGATCAGGTTGTTTTTGCAAAGACTGTGGAAGGACTTTTAAACTTTGGGCCAGAAAAGTCACTGAGTGTTGAGAGCTCAGATGGCTGTTCTGTAGGCACGTGGAAGATAGAATGTAGAGTAATGCAGACAATGGGGGCCTGACTTGTGAAGCTTCAGAAGGAAGCAAATACTATTCATTCTACCTGGCCATTTGTGTGAAGAATCTGTGGTGTCTGGTCAGTTGGAGCTGAAGAGTTGGCTGTAACTAACAAGAGACAGAAACACTAAAGCAAAAACCTTTGCTGTGTTGGGACAATGGATGCTGGTCAGCTAGGGCTGAAGAATCAACTGTGATTAAGAAGAGACCAGCATCAATGAGGTTGAAATCTTCTGTGAAGTGTTTTCTCAGTGTCAGCACAGAGGATGTGTTCCAGAGGTAGCCAATGTCCCACCTCGAGCTGGCAGCAAAACTTGGTAGTATTAAGAGTCACCCAGATGGCACTGGTTTTGAAGGCATAAAGAGAATGATCTCTATGAAGAGAGCAGCTGAGGCTTGGAACTGAGAGGCAAACATGGACCACTGATGAAGATGCAGCCTCCATAGCAGTTGAAGGCCCAGGATTAAAGGGGTCATGCTGAGAAGCTGAGGCTTGGCACTATGAAGAGAGCTGCCCAGTTGCAGCAGAAGATCCCAGCATTCTGGAGAGGCCAGTAACATGGTGTGACCAAGGACAGCTGCAGCCATGGAGTGGAGCCTGCCAGAGCTTAAGGAATGAATGGCATGTGCTGCAGAGGGTGGAGCAGGAGAGAGAACAGACCCAACATCCTTGGAGGAACCCAAAAGGTCATGAGTGGATGTCGGACACTGGACACTAAGTCATTTACACTATTGGGAGTTTGGATATGCTTTATTCAGAGTGTGACTGTGCCCTGGTTCTTCCCTCTTGGAATAAGAAAGTAACTTATTTTTGAGGCTTTAAAAGTTTTAAAATCTGTCGGGCAGTGGTGGCACACGCCTCTAACATTAGCACTCAAGAGACAAAGGCAGAAGGAGCTCTGTGGGCCAGCCTGATCCACAAGAGCTAGTTCTAGGACAGGCACCAAAGCTACACAGAGAAACCCTGTCTCGAAAAACCAAAAAGAAAAAAAAGTTTTAAAATCCAAAGTGTTTGCATTGGTAAAGACTGTTGGAAGCTTCCATTTGTAATATGTTTTATATTTGTGGTATTTATAGATCCTGGGGATGAACCAAATGAGGAAAGGTTATGTCTTAAGTATGTCAAATTGACAAGGGGTCAATTGTGCTAGCTAATTTTATGTCAACTTGACACAGCCTGGTCATTTGAGAGAAGGGAGCCCCAATTGAGAAAACGCCTCCACAAGACTGGGCTGTAGACAAGCCTGTAGAGCATTTTCTCAATTAGTGACTGATGGAGGAGAACCCCACCCATTGCAGGTGGAGCCATCCATGAACTGGTTGGTAGTTCTGGGTTTTACAAGAAAGCAGCCTGAGCCAGATGTGGTGGAGCACACCTTTAATACTAACACTAGCAGGAGAGAAGGAGGTGGGTCTCTGGAGTTTGAAATCAGCTTGCCTACCTAGTGAGTTCCAGGAGAGCTAGGGCTATGTAGAGACACCATCTCAAGAGAGAAAAA
>LOEQ01000225.1:391775-422807 GCA_001685075.1 Bramus lutescens | reverse complement strand
AGAGAGAGAGAGAGAGAGAGAGAGAGAGAGAGAGAGAGAGAGAACGAGAACAGAGGAGCACACATGGGAGGTTTTTATGGACCAGAAGAGGAGTTGTAACATGCCACTTCCATGAGGAAAGAGTTGTGCAGCCTTAATTGCCAAGGCTAGGAAATCCAGTTTCTCAGAAAGAAAGGAAAATGGATCTTGATGGATGAGCAGTAAGACGTTATTACTTTAGAACAGTCTTGCCAGTTTCCTGAGGGGTACTTACCTAATTTAGGCTGCAGTTGCCTTAAGTGTATGCTTCAAAGAATGGGCATCTTTTCAATTAGATAAGGTTTTGGTGACTTACAAAAGAAGAGTATTCCAGAGACTAAGCTGAGCATAAACTAGGCTGGAGGCAAGGGTGTTCAAATAACGCTAAGGAACAGTAAAGAAACTGGTTCATTTGAACTAAGATTGTAAAAGAAATAGAAAATGATGAGGCTGGGAGCAGGATGGGAAACACTCAGGAGTCGTTGTGTCTCTGTTCTGTATTAGACAAGGGCATAATTCTATTATGATGCTTAACATTTATGTAATCCTTTGATTTACCTTTTCCAAGTAGAAATCCGGCACTCCCAGGCTGAATAACTTCCTCACATTTGTTTTCAAAGGCAAGTAGCAGAGCCAATATTTACAACTAAGTGGAAACATTAAAATCGCAATTTTATAACCATCAAGTAGAGAAATAGCATTTACTAATGTCAGAAGGGCCTCTGCAATGACTTTTGGAGTGTTTGAAAGTAATTCGACAGAGCAGCAGTTCTCCACTTGGGGCCGCATACCAAATATCGTGCATATCAGATATTTACAGTATGATTCATAACACTAGCAAAATTACAGTTATAAAGTAGCAATGTAATCATTTTATGGTTGGGGTAACCACAACGTGAGGAACTGTATTAAAGGGTCACAGCTTTAGGAAGGTTGAGAACTGTCTTAGAGGAACCAGAGGACCCTCTCATCTCAGAGACCAGTGTGGACAGGGACTCTGGAAGGTAGAGGCAGTAAGGTGTCCAGATTTGTATATATCCCCGACGTGTGCAGAAGAAGAACATAGATGTTGAATGCACAGGTGTGGAAGGCCAGGATACAAAGCCATATATTACCTTCCCAAAGTCAATGTATGAGGTTGCTGGAAGCAATACAAGCCCTTGTTCTTGCTCTTGGAATTCTTCATAGACTGGCAGGATGCCAAACTAAAACCTCCCTATCCCCATGAAAAGTAATATAAGAGATTGAGTGAAACTTTTATTACCCCTAGACCTAAGGCTATTAAATAATGAATGATGTTATTTGAAATGTGAATTGCAGGCCTTTGCCCTTCTTGTCAAAACCAAACAAGTTCCAGCACCTTCTTATGAATTTAAAGGAAAACGGTGGAGATGCTGTCAGCAGCTATTTGTGGACCAGACCAGCATCCACAGACATGTGGCAACACAGCATGCTGAAGAAGTTTACCAGCAGACTGCTTCTGTTCTGAAGCAGCTAACTGCAGCATTGAGTGCTTCACAGAGTCTTAAATCCACAGACAAGAAGAACCCTCCTAAAGACTATCTCACTCCTAGTCAGGAAGTGTCTGCTTGGCTCCCTGATGTAAGTTGTTTTAGCCCTGATGAGCTGAGCAGGTAAGTTTTTCATTCTGTATTTTGGTTTGCTTTTAAAATATTTTGCAACCACAATGATATACTACAATTAACCTACTCAAGTGGATAAAATGAGAAAGACCAACCTTGGCAAATACAGGTGACATGGTGAAGCAACTAAAATGCCCAGTCATTGCTGGTGAGGGTAGAAATGGTCCCACCATTCTAGGAAAGAGTTTGGCAGGTTCTTTTTAAAATTTAGACATCTTTTCAGTGATCCACTCCTGGGTGTATAACAAACAGAAATAAAAACATATGCCCACGAAAGCCTAAACATGAATGTTTGTGGCAGTTTTATTTGTAATAAAGTATTGGAAACAACCTATTATTTTGTCTGCTAACTAAAAATAAACTAGTTATATTTTAAAATGATAGGGACTTGAGAAATGATTCACTGTGGAAATGCTTGCCCTGTAAATATGAGGACCTGAATTTGAATCCCAGGACCCATGTAAAGCCAGGCAGGCATGGTTTATGGACATCCTAGTGCTCCTACAGCAAAATGGAGGCAGGAACAGGATCACCAAAAGCTCACAGGCCAGCAAGCATTGGGTGCACGCAATAAAGAACAAGAGACTGTCTCAATCAAGGTGGAAGGTGAGGACTGACATCCAAGATTGTCCTCTGACTCCCACATACACACTATGACACCCATGTGCCTGCTTTCACACATAAACACATTCATACCATATACACACAAAGATTAAAAAAATAAAAATAATTTTAAATACGAATTGGAATGCAATTGAATTGGAATTCAGTTGAAATGGAAACAATTGTAGATAGTGATAGCAGGAGCATGAAAGGATGAATGCAGTCATGTTAGAATATGGCACACTGCTGCACACCTTTAATCCCAGCACTGGAAGGCAGAAGCTGCCAGATCTTAGCTCAAGGCCAGCCTGATCTACAGAGTTCCAAGACAGCCAGGGCTGTCACACAAGAAAACAAAAAAAATAAAAAAAGAACATTGTGCAGTAAGAGCTGTGGACAGTGGGTAACACAAGGCTATGTGTGAATGGTTTGCCAAATCTTTATGCTGAGAGGCCAGAAGCCACACAGAAGAGTCTGCTTTGTGGCTGCATGAGTGGAGGGCAAAGCCATTCTGTAATGATAGAAAGTTTCTTTCTGAGGGTTTGAATGGGAATGTATGCTTGAGTTTCATTGTAAGTTATGCTTTGATTTAAAATGTCTAAATAAATGGAGTAGGCAAGAATCAAACAAATTTGTTTGGTCCATGTACTGATGAATTCAGAACTATACTTTTGGACAGATAAATCATTCATCGAGATTTTTGGGAAGGGCTTAGAGAGATGGCTCAGTGGTTAAGAGAATTGACTACTTTTCCATGGAATGCAGTTTGATTCCCTGAACAAACCTGGTGGCTCACAACGGTCTTTAACTCAAGGGTATCTGATGCCCTCTTCTGGCTTCTGTGGGCACTGTATGCATATGATACACAGACATACATGTAGGCAAAACATCTTATACATAAACATAGTAAATACATAAAATGTTTTTTAAAAGATTATTTGGAGAATGCATTATTCCACATGCTGAATTTTCAGAGTCCAAACTTTTCCTTTGCTTTGGGTTTTTTAAGTCTAGTTTTAAACTATATTATACTCTTCTCTGGTCTCCTAAAGTACTGATATCTTCTTAGTGCTACTGTGTGAGCGTGCTGACAAAAAGGCTTGTCTTGTATGGCCAATACTAACATATCTCAGCTGGGCAATGGTAGCGCATGGAAGGCAGAGGTAGGTAGATCTCTGTGAGTCAGACCAACCTGATCTACAAAGCAAGTTCCAGGACAGCCAGCGCTACTACACAGAGAAACTCTGTCTTGAACCACCCCACCTCCCTCCCCCCAAAAATTTAAAATAACATGTCTCATAGATGAGTGGATTATATGAAAAAATGGAAGTCAAACTTTTTCATCATGACTCAATGGCCATTCATCGTGGCCAATCAAACCAGATGCTGTCTTCTGATTGAGGATAAGTCACAGTGGACTCATTTCCAGCTTGCCATAAAGTAGGGTTAATAATATCTGTCTCTTGGGTATGAGTGGAAAGTAAGGACAGTAAAGCAGATTTGCTTTCTGTAATGTAAGAAGTAAGTCCTATGCAGACACTCTCCTGTGTAGAGAAAATATGAAAGAGAATGTTAGGAGAATAATAAGAACACAGGTATGAGTTGTTCCATCTTTGTGTTCTCCCATTTCTGCATAGATTTACTGGGAACTGTGACCTCCTTGTGACTCAGGTGCTCTTGCCCTCCAACCAGAGCGATGAGGATGGGGAGGTGCTCCTGTATTACTGCTACTGTGACGTGGAGGACCCCCACTGGGTTTGTGCCTGGCAGACAGCTCTATGCCAGCACCTGCACCTCACAGGCAAGGTAAGCCCTGCTACACATGTGCCCTACTGCATCCACACACTGCACAGCCTTATCTGTGCCCTTAACTCTGGACTGCAGGAGCTGTGCTTTTTGTGGTAGTTTTCACTTCCCATTCTCAGAATAAGGGAAATCCTGCTTGGCAT
Organism: Bramus lutescens; assembly: GCA_001685075.1. Lineage (NCBI taxonomy): Eukaryota > Metazoa > Chordata > Mammalia > Rodentia > Cricetidae > Bramus > Bramus lutescens. Next base: position 418,594 of record LOEQ01000225.1, on the reverse strand, counting down.
TCTAGTGAAGTATTAAATAGCTGTTGATATGTTATTTTATAGACCAGGAGTCAGTCAACTATACCTAAAGGGTCATATAGTAAATATTTTAGGCTTTTTTTTTTTTAAAAAAAAACAAAAATCCTCTACTCATTTGATGTGGGATTCCCTTCTTGTGTTGCTTTTATTGGTTAAATGAATAAAGAATCTGCCTTGGCCTGTGATGGGGTAGAGTAGAGCTAGAGCTAGATGGGGGTAGGGGAGAGGGAGGGTAACTTGATGACAACTAAACTGAATGCTGGGAAAAAGAAGGGGGAGTCAGGAAACACCATGGAGCTGCCAGAAGGAAATGATGTGAGCTGTCAGCTGGAACCTTGCCGGTAGATCACAGCCCTCATGGTCAAATATAAAATAATGGAAATGGGTTAATTCTAGATGTAAGAGCTAGCCAGCAATACACTTAAGCTATTGGCCACACAGTATTGCAAATAATAAAGTTTCTGCGTGGTTATTTTGGAAGTCTGAGCAGCCAGGAAACGAACAAGTTGCCTCCTACAACACTCATTACTATTGTAGATTGAAAGCATTCATGCGTGGTACATAAAGGAGTATATATGGCTGTGTTCTGATACATCTGTATGATGACAGTTTGCTGATGGCTGAGACAGAGATGTTCTGTACTCAAAAGCCTCCGCATGTAGGTTTGCTTTCTAAGTATAGCATTGATTTTCCTAGAATCAGGTCTTTCAGCACCTCAGGTACTGGCATTTGTACCTCCTTCCATTCTATGAGGCCTCTCCTCCTGGGCACACCTCACACCCTCTCAGAGCTCTGCTCCAGTGCTGTTTCCTCAGAAGTACAATGGAAGTTGTCCTCACAACTCTGCCTGTGCGCCTGCTCAGAGACTATCACAGCCTGATAGTGGAACCTGTCTCACTCACAGCACAAGGCCTCATGGGGCCAGCAGCTTTATCTCAGTTGATGTAGTCTCAGTGCTGGTGCAAGCACATACCGGGCACTCTGTAAGGACTGGAGACTGTCTGGGAAGACTGCATGTTCCTAGCATACCCATGAGTGTGTGTGTGTGTGTGTGTGTGTGTGTGTGTGTGTGTGTGTGTGTATAAAGATGAGAGGAAGCATATTCCCAGATGGTAATATTCATCTCTGCATGAGAGGACAGCATTTATTTTTGCAAAATGATGTTTGTGGTCTATTCTCCATGTATATGTCTATTAAATAATTTTCAAAATTTAAATCAGAAGGAAGTGAAGTAGAAACCTTTTGAGGTTCTTCCACGCCCCAGTTACTAATAAACTGATTGGTCAGTGACCTTTTCCACACCTGTGTTTGACAAGTACTGGTACTGCTCGCCCCATTCAGTTCCTCGCCACACCCTGCCCTGCAATAATCCTTGACTCCATTTACTTTTCTTCTGCCACCCTAGACCAAGCTGCTGATTGTCCATGTGATAACTTCCAGACTAGCCTCCAGCCCCCAGTCCCACCCTCCATTTAATCTGCTCTCCACGCAGCAGCCAGAATAGTCTTGTTAGAGCAGTTCCAGCAGCACCAGGTAGGCCAGGCCTCCTCCTTAACAGCCTAGCTACCGTAGTGCTGGGCCTTTGGCCTTACCCACTCTCCACACTCCAGTGTGTCCTTCAGTTTCCTGGGACCCACCAAAATTTGTTTTGGTTGCCCTTTTTTTTCCTAGGCAAATTGTCTTCAAGGCTCACTCCCACACCCACCATGATTCCCTATCTAATTTGACTGCTGTCACTTTCTCTGAAACCTTTCCTGACCTCCCATTGAAATTCATTTCCCCCATATCTTCCAGGGTACCTGTGATGCCCTCATAGCACTCACCTATTTTAACTCTTTGCATCTTGACCTCCTTCCGTCAAGGGGGGCGGGAAGGGGAGGGGGGTTACTTTTCAACAACTGTATCCCTAATTCCTAGCACATAATTTTGAAAACCGATAAGTATTTATGTTCTGAATATATATTGCCATCTCTATTCAGTGAGCTTTCGCACCAAGAAGATAACTATTCATGCAAAATGTACATAAGCATAAAATCAGTCTTATTTTGGTTTAAAGCTAGGTGTGGTGGTACATACTTGTAATTTCCTCACTTAGGAGGCTGAGGCAGGAGGATTGCTGTAATTTCAAGAGGAGGCTAGGCTACATACAGAGAGGAAAAAAAGGGGTCTCTTGATCAAGGAGGTCTTTTCTTTTGGGCCCATCCTGTGGCACCCTAGCAGTGAGTAATCCTGTCTTCCAGGTGGCAGCATCTTCCTGGATCTCAAATCAAAATGTCTAGACTTCAAAGACTTGGCCAGTTTAGTGAGATATTTAGTGTCCTAGGATTTGACAATATTGATTCTTAGGCAAGGAAAAGGAGGACCTAAATGCTCCTTACTGTACATCATATGACCTCAAGAAATTTGAGAATGAGCTGTAGATATGGCTCCACAGTTAAGAGCACTCATTGCTCTTCCTCCAGTGAACATGGGTTCAATTCTCAGACCCCACATGGCAGCTCACAATGGTCTATAACTGGACCTATAACTGGTCTATAAATGGTCTATAAAGGGGGGCCGATGCCCTTTTCTCACTTTCATGGACTCCTGCACACACCTGTACAAATACATACATGCAGTCAAATACACATTTACATAAAATGAATGCATTAATTAATAAAATTTGAAGGAATACATTTGACAAATGATAAGATTTGAATCCATGGTTTGACAAGTTACCAGTTCTTTGCCCTTGAGCAAGTTACTTAATTTCTCTGCAGCTGTAGCAGCCATTTTCTTGTCTGTGGACTGGAGAGCCCCATCTGCCCCTTGAGATTATAATATAGAGCTGTCTCAGCAAGTGTTCCACATTGCCAACTATTGCTTGCCTCAGTTTCTTACTTACAAGGCCTTTCTCCAAAAGAGCATCTTTGAAACTTGTTGGGAATCTAGATATTGCAAGGCTACTGAGTGAGTTTAGAGATGACTCTGTCCAAGGCAGTAGATGTACATAACATGCTTTGGTTTCTGAGAAAGAACTTGCCCGCCAACCCAGAAACAGCCACATAAAAATACGCATTCATCATCACCTCAGTTGACTGTTTTCAGATGGATTTCCCGACTTTGCTTGCTCACAGCTATTTTTTTTTTCTGTAGTCTCCTATTAGTCGGTGTTAGGTGCGGTAGCCTGTAGAACAGAGATGGCTGTGCACTCTGCTTCCCTGCCTCACACCCAGAGCAGGCTCCTTTGGACCGCAGTCCTCTTTGGTTTTTTGTTTGTTTGTTTGTTTTTCAAGAAAGGGTTTCTCTATGTAGCCCTGGCTGTCTTAGAACTCACTCTGTAGAGTAGGCTGGCTTCAAACTCAGAGATCCTCCTGCCTCTGCTTCCCGAGTGCTGGGATCAAAGATGTGCTCTAGCACACCCAGCTGCAGCTCTCTTTCTCAGGGAGTCAGTGGTAATCAGGCTACTTCTCTGGGCAGTTATTACCAGTCAGTTGGCATTGGCTTATAGCATGGCCTAGAGTTGGATCAAGTGAGACAACAACTCTCTTGTCTTTTCCGGACCCTGAAAATGAGCATAGAACTTTCCCCTTTGGATGTATTCATGTGTGAATAGTGGCAACAGTTCTGGACCTTGGATTGAATCTGTTGTCTTTGGAGACCGTATGGTGCCCCGGCTAGCATTGTCTAGCACCTTGCTCTGGAGATGGGTGGCTCCTTATAAAGCTGCTCCATCTGTAAGCTCACCTGCAGGATTTTACCAGGACACTCAGCTCAGGCCTCCACACATGTCCTCCTAGCCCAAACTCTCATATTCCCTTCCCAGTGAAGTGTTTCAAAGACACTTTCAGATTAGGGAAGCCAGAGAGCCCCAGATGTGGGTGTACATGCATTTATTCAGTGGACACTAAGCCCAACATGTGACAGGCATCAATACAGACACAGGGTACCTCAGTGGACAAAACATAACTTGAATTCCAGCCGAGAGGTTTGGGATGGTGGCTTTCCTTCAGCCTCCATGCAGAGAGGACCTGCATATTCCACTGTCAGATAAGTTTACTCTTTAGAAGTTTTTTTTTTTTTTAATTCACTTTTGGCATTCTCGTACCTATGCAAGTAGCAAGGAGACATCAAAGTTGAAGCTTCTTGGGCCACCTGTGAAGAAGTGGTGGGACTCATCCTCTACCCTAGACTCTGGGAGCTCTTCTACAGCCTGGGTTTAGGTTTCTCTCAGAATCCCCTTTGGCCACTGGGCAGTTGGAGCTCTGGAGCAAACAGGCTTTCCAGAGTTCTCAGTCCCGTTTTCTTGTTTGGTACATGTGGACTGAATTCCTCAACTGACCAGTGGGCCACACTGCTTCAGAGGGAGGGGCACACGTGTTCTGTCTTGTAAATCTGTGGTAGCCACAGCAGGGCCTCTACTCTTCCTGTTCTGCTCACTGACATGAAAGGGACCTTTAGTCGGTCCTGGGAAGTTAGCCAAGCTAAGACTGCACCCTTCTCCCACCGTCTGTCTCTCAGATTCGGATCGCTACTGAAGGAATCAATGGAACTGTTGGAGGAAGTAAAGTGGCCACCAGACTCTACGTGGAGGTCATGCTTTCTTGCCCATTGTTTAAGGATTACCTGTGTGAGGAAGATTTTAAGGTAAGAGAAAAAGAAAGTGAACTAAAGCTAGAGCAGTCTGCTTTTGTGGGCCATTGAAGGGTGCATACAGAGCCGGACAAATGCCTTCCTTTCCCTTTGAGTTCCAAGCCAGTGCAGTAAAACAAGCGCGCTTGTCACTGTTTCCATCAAGTGACCGTCACCTTGGATCAGTCAGTGCCCTTCCTATACCCTAGTCTCCCTTCCTATAATGATGTTACAGTTAAACAAGCTGGGAACTAAAACCTATATGTTTTTACTGGAGAGACTGTTTTCGCAGATCTCTGTGAGGTACTGATGTGGGAGTCCTCTCTGTATGCTGAGATTAACATTAATGAATAAAGAAACTGCCTTGGCCTGTTATAGGGCAGAACATAGTTAGGCAGAGGGGACTATGGTTTTAGTAAACCTGAAAAGAAAGTTGACACCACATGAGAATAAAGTTGTGGTTCTTTCGGCAAAGGTGCTATGTCTAATAACTTTAAGCTTCATCACAGTAAGTGGTAAGCTGGCAAGAGCACCTCACTAATTCTTATGCTGATCACAGCAAGACACTAGCTGTCATTGCTCCAGAGCAAAAGCTGCCTGCTGTGTGATCACATGTGGATGGCTCGGTGGTGCAGAGTTACATGTACATAGCCATACAAACACAATGTTCCTGCATGTGGAAATGTCACAGTAAGCATTTATTAACATTGAATCATCTGGAACATTCTGGACCATAGCTTTATCTCCATTGACAGTTCCTTTTTTCTCCTAATTTGAGGTTTAAAACTTCAACTATCACACTATAAAACAGACGATAATTCTTACATTTGGCACTTGTCTTTGGCTGGCAGTGGGAGAAGTAAACTCTGTCTCATTTCTCCTTGGCTAGAGCAGCAAAGGAGGAGCTCACTGCTTCCCGGAATTGCGAGTTGGTGTGTTTGAAGAGATCGTGCCTATGGGGATCAGCCCCAGCCAGGTCTCCTACAAGAACCCTGGTATGCTTATGTTTTAAAGAACTGTGCTTTTTGTTATAGAAAAACAAGAAAGACACTGATCAGCAGAAACTGTAGTCAATCTTCTATTTAAAATAGTCGTAGGGTGGCTAACTCTGCCTATCCAGGACTTAAACAGGCGTCTGTGGTGCTTATGGTAACTAAAGGTTCACTTTTAGACCCACAGCACATTTTTCTTGGTGATAGTTTGGCAAGAAGTTGTTTCCTCTTTCCAGAGAGAGCAATTTGAAAGCCATGTGGTAATTACCTACAAATAGTTCATCAGCAAAAAGAGCACATGGGCTTTTACCATGGTAAGCAGATAGCTTTCAGAACTAAAGCATTGTTCTCGAACATTCGACCCCTGCTTCCCTGTGCTTACTATAGATTACTGAAAGACATTTTTGTGTGGTGGGGATTTTTGGTTTTGTTTTACTTTTTACCATGAAAATTTCCAAACATTTACTAGAGTAGGGGAAATAATAGAATGAACTTCCATATGCTCACTCAGCAGCCTCAGCAGCTACACATCCATGGCAAACTGTCCTCTGACCCCTTCCCTTTCTCTCATCCTAGGTCACTTTAAAGAGAACCTCTGTGCCATGTTATTTCACTCATAAATGCTTCAGTAGATACCTCTAAAAGATTAACAGATAAGTTTTACTATTAACCAAGTCTAAAACATTTTAGCAGTAATTACTTAATGAATATCTTGTCAGTGAATGTCCAGTTGTGTCATGATTCTTAAGTTTCTATTAGGATTAAATAAGAGGAGCTAAGATGGGTCACTGGATAAAGCACTTGTCACTCAAGAGTGGGGACCTAAGCTCCAGTCCCCAGAACCCATGTAAAGCTGGTCCCAGTGATCACATCTGCAATCCCAGTGCTCCTGCTGTGAGATGGGAAGCAGAAACAGGAGACTCTGTGCTCAGGCCAGCGGGCACACAGGAGTCCCTTACAAACAAGATGGAAGGAGAACGCTGATGCCTGAACTTGTCCTCTGACCTCCACACAAACAGAAAACAGATTGAAGTAAGATCTCTTCAACAGCAAAAAAAAAAAAAAAGTCTCTAAGTTTATATATTCAGCTCTACAGATTGGCCTTCAAAGGTCTTAGTCACTTGTTTTATAGAGTTTCTCAGAATCTGGATAGTGGACTACTGGGGTAGTCCTCAGCTGGCTGTAGCTCCTGGAGATTCACTCATATATGTGTGTGAGCGTGTGCATGCGCTTGCAGGCTGCAATGAGCATGTGGAAGTCAGAGGATAAGTCATGAGACTGGAGGCAAGTTCCTTTACCTGAGCCATCTTGCTTACCCTGCAGGTTGGTTTTGAAGGCACCCACTCTTCTGTCTGTCGAGTTCCTCAGTCTTGGAATAGTGCTAACTCTATCCCAGTAGGGTGGTCCTCTGCTCTTATCTCCCCAGATTGCTATTTAAAGCGAGAGCTGTGCTGTTTTGTAGAGATATGGGAGCTCCGTTACATTAGTTTTCAGCTTCTAGTGTAAATAGAAATAGGTGAAATGAGCTAACAGAACGTGTCCAGTGCATCTCAGTATGTACTGAATAGAAAACTATTAGTGAGTTTGTTTACTTTTTTCATACTGAGTCCCTGAGATGCAGTGTGTATGTCATACTTACAGTCACTTTCCTCAGAGTACACTCACGTAGCTGTCAGCCACATTGACTAGTGACATCTGTGCTTGACAGTTCTGTGTCGGAGCCTTGATCATCAGGCTTAGTCCCTTTCTTTCCTTCCACTCACATGACTGCTTCCTAGGTAGTATTGCTTTCTCTCAAAGAACAAAGAGTTGTCTCCCTCTCAGGTATTCATTTTTAATACGTAAATATAAAAAAGAAGGCCAAGAGTTAAGTTAAAGGGAAATGGGGTAAGATACAAGCATCTTAGAAATAGGCTGATGCATGAAGAGATAGGACCCAGGTAGGGATGTCTCTGTTTGGTGTCCCCATCTTAGCAGGAAGCAGTATGACGCAGCTCTCCTTGGTGTGGCAGAACACTGCTTGGGAGCTGAGAGGAGACTGGCCTGGGCAGCCTTCAGCTCAAGCAGGTGGTTTAAAGGGACCTCTTGTCAACATGTCCATCTGGGTCCCTGTCTGTTTGGACCCTCTCTGCCAGAGAGCAGCAGTAGTAACAGCAGAAGCAGGGAGCACATTTGGCTCCTGAAACTCCCTGCCGGGAGAAGACAAAGAGAATTTCCATGATTCTCATCACAGTTCTGAACCTCATTTTTGACATCATTGTTTTGGGACCCATGCAATTATGTGACGCTACCCGAGTAGCATCAAGCCTGGTTACATTCTATAATTTTAGCTTTGAGAGTTAGAAAACGAGACTGTGCTCTCCAGGTTTGGAGAATTATCCAGCGGTTGTTGGGATTCATGCCCAATAGAGTCAGGCTCCCAATGCTCACAATTAGTACGATGCTGGGATTTCTGTCCTGTCCTGAGGGTCTAGAGACAAAGCGCACAGACTAGAGTCCTTTCTCTCAGTCCCTTATACTTTAATACCCATCTCCATCCTTGTCTCTCCTGACATATGGCTTCTCTTTTCCTCTCACTTCCTTTCCCATGTGTGGTGTCAACTCCGCCCGCCCTTTTCCCTTTTGCGTGCACACAAATTCAGATACATTCTTCTTACCCTATTATCAAACACACGCAAGCTCAAACTTGCCATAACATTGTGCTCTCAACTACCTTAGTCTAAGCCGAGGTTTTAGCCTTGAATTTGGGGTCAACTTTGTTACTTGACAGTTTGTAGACTGTAGTGAATCCTGAATGTATTGAAGCTTCTTTGTGGACATTGACAGTAGGACACTGTCCATTTCCTGACTCACTAGTGACCACAACAGCACATAGCAAAACAGCACTCCAAATAAATCCCCAAGCATGTGGTTTAAGAAAACCTTATTTCTTATTCTGAACTGTTGGATCTCTGTAGTCTCAGGTTAGAGCAAGGAGATGGCAATGCCTGGGATACTGGGACATTTTATCCTGATGATCAGATAGTGTCATCCGTTTCCAAGGTAATTGATGAAAGGAGGGTTAGGTGGGAAGAAGCTGAGCCAGTGCTTCAGTCAGGTCAGGACAGTTGTGATTAGATTTCCCTGTTGTTTTAATGTAATTGTTTGGCTTGATTTTAGGAATCCATTTATCTCCTGGTGAATTTCATAAAGAAATAGAAAAGTTTTTATCACAGGCAAATCAAGAACAGGGTGATACTATCCTACTGGACTGCAGAAACTTCTATGAAAGCAAAATAGTAAGTAAGAGCCAGAACTGAGTTGCATGAAAGGGTGGGTGTGCCTTGCACACCACAGTGTATGTCCCGTGTGGAATCTTTAGCCACATCAGTCTCATTCCTGTACCAGCAGCATCAGGGAGAACATAAGTACTGAACTCCAAGTCTGTTGAGAAAGTCTAAGAAAATACAAGTTAAAGAAATCTTGGCATATAAAGTGATTTTGTTTACCATGAACCTCCCATTGGCATGTGCTACTGACCTTATAAAAGCTGCCACTGTAACGTAGACCATTCCCCTGAGGGATCTGTAAGAAGGGAACCCACAACCCCAGTCCTGTTTCTAGTTCCAGATCTTGAGGTTAAAGGGTAAGAGTGTGGGATGCAAACCTTGGGTAGAAAATGCTTGTTGCTGTTGCAAAGATGGGAGTTGTTATACAGAAAGAACTGAGTTCCCAGCAGGTACATTTTTCTAATCATTTCCTTCTGTCCCTATGTTGTAGGGACGATTCCAGGGCTGCTTAGCACCAGACATCAGGAAATTCAGTTACTTCCCTAGCTACGTTGACAAAAACCTTGACATTTTCAGGCAGAAGAGGGTGCTGATGTACTGCACTGGGGGCATCCGCTGCGAGCGGGGTTCTGCCTACCTCAGAGCCAAGGTGAGCCTCTGCAGGCCCAGCACACGGGTGAACCAGCTCCACCATCACCAGCCTGTGTGGAGCCTCCCACCCTCACTCCCACCCCTTCATCCCCTGCTCAGCCCCTCCTCCCCTAGCTGGCTGAAGGATTTACTTTCCTGGCACAGCTCCAGCATGGGGTTTGTAAGTCTAAACCCGAGCTTCTTAAGTCTCCAGCACTTAGTGGTCTTGAAGGACTCATTAAGTACAAAAGAGCAAGCTTAGCTGAATGGCTCCCCTTTCTTAATCCGTGTGCCTGATCCCAAGAAGAGCAAATTCAGTAACATTACATGTCCCAACAGATGCCCTCCTATATTTAGGGGTAGCAAAAATAGTTAGGCTTCCCAGGATCTTAGAAGGTGAAGGGCCCAACTGCTGCCATCACCATCTCCCCAGAAGGCAGGGTCTGGCTAGGTGGTTCTTTGACCCTTTGGTCAGCATTTTCCACACTCTGAGGAGGCCACGGGGAGCCCCTGACTGATGGGCACAGGCAGTCTCTTTGTTTCTTTCAACATCTTGATTTNTTTTTGTCTATATCCAGGGAGTGTGTAAGGAAGTGTTTCAGCTCAAGGGTGGCATCCACAAATACCTGGAAGAGTTTCCTGATGGGTTTTACAAAGGGAAGCTGTTTGTTTTTGATGAGCGGTTTGCCCTGGCCTACAACAGTTCTGTGGTATCAGGTAAGTCAGCCCAGGTCCAGAGTCTACATTGTGTCAGGTCAGAATCGTTCACCGTTCTACACCCGCTGCTCGGGGAAGGCTACCTGAACATGACATGGAGAAATGGAGGTCACTGTGCCACCCCTTTGTTTCCCAGCAGCTGGAGATGCAGGAATTAAACAGGCATCAGATGGTCCTGGCCATGCTGTATACTGAGTAGGCAAGTCCTTTAAAGTGCAGGCAGTGGACAGGTTGTGCCAGACGTCATAGGTCTTTGTCACCATAGAATTCCCAGTACTGCCACATCCTTCTGCTGCTGCTGCTGCCGTAGGGAACTCAGCACAGTCTCCCACTGGACATAGTCAGGCCTCCCACTAACGCTTTATTTAATGTTACAGGTAATTCAGCTCTTGCTGTATCACACAGTCTGAAAACTATTTTGCTATTTCTTATTTCTATACAATTGATTTCCTTTGTAATACTGTGCATTTGATTTTATTCATTTAAAATTATTTCTCATAGACAAGGTCCATAGTCCTTACCAGGCACCAAGTAACTCGGGCAGAAGAGTAAGAATTAGATGGCCGTAGACACAACTGCACACTTGAGGGCTTGTTTGGAGGCCCTAACAGGAGAGTACAGCAGCTGGCCAGAGACTTGTCCTCTTTCGTATGGGGAAAGTCATCCTCGTCAGCTGAGCTGCAGCATGAGCAGGGACACATGGAGCCATGAGGGAGAACAGGGACACCTGTTTAGGCAGCCAGATGAGCCAAATCAACCCTGGCAGTCAGTGGGGTGACAGATGCCGCAGTCAAATGCCCTTGTGTCCCCAAGTGCGCATTTGAGGAAAGGTGAGAATGGAAGAGCAGGAGCAGGCTGTGCGGTGGCTGCTGCACTGGTTATAGTTTGCCGGCAGTGCTGGGCCCACACGGAAGGGAGGAGAGGGAGAGGCAGTCCTCCAGAAGGCGAGTTGCCCTGAATACTGCAGTTCAGTAGTATCTGGATGAAAAGTCCTAGGTAGACAACCTTCATGGCTGCTACAGTTTCTAGAACACTTGTGAACTCAGGCCTCTTAGATAGTAAGATTTAAGTTCATCTTCTCTCCTTCCTTTCTGGTCTTTGTAAAAAAAATTACATATACTTATATGCTCATGTACATTCTACAACACACATGTGGAGGTCAGAGGACAACTTACAGGAATTGGTTCTCTCCTTCCACCATGTAGATCATGGGGATGGAACTCAGGCTATCATTCTTGGTAGCAGTTGTTTTATCCACTGAGCCATCTTGCCTGCCTACCTTTCTGATCTCTTTACTCATTATGGTGGTCTAATATTTGTCTTATTTAAAACCTCAAATAATAAGTAGAAAACAAATGAGGGATTTTATAGAAGAAATACCTGCAGGACTTGAATATCTGCATGTGACTTTGAATGTAAGAAAAAGCCCAAAGGTAGCACAGCCAAGCAAGGGGAACTGTGGTGTTTTGGAAGATAAGCTGGCCAGGAGACACAGGCTGAAAAGGAAGATAAGGTGCAGTTGAGGAGTCGGGTGGTAGCCTAGGTTGGAGAGCTGTGCATTCTACAAGGTGGATGAGATACGGGGTCATCTGAATTCAGGTGTGCAGTCCCCCTGGGCAGAGAGGTTATATTGGGGAGAGCCTGTATAATGTGGGTAATAAGCTGTTTTCAGAAGTGCTCATGAGAAAGAGATGAACCTGTTTTCTGGATGGGAAAAAGGACAATGGATGGGTGAAAGCGAGTCAGAACAGTTTCCAGAAGCCTCTCCACACCAACCCCTCCCCCAGCAGAAGCCTTTCTTTTTCCTAGAAGATAGGAGTGCTATTTCCTTTTGATCTGTTTGTTTCTATTCTGAGACAGGGCCTCACTATGCATGTAGCCCAGGCCAGCCTTGAACTTGCAATCTTCCTATCTCAGCTTCCCAAGTTCTGAGGTGATAGTTGCTGCCAACCCTGCTTGACTTGGAAACATTCCCTTGGACCAAAAGAGTAGTGAACTTAGGGTTGTATTTGGGAACTGGATAAGTACCTCTGTGTGTGAGGGACAGAGAGACAGAGAGGGGGTGTGTGGAGAGGCAGTGGAGCGGGGAAAGAATAATAAGACTCTTTCTTCCCTAGAATGTTCATACTGTGGAGCTCCGTGGGACCAATATAAACTCTGTTCTACTCCCCAATGCCGCCAGCTCGTTTTAACCTGTTCTGCCTGTCAAGGACAAGGATTCACAGCCTGTTGCATCACGTGTCAAGACAAAGGGGACAAACAGGTGTCGGGCCCTGCCCAGGACAGTTTTAAAGAAGAATGTGAGTGTACAGCCCGGAGACCACGCATCCCACAGGAGCAGCCTGCGTGACTCCCTGTGAGCCTGGAGCCAGGGCTGATGCTGGTGAAGCTGTGTGGCATCTTCAGCATTCCCTAAGCTTCACAGTGTAGGCTTCAGTATCCATGTGGAGATTGTCAAGGTTGTAGAAACAAATCAGGAACTTTCATGTTGGTCACTGCCACCATAGCAGATGGCCACAAGCAAAGGGGACAGGGAGTCCAGTGTTAGCTACCTAATCTGCTTGTTTTGATTCGGAATATGCTAGAGCCTGGAAAAGAGATGAACCGTGTGGGATCCCAAGGACGTTGAGGGGAAGAGCCTTGAGCTTGGCCGCACCATGTCTTCTCTGCCATGCAGCCGGGTAGTAGACATTGTTCTTGTCAGCAAACCTTTTTGCCTTGGCAGCAAAAGCATAGAAGCTGAGCCCTGGGTGTGGACTCTTAAACAAGGTCAGCTGCAACCTTTCCCTGCGTCAGTCTCTTCGCTAGCTGCCCGAAGAGATCTGTAATCTGTAGCATTGGCCACTTCCTGCTTTGAAGATTTTACTGAATCAACCTGACTCACTCCTTTACATATGATCATGGCACTACTGAGTAGTTGGCCAGAGACCACGTGGCCTTCAGAGTCTAAAGTATTTGCACTCTGTCCCTTCACAGAAAATGCCAGCTCCCAGTTCACACTGACAGCTCATCTGACAGAGGTAGTCTTAAAGAAGTGGCCTACATTTTTATTGATTTTGTTTCTTTGAAAGATGTCCCCCTAACAGCCCTGCATTACCCAGCATTTCCTCTTAGCTTCTAAGTGTTCTCTTCGGGGATCCAGATGAGCAGCAGGCTTTAGGACATCTGGGACACAAGATGCTTGCTTAGTGAGGTCATTCAGCATAGCAACTATCTAGCCTTCCGACCTTTGGGCTCATGTCCCCATCATACGAGTTTTAAGAAGCACACACAGCCACACATAGACCAAAGGCTTTAATATTATGTTGCAGTTTCCAGTGATGCAGAATGCAGCTGCAGTTGTGTCTCAAGGAGAAGCTGAGTGGGGCTGGCCGTCCCTGCAGCTTGGTGCCACTCCTGGGCCCATGTGCAGCCTCACTAGACACTGTTACTGGTGAGGCCCTGGCGTCACCTCTAGTTACCCTGTACTGTCCACAGCATTACAGTTCAGTGTGCAGGACTTTCCCTTGTCAGAAGCCCCCTGGGCTGTGCTCAACAGCTTTTGAGCCTTGTCATTATTGTAATATTGGCTGGATCCCTAAGGAAAATCATTCCCCAAAGCAACAAACAAAAATACTAGTTTAACTGGCACTGTGGTCTATTAAAAGGCACAAGAACAATGTGTTTTAGCATTTTTACTGACTCCCGTGGTGTTAAAAAAGGATCCAGTAGGAACGCCGAAATTAGGGTTCAGAGTAATCACTTGTGTTGTTTGGCCAGGAGCTCCTAATCCCTTGCCGTTTGGATGTTGTACACTGCTGTCCTTCAGAGGCTTCATTTGTAGGCAGGAGCTCTATGATTTGATTTGTCTCATAAGTTACCAGGCAGGCACTTGGTGTCTATAAGCAGGGCTATGCTGACTGCCATAGCCACAGTGGACTGGAAATTCTCCAGTGGCATTGGCCTCACGTAAGCCATTTGCCCACTGAGGTATAGGAAGATGTTTTCCTGTGGCTAAAGGTTTTCATCCATCATGAAGTTGGCATTCAATAAAGACAGAGTGATTTCTGACTGCAGTGAGTATATGCCAGGTGTTCAGACAAAGCACTCAGGAATATGTCTGTCACCTGGGCTAGTAGATTTTAAAACTTGAAATTTCACCGTTGCCTTTTTCTTCCCTTTCTCTTACCTGGCAGAAGGAATCCTGTATCTTTCTGACTCTTAGAAGATTCTGTAGCTTGTCTTTCATTCTTGGGGGAAGGGGTTTGATCCTGGAATCAATTTGGCAGCTTTAATCTTGAGGTTAAAGTTTCAAGTGGGGTTGAAAAATGATTATCTGTTCTTTTTACTGAGCTGCTGTGACCAAACCTGTAATAAAATATTTTACAGTGCTTCCAGACTAGTTGAGAGAAGTGTTCTGTGTTGATGTGTTCCATGTTGTAAATGCACCTAAACACCAAAGCATGGCCACCAAGGGGACTTCTGGGCTGTCACTGCCACTGTCATGTTATCTGCAGCAAGATCTGCCAGTTTAAGGGCTTCTTCATTTTAAATAATAACCAGACTTCTGTGACTAAAGAAAACTTCACATTGACCATATTTTATAAAAGGTCCGACTACAGTCACTAGTTAACCTAAACCTTAGTGCACAAAGAACTTAACCACAAGAGTTCCACGCCAGCGTTTGCCTCCTGGTCTCCACTGGGGAACACAGATTATCGGTAGAACATGTCCAGTTCACAGGCGTGGGCTTCCCTTTGTACACTAGACACCACTACGGCACTTGGGAATAATGGGTCCCGTCAGGTCTGCGAGCCTCCTCTTCCTCACTGCAAAGGAATGGGGAAGAGATGTGAGCCAGCTGTCCTTGCCAGTCCCGAGTAGCACTGGTCCACAAGGACGGTTACAAGAAGGCTGGATGTTTGTCCCTGGTTACTAATGGGAATATATGGTAGGGTGAATATCTCTTCTAAATGGCTGACCACACAGTCCTTGGCATGGACACACATGCACACACACGCTGTTTGCCTTTGCCTACAGGGGCTCCACAGTTGAAGACTGGCTCTGAGTAGGGTTAACTTTAGCCAGTCTTAGGACTGGAGTGTCAGCCTGCTGAAATGTTTCCCCTTGCTCCTTCTGGGAATGCCTGGTCTGCCTCCTGCCTATGCCAGTAACTGAAACGTGCCTCAAATTGTCATGCCCCCTCATGTTTTAATAGTGACAACCCCCTAGGAGCAAAGCAATTCATACTTCAAATACTGTTCACATGACAGTTAAACCTATAGAGAAGAAAGTATGAGCCAGGAAGTTGCAAACAGAAGATAGAAGCTTATGGCTAGGGCTGGCAGGGACAAAGGCCCTTTGGGTATAATAAGGAAACATGCTATTGGCAGATGACTAAGAAGCAAGCTAGATTCACTACAAGAAAACACAAGGTTGGGGAAGGCTGTAAAGCGGTAGATTAAAATCAAGGGGTCTGCTGATGCGGTAGAGATGGATGACCCTTGCTACCTTTCAGTCAGTCTAAGCTGACTTTCAGTTTCCAGGCTGAGGTGGCTATGCAGCCACCCCATAAGAGCCCATGAGCTCCATCACCCTGTCAACTCGTACATGACTCAGATGGAGCAGGTAGTTGTGCAGGTATGGCCAAGAGCTACAAACAGGTCTCAGGCTCACAGTTGCCCAGCGTGGGTATCTACCCACTTCCTTAGCCCCAAGTCAGAAGAAGGCAAGCCAAACAGATGGGGAGGCAATCTGGAAGGAAGACACCATCTAGTCCAATTCCTGGAGGTGACAAAGTGTCACACAGTTTGGTAATCTGCACAGGAACACAAACCAAAACTTCAAGAACGGGAGAGGTTGTGTGGATATGCGGTTTCTCCAGACGAGCCTGTCACCCCCACGTTCGCTGTGCAAGCATGCCTGTGAGCTGCTCTTGTGCCTCTCCATACCCAGTGTGGAGTCACCCACCGACAGACAGAAGCCCCTCTGAAGGCTCTGAACTCTGCCAGGGGTCATTTCCATGCCACAGATAAGGAAAATGATAGCAAGGATATGATGTTTGCTCAAAGCCAGAAAGCTAGTGATACACTGGATGTTACTGGTAGCACACCCCTGTAATCCTAGCATTTGGGAGGTGGATGTAAGAGCATCAAGAGTTCACAGCTAGTCTCTGAGACATAGCAAGTTCAAGACCAGCTATATCTACATGAGACTCTCAAACAAACAAAATAACAAAGCTAGAACCAGACGGAGCCAAGTCTTGTTACTCATCTTGAGCCTCAGCCTTGAGCCTCTCTCAGTAATTTGGTTACATGTCCATGTCTCATCTGATGCTCACAAGTTCAGCCCCCCTGCCTCAGAGAAGAAAGCCATTTTGTAGGGCAAGGATTGCAACCTTACTCACTGGACTTTGATGGGAAGTATAGAAAGGGACCTGGTGTGTGTGGTGGGGAGGTGCTCCCATTACTCTTCCTTGTATATATGAGGGTGCATGGTTTCTAAGAACTGGCTTTTACAAAAAGAGGCACCCATCTATTCAGGTGTTATGTGTTCCCATTTTAATGACAGAGGGAAGTCACCCACCATAAAAGTTCTAGCAAGTGTCTTGGAGTAGAAGCCAGGTCTCTAACTCAACTCACTTGTTACTTTCTTTAAATAAAAAAAAAAATCTTTGCTCACCATGGAAACAGCCATAGGCTCCCTTGCTTATTAGCCAGGTGGGGACCACCACTCATCAGGACTCACCTCCATCCATTGCCTGAGCGCCCTCTACGACTGTGACCAGATGAGTCTTTCTACCATGTCTTAGGAAACACTCTGTATTCACCTGTGTAAGTCAGCCTTTGCCTGGTGCTGTGTTCCAGGCATAGAAATCAAATGAAGATACAGCATTTCAGAGGCCAAACTAGATAAACAGTAACCTTCCAAAGGGTTACAGATGTCCTCACAGACCTCTCAGGTGTGAGAGGCATGTGGAGGAAGTGACCCAGTCTTCCCACGATGGGCAGGAAGTAGGCCAGCTAAGTTGTTAAGGAAGTAAGGATGGAGAGTGGTAAATTAGGAAAGCCTTGTCTCTAGAGAAGCTTGTTGGTTGGTCACTTCCAGGGCCACTCAGACTGCCTGGAATGGATGGTTAACCTGGCAAGAGGATGGCTTGTCAGGATGTCACGAGAAACCTTCTTTAGACGGCGTAGAAGAGACTGCTATTCAAACCTCAGCTCTGCCGGTGGGTAACTTCCTGCCATAGAACTGAAGTTTCACTAACAGGTGGGGTTATAACAGTGGGCAGTGGCTGGTGGATCACTTAAGTTAGTGATGTGGGCAATGTTCAGAACAGAGCTGGGGTGTCACAGTGTGTGCCATGTTTCTGTCGTGGGGAACCACATGGAAGGGTTGAGCCTGAGCAATGGAACCCGGCAAGGCATCTAAGGAGTGGAGTGGAGGGGCCAGCTTTGGGAAGGGTGCTGCTGGGAGGTGCGGCACCCACCTGAAGGATCTGGTAGTTAAGGAAATGTGGCAGGCTGGGCGGGACAGAGGCCGGAGTTGGGGAGGTGACTGGCAGGCAGGAGGGGGACAGAATCCAGAAGATACCTAGATTGCTACACGAGGTGGCTGTAGGGAAAGTATCACTTGCCCTTGATGGTTTCTGGATAAGAAGGGACTGACATGGGATCCAGCAGGTCCATTGGTAGGCATGATTATTACCCCAGAGATCCCAGATCAGTCACAGAAGTGTGTGCAGCACTACTTATAGCTGACACGATCAGGAGCCCAACTGTCTATCAACAGATGATGGGTAAAGGTGATGTGGGATCTAGGGATGGCACTGCCTGACAGTAAAGACCACCAGAACCCTGCCATCTGCCGCAGCATGAGAATGGCATGCTGAGTGAGACAGTCAGATCAGAAACAAATCATGTCCTCATAGGTGGAAGCAGAGGAAACCCAGCAACAGAAGCAACCAGAAGAAAAGCCAGAACAGAGGTGGGTGGTGGGAGGGAGGGGTCACAAGAGGGAGGTTAAAGGTTAAAATCTCAGCCTTTGAGACCATCCCACGGTTTGGTGAGTTGTTACTAACAGCATTTCATACACTTCAAAATTGCTGAGAAAGTACATTTCAAATGTTACCACAGACAAAATATTGAGGTGACAGATCATGCTGACTAACTTGATGTACTTATCCTATGTTTTAATCTTATGTTGTACCTCATAAGTACATACAGTTAGAACTTGTTAATTTATTGTTACAAATGAAAAGCTGATTTGGGATCTGCTCTGATTGAAGAGCCGGTTGGAAAGGTGTTAAGACTATGGTAAGGGAGTGATGTTCTGCTCTTAAATGTGTTCCTCTCTGCACAGCCCCCTCCATTACTACGTAACTTGAAGGCCACACTTCAGATTCTGTAAAAGATGCACTGGTGGCAGGATCAGAGTCACCCTTAGCCCGGCCTGGGCTAAAAATAGCATGGAGCCAGGAGTCTTCTGAGGCAGTGCTGCAGGGAGACATGGCCAGGAGGTGACATCTCAGCCGTCCCTTTATCATACCCTGGTGTGCTGTGTGTATCCACAGAACAGTTTGCTAAGGGCTGAGATCAGGGCGAGAAGACCAAAACATGCCAGCAGGCAGGCCAGGCGCTGGCTCCAAGCCCCCAATGCAGAGCTACCTGCAGGCCCAGTACTGCAGAGGCCCCATCCCCAGGCCACTGACTAGGCTTGACTCCAGCAGGAAGAGCAGGAGGCTCTCATGTGTGCTCTAGCACAGCGTTACATGGCCCCCAACCACCCCAAGTAGGGAAGTGGAGAGTACTCTTGCAATCCTGTCAGCTCTCGCTTTGAAACTCCAGTGGCCTTCAGGAGTCCTCATGATGGGAATCGGGCCTGTGGCCTGGAATCTGAGTCTCAGAATCTGTCTGTCTCATCCAGAAAGACTCCAGTATGCCCCTGCAGGATCCCAGACTCTGGGCATCTGAGACTTTTTCCTGCCTGAGAAGGGGTTTCTGTCTGCGGTTCCAGGGAACCTGAGACAGTAGCTCTGAGTTGGTGGGCATGAGGATCCTGTCAGATGCTTAATCTGTAACTAGGGAAAATGTGAAGTTGTTGTTTTCCAGAATAATACTTAGGATTTTTCTTTATCTTAATTTTTAAAGATTTATTTACTTATTATGTATACAGTATTCTGTCTGCCTATATGCTTGCACACCAGAGGAGGGCACCAGATCTCCATAAAGATGGTTGTGAGCTCCCATGTGGTTGCTGGGAATTGAACTCAGAACTCTGGAATAGCAGCCAGTGCTCTTAACCTCTGAGCCATCTCTCAAGCCCCCAGTACTCGGGATTTTTAACTACTGGTTCATAACCAGGTCACAGCTGGGCCTGCAATACTCTGAGAGCTGGCTCCATCCAATGATTCCGTGTAACCGTCACTTCTGTGCTGTGGTAAGAATTTTGTATCTCATTTATGTTTTGATCTTTTTTTCAAATAATGGCACCTCAGATAAACCAAGCAGAAGTATATTTTTCTAGACTCGAGGCTCTAGAGAAAGTGGCCTGTGAAGTGAGCAACAAACAAACAGCCCTGGGGCTGTGCTATGCTAAAGAGCAGGGGCCTGTGCCCTCATTATCCGGGCCTCAGAACTTTGACAGATGGAGCCTGTGGTTGAAGAATTCGATTGGAAGTAAGTGTAAGTCTGAGTTCTGGGCAGAGTCTGTGAGTGCCTGCCTTTCGTGCACTCACTCAACTCACTGGGGATCTGACAGCCTTGGATCATCACCCAAACCCCTGCTTCAGGGTTTTAGGCTCTTTTCTTTCTGCAGAAGGTTGGGAGCTAGAGAGCCCTGATGGTGAGGATTTGATGAAAACCTCACCAAAGACCATCTTTAAAACTCATTTGGCTTCATCATTTGCTCCAGAGATCAGCTTCATTTTTAACTTATCACATTGCCTACTCTCCTCCAATAGAAGGAGTGTAATTTAGTCTGTTGTGGTTTTATGACACTCAGGGTAAATGTCCCCCTCAATCAAGGTAACAATAGAGACCTGATGTGTGACTTGCTTCCCCACCGCCCCCACTCCTGGAGCCTTGTCAGTCATGCTGCCTTCATTTAACACCAGACCCTGCTCTCCTGAGCATCATTGGGAACATATAATAAGCAACCACACCCAAGACGCATGAACAATCAGCTCATGGGAGCCAGTGGATGGTTGATGTTATTCATTCTGTCGACTGCACAGGTATTTGGTGCAGCTCGTCATCAAGAGACTGTGATGCTTTCTCTTTCTATTTAGAAAAATGAGGGAAATGGTAATTCAGCAGAGACAGAGGGAATGTAACTTGCTTTTACATTGTATTTTATTTACTCTTAGTGGGGTGTGTGTGCATGCATGCATGCATGTGGAGATCAGAGGACTACGTTGTGGGTTCAAGGGACTGAACTCAGTTTGTCAAAGCTTCTTCTGTGAGTACATTTTCTCATTGAGCCATCTTGCTGACCCTGCCTTTACTTTTCTATGAACCACACATTTCAGCTTTGCCTTGGGAGCCACATGGCATCTCCTGGGCTATGGCTTTTGGTAATGGTGTTGGTTGAGAGCTTTGGGATTGTGAACAAAAACCAGTGTGACCTAGAGAAGGGTCTTCAGAAGAGGAGCAGACCCAGGATGAGCCCATGTACCCTTAAATTTCATTTCCTCTAGCCAACATGCTGGTTTGAGCTCTGGGTTCAGCCTGTGCTGTGTCAGGCTGAGGAAGGAAAGGCATTTGCCCTTGGTCCTGAAGACAGGCAGCTCACAGACTGGGGGAAGTCATGCCTAAACACAGAACAAGATGTGATCCTCCCGAAAGTCAAGAAGATCCCATGAACCTGGAGTCAGGGATGTCTGTAGGATTTTCCCTGACATACCCTGCAAAATGTGGGGGAGAATGGTATAAAATAAGCAGGCAGAAGGCAGTTATGGACTCACCAAGGTCATTGTTGTTCATCATGGCGTTGGATGCCCGCAGCCGGGGCCCCTGCTGGGTAAAGTGGTAGCCAAATTTCAGAAGCGTTGTGTTTTTCTCCAACATGTTCACGATCTCCATTTCCACTTTGTTGCCCAAGGGCTGGCTCTTTGGTTTTTAAAAAAAGAACAAAATACCAATAATTACACATGTGCTTTACCTTAACTACCTCTCCACATGGAAGCCCTGAATGTTGTGTAGGGATGTTACCTGCACTGTAAGAGGGAAACCATGTAGAGAAGCTGGGATGGAAATAAAGTTGGCAATACACTGCATGGCTAAAGATCAAAAGCTTTCCCCAAGGGTCAGGAAAATGCCACCATGTCTACTTTTAGCAGCATTGTTCTAGAGGATCTGATCGAGACAATTCAGCAAGAAAAGAAAGACATCTAAACTAGAAAGGAGGTATTATTGGATCACACACACACAAGCACATATACACAGGCCGGTACACACACACACAGTACCACTAACTAGTTCATCAAGCTTATAGAAAATAAGAGCAATAAAGAAAAGCCATCTGCATCTCCACACTGTAGAAATAAGCACCCAAAGCAGCCCCTTTATAGTAATGTCAAAAAGAACAACATATGTAGGATCATGTTGACAGAAAGAAAACTACAGGATGGCATTGAATGCCGTCAAAGAAAACCTATGAATGTAAAACCAACAGCCCATGCTCACAGGCCAGAAATCTGTTGCCGCTGATGAGGTGATGCCACCAAACTGACCTGTGACATCAATGGGACCCTTATCCAAATTTCAGCTCTCCTTCTTTTGTCTCTTCCCCCCAGTAATGGACAAAGCAGTCTGGAAATCCAACATTAATGCAAATGACCTTGGAACAGTGAAAGGAATGCTAGAGAAGTCAAACTCTGACTCAAATGACTCCAAAGCCATGTTAATTAACTGTGGTGCTGATGTGAGACAGAAGAGACACATCCATCCAGACCGCCTTACAAAGGGCACCAAGAAAATTTGGTGAAACGATGTGTTGACACAAGCAAAAGGATGAATCTAGATCCTCATGGGACATAAATATTGATTCCAAAGGGCTTGAAGGGGGCTGAGGAGATGGCCCAGTAGATAAAAGTGCTTTCTGTGCAGGCACAAGGGTCTGAGTGCAGATCCCCAGCATCTGTGTAAATAGCCAGGCAGGGCCATGTGTGTCTGTCACTCCAATGCTGGGTGGTGGGTGGAGACAGGAGGATCGCTGGGGCTGGCCGGACACCAGTCCAGCCAAGAATTCCTTGTGATCTCCAGGTTCAATAAGAGACCCTGTCTCAAGGGAATAAAGCGGAGTGGTGGAAGAGGACACCCAAAGGCCTCCTCTGGCCTTTGGATCAAAGGCCTAACTGTGATAACTAACACTATGGTAGTGATGTAAATGTTTATGACCTTAGCAATGGTTCTTTAGGTGTGACAGCTATAGCACAAACAATAGAAGGTGAAAATAAATAAATTGGATCCCACAAACACGCAAGTCATTTATGCTTATGGAATAGGGAAGATCCTGAAAGTTCAGAGCAATAGAGAGACAGCTGATGTTGACCTCTGGGTTCACAGGTGCATGCATGGGCAGGTGCACTTTCATATACACATCACGCACACACACGGGGAGGGCAGGGAGTGAAGAAGACAACATGTAATGGGGAAAGCTGTAGCTCATACATCTGATAAGGGTTAGTATCCAGATTATACAAAGAAGATGCAAATAAATCAATTAGAGGCGGGCAAAGTATTTGAACAGAAATTCCTTAAAGAAGATGTACGAGGACTTAAGAGAGATAGCTCAGAGGTTATGAGCACAGGCTGTTCTTCCAGAGGACCTGGGCTCAGTCAATTCCCAGTACCCACACAATGGCTCACAACTATCTGAGACTCCAGTCCTAGGAGATCCAATACTTTGTGGCCTCCAAGGGTGCACGCTTGGTGTACAGACATACACTCAGGCAAAACACTCATAATGTAAAATCTTAATAAAGAAGGTGTATGAATGGCCAGTAGGCACAGGGAACATACTCACCCTCGTCAATGACTAGCCAAAATGCAACTCAAACCATAGGCAATACTGCCTGAACACTAGGTTGTGGACCCTGGGAAAGGTGGTGGCAGCAAGGATATGGAGAGAGTAGGAGCCACTGAAGAGATAAGGGAATGGTTCAGCTGCTGTGGAGAAGCTCGGCAATTCCTTCAGAGGTAGATGTGGCGTTATTATGTGACTCAGCAATTCCACCTATGCACAGTAATTCTTCCAGTATTATTCATAGCAGTCAAACCCACAAACACCCTGAATGCCCACCAACACAGGGTTCCCAGTGTCTCTCCACTAAGCTTTGTGGAACTGAACACACTGGTACATAATGCCACCCACGGGGCTAGAGGATACCACAGCCCCATGAGCAAAGGCACGAGCTAGAAGTGTGGTCAAGGCCCTTATTGGCGACCTCCTCTATGCTGAGTTCTGGGCTAGCTGACCACGACAGGCAGGACATTGGTGAACTGCATCCTCCCATGTGGCAAGGCTCCTGAGGATGCTAGCACGAGCTGGGGCTTGTCCTTAGAGGGCTCAGCACAGTCCTGAGGCATGGATAGCAAAACCTGGTGGGGCAGCATGCATCTGAGGACCCTAGAAAGGGCTGCTAACTCCCTGGCTACCTCGTGGAGCAGGAAATGTGGCTTCTTCTTTAGGGCATTTGCTGAGAAAGCCTTGCTGGACAGGAGTGGCTAGATCAAAGCCATGGGTCTGACCTGATGGAAAGGAGTGGCCAGGTCTATGAGGGCTGTCTGTCCACTGTATACTGTCCCAAACCATAGGCAATGCTGCCTCAACACTCTCCCATGCATTCCCACAGCAAACACCCCCCCTTCTCTCTCTCTCTCTCTACCTGCCTACATTTGGGGAGGCAGGAAACAGCCTCTCTATCTTGAGAATAAACAATAAACAAGCATGTAGAGACGGAAGCCAGACTTCAGACCTTTAGTTTATTAATGCCAGAGCCAAGACACGGCCTTGACCTCACTGAGGGCTGGGAGGACTGTAGAAGTCCCCGATTCTCAGGTTGATATCCAGACTCCCAGGGATATGTGCAGACATGTCTGGGTGGGTGAGGGGGTAAAGACTCTTTCAGCTAATCATGACTGATCTCCTAGAGTGAGAATTTTGAGTCACACTTATTCTATTTTCTTTCTCTTCCTTTTCTCTTCTCCCTCCTTCCCTCCTTCCCTCCCTCCCGCTCTCCCTTCCATTGTTCTTTTGTGGTGCCGTGGACCAAGCCCAGGGTTTGTATATGCTAAGCATGCATTCTACCCCTGAGCCACAGCCCTTCCTCAAACCATTATTGAGTTACTGGGCAGAACTGGGAGAGCAGCTATAGTCTGCACAGGCCCGGGATTTGATCCCCAGTACTGAAAAAGAAAAGACACACATATCTCTGGGTAAGATGTCTAAGGACCATCTTGCTTGCTTCCTTCTCCGACTCCAGGGAAGTCTTCCCAGAGGAGGGAAGAAGAGCTGCAGGGAACCAGAGCTATCACTCAGGCCTGACTTATTTTTATGGCAGCACTACTTAGCAGCCATCACAGTGTGCCACGCAAAATCACAAGGACACCACAAGAGGGACACACCCACTACCTCTTCACCAACAACCTGTGGGACACACACTGTTTAACAGAACTTTCATGTCACAGGCCAGGAAAATGGAGTGCACAGGAATGAAGAGTTTTCCCACAAGTCCCAGAATTGGCCAGTGGCAGAAGGAACTGAACACAGGTATCTGCTCCGTGGTCTCTAGCTGTAACCTCGGGGCCTCAGAGGAAGCTCAAAGACAGACATGGGACAGATAGAAAAGCCACAGGTGGCCAGGAGAGCAGAACTATGGTCCTCTCATTGGGAGTCCGTGCAGCAAAGGGACCATACAGTGAAGGAGAGACCTCTGTCCCCTGAGGTAAGGAAGTAGAAGCAGCAGGAAGTCTGGGACTCCAAGGCCTCTTAAACCACACAGGGCTGCAGGCTGTGACCCTATGAATAGCTTGCTTAGGTGGCATAAAAAGATCGGGAGAGTGACCTCAGACCTTGACAGTGGGTGAAAGGCAGTAAGAAGCCCCGAGGGAGAGACCAGGGACTGGGTTGCCAGGACTGCACTGGCAGAGTTTGGGCAGTGAAGTACTCTGGCTTCCTTTCAGATTCAATAAATCACTTGCGGATAAATATAATATTTTTAACATTAAAATGATTGAATGGAGAGAAGTGAACAGTCTTCCTTCATACCATCCCTCCCTTCCCGTCATCCCCCTGTCCATAGATTCCCACCTCCCCCTCCCCCACCACGGCCAATGGCTATGCTGGGGATAAGATACAGGGCAGAAATAGACAGGGTTGGGCTGTTTTGTTGCTCTTTCCCCCTTAAATAGATTCATCTCATATTTATTTTTTGCAACTTCCTGTTCCATTCACTATTTTGTAGAAGTCTTCCCAAGCTAGTACAAGAGAAATACCACCTTGTTTTTTAACTGCTTCTTTGGGATGCCCTTGAGATGCTGCAGTGTGGATGGCTGTTGATGGCTGTGCCCACACCTTGTGCCACAAATGGCAGTGCAGTGGATTCTTCAGGGGAAGAGGGGCAACTCTACACTCATTGATAGGTGTATAGAGAGGGGCACACTTTGAATTGGCATCATGGCTGTTCTGAGGAAAGCATATATGGTGGGCACGCCTTTGGACATCACAGGACAGCCTGCTGCCCCGTGAGGTTTTAGAGGCCATGGAGTCCCAGAATTCCTGCTGCTTCTACTTCCTTGCCTCAGGGGACAGAGGTCTCTCCTTCACTGTATGGTCCCTTTGTTGCACGGACTTCCAATGAGAGGACCGCAGTTCTGCCCTCCTGACCACCTGTGGCTTTTCTATCTGTCCCATGTCTGTCTTTGAGCTTCTTCTGAGGCCCAAGGTTACAGCTAGAGACCCCGGAGCAGATACCTTTGTTCAGTTCCTTCTGCCACTGGCCAATTCTGGGACTTGTGGGAAAACTCTCCATGTTTACTCTTACATGCTTACGGACTGAGGGTTTTCCACCTGGTGAGAAGACGACAAATGCCTCAGGTGCTAGGATCGATGAGGTGGAACTGGTGGCTGAAATCCTGGTTAGCAGGCCATTCACTTAGCTCATTTGATGACAGGCTACTTTATTGTGACCTGGATGACATGTGCAAAATACCATCACGCCAGCTGTCATGGGAGCATGCCTTTAATCCCAGCACTTGGGAGGCAGAGGTGGGTGGATCTCTGTGAGTTGGAGGTCAGCCTGGTCTTCATAGTGAGTTCCAGGACAGTCAGTCAGAGCTATTTAGTGAGACCCTGTCTCAGAAGAAGAAGAAGAGGAGGAGGAGACAGAGGAGGAGGAAGAAAAGAAGAAGGAGGAGGAGGAGGAGAAGAAGAAGGAGAAGGAGGAGGAGGAGAGGGAGGAGGAGGAAGATGAAGAGGAAGAAGAATAAGAGGAGGAAGAGGAAGGGGGAGGAGGAGGAGGAGGAGAAGGAGAAGGAGAAGGAGAAAGAAGAAGAAGAAGAAGAAGAAGAAGAAGAAGAAGAAGAAGAAGAAGAAGAAGAAG
>LOEQ01000225.1:340719-391758 GCA_001685075.1 Bramus lutescens | reverse complement strand
GAAGAAGAAGAAGAAGAAGAAGAAGAAGAAGAAGAAGAAGAAGAAGAAGAAGAAGAACTACTTTATCAGCAGGAAGGTGTCCGGGAAGAATCTTGGTCAACACTGGAGTCATAGTGCCACCTCTCACTGGCATACACGTCCATCTAATTGCAAGCTGCCAATTCTTCCTCTCTACTGGCACACCCCTGGGGAGGAATTTCACCACCTGAGACACCTGTTTTATCCTTGGGTATCTCTGCTGATTAGAAAGGCCTTTCTCACCAAAGTGCTATGATGCAAAACCATACAGAAGGTGCTTATGACAGTGACTTAAGGTGATCTAGAGAGGAGTGGAGGGATGACACCAGGGAAAAATTTTTAAAAATCACGTGGAAATATACCATTTGTAAAATTTCTTAATATATATGTGCATATATATTCATATAAAAGAATTTAACTAGAGTTATTTTACACTGGTGATAATGCTTGTTTCAGAAGCCAGAGGCTGCCAAATAAAAAAAAGCCTAGTGCCAGATGTGGAATTCCTCCCCTTGAGCTGTTGGTCAGGGGTGTCTCAAAAATGCCCCCCCAAACAACATAGACTATTGCTATTGCTCTGTATTGCTCACCAGAACTCGATGGTAAAGCCACATCCCTGAAGACACCCCACAGTTTGGTCACAGGGCATGGAGATATCAAATGATACTGACCAGGGATATTCTTCCTCACTGGCTAGTTTTCCTAGTACCTGAAAGGGCTAAGCAGGTTGCTGGGGGACGGGGGGAGAGGGTAGGGGAGTCATTAACAGCCTAGCTGTTGTGAACCCTGGGGACTAGGATAATGACTGTCCTGGGAAGATAGGTCCATGGGTGTAAGACAGGAGTACGTGTTGTGGAGAACCAACTGCTTTCTGGTTGGATTTAAGGCCCACTCCACAGGAGGAAAAACATGCCTGGTGCTGTAAGAACCATGGTTGTGGTCAAGAACCCATGGTTGGCAAGCACCCAGAGCCCAGGGCTGAACTGAGTGCTGTTAACCTGCTAATTGACATAGCATCAACCGCCCTCCCTGCTTGTATCCTCCTACCCGTATGCTAGTATACCTCAGCAGAGATGTAGCTTTTTACAATAGATGGTGGCTAATGCAGAAACTTAGAACCAAAGTCCAGAGAATAAGTGTCAAGTGAAGCGCTCAGCCACACCTGGGACATTCATCTGGTGCCATGCCCCAAGATTCAAGGACCATTATGGAAGAGGGAGCTGAAAGATCCTAAGAGCCAGAGGTCAGGGAACACCAGAGCAAAACAGCATCTTCTGGACACGGCAGGACCACTGCACCGTGAACTCAGAGCAGCCATGGCCACCTACACAAAACTAAGCTAGTCAGCATTCTAACATGGAGGAGGGGGGACTCACAAGCCCCTCCCCTAGCTAAGGAGCTATTGACAGTTGATGTCCAAGGGAGGAGAGGCAGTTTTCTTGAATGGTGTCATCCATTGCTTTGTTTTGAGAGAGGGCCCCACTAGGTTATGTTTTAATAAAAAACAAAGTGGGCAGGGAGGTAGAGAATGAATCTGGGAGGAGTTAGTTGTGAACTGATCACAATATACTTTCTGAAATCATCAAAGAATTATTAAAAGTAGATATGAAAAATTCTTTGGTATAGCTCCCTCAAACGGTAGAGCCTTGTCCACCTCCTTCCTGTGTGTGCGCTGTACCTATCGGTTCACTTGTAAAAGAAAATGTCAGAGTAGACGTTCAGATTTCAAGGTTGGTCATCAAAGAGAGTTGGAACTTTCTTCTTTGCTTTGAATTACATGTTCTGGGGGAAGTTAGCCAGCTCAGCTGCCCTGGATTCTTGTCACTCAGAAACTGAGCAAATTTGCTGAGTATTGGCTTATCCCAGAACTCTGAGGCTAAGCCTTGGGGTCATTTGTTACATAACTATAGATAACAGATATACTCCCAGACAGTGTTAAATTAGAGAGAAACCAGACACAAACAACTTAACTTGGAAAAACAACATGAATGCATAATCCACTGCCTGTGGCTCCTGTTCAGAACATCATGCAGCGTCCCTTGCACACAGGGGAGGGGAAGGAGGACTGTAATCAATATGCCCAGATGGCGGACACATCCTCATTTGGAGGGGTTGTGTTTCCAGGTCTTATCTGTTCCGAGGGACTCGGAAGGACTGGGGAGGGACTGCTGGACACAAAACTGTTGGGAGGCAAGAGGAGGCTCAAGAAAGCAGAGCAGGGCTGGGGGATGAAACGGCTGGGGATAGGGATCTTCAAGCACACTGTGCTTAGAGCCTACTTAGTGCGCCAGATAGGGTGTTTCCTCTCCAACACATAGCAAGGATGCTGACAGTTCAACCCAGCTCTGTCTTGGACAATGGCCTTGACTAAAGCAAGTCCCCTCCTTCTCAGTTTCCCCACTGCAAAGAAAGCTGGTCAGCCACTCTCAGAGCTTTTCAGGCCAGCGCAGGGCCCCTGAGGCTGCTCCCCACCCTTGTCGGATTTAGGGCAGTTTTGGGCAGAAGCAGAACATTGCCTAGAGATAACGGGAAGCACTTAGTAAACAAACTGCCTCAGAATCCATGTCACCCTGTGTAGAAAGCCCGAAGTCCCTTTCTTTGGCCGTAAAAGGAGACAGAAGGAGAGTCACTCAACACAGGTTACAATTCCAAGGACTGAGGCAAGTGCTCTAGCCTTCAAGGACCTCAGTGATGAACCAAGGAGGAGGAATAAATCAATGCCACTTGTCACCTCCTCCTGGCCCCTCCCTTTTACCCAGGTCACCACAAGAAGACAACTGTGTCCAGACCTCCTGGGACACATTGCAACACATGCATGGCCTTTCCCTGAGCTTGGGCCAGGGAACCCTCCAACCTGAGCCTTCATCCACAGTCTTCATCCACTCAGCCCCTCTCCACCAGGCCCCATTACAGCCTGAGGCCCCCACTTAGGCAGGAGTGTCACCCCAGGACCAGAAGTCTTGGTTGTAGCTTCTGCTGGCCTCCTATCCTTAGCTTTCTCTTCACTCCAGCCAGGAGCCACCCTGTCAGAGCAGAACCTACAGGGTTACCCACAAGGCTCTTTGCTTCTTCATCCCCACAGGCTTTTTTCTGGGACCCCAGAGTCCTGCCTAGATGGGCTCTGAGCTCTCCCCAGCCTTTTCTCTATTTTCTTTCCCCCTGGGTATCCTGACTTCCATTTTCCCTTTGATACACTCTCCACTCTCTGCCGCCTTCTCCCTGACATCCACCCTGGCCTGCTCCTGACTATGGCTGACCCCTCCACTGGACCTCACCCACTTCTACCCCATCTGTGGCTTACAAGAGCACCTGATGCAAAGGTCATTTCTGCACCTGTCTCCCCGCCTACCCAGTGCGGCTTCCTAGAAGACTCAATTGGAGCCTCGCTTTAGCAGAGGCCAGGATGGCCAAGGGGATGCGGAAGAGAAAGGCCAGGCTAGGCTCACAAAACCAGTCATTTCAGGAACTCCAACAGACACCACGTGTGGGCTTTAGAGTCATATATACCTGAGCCAGGATCTTCCTCTGTCACTAACTCCGTGACCTGAGGCAGGTGACACAGTCCATGTGGCAGTCAGAGTCACTTACAGGGTGAGCTCAGAGTAGGACCAGGGACACAAAGCAGCCAGCGTGCTTCCTGTGGGCACTCATCCTCTGGGTAGTGTGTGAGATCACAACCTACAAAGTGACCCTCAAAGTCACCAATGATGTCGGTCTTCAGATCTTTAACCCCCTTAGGACAGTGGCTAATTATCCTCATTTACAAGAGGGAAGCTGAGGCCAGGCAGTGAATGTTCTCACACTGGGATGTCTGGCCAGGGTGAAGGCATGGTCAGCACAAGCTCTCTAATGTCCTGGGGGCACAGGTGGAATGCAGCTGAACAGGGAAGGTGATGGCTTAATATCAGCCACCACTTGGCTGAGGGTCTGCCCTGGGAGTCAAGTTTCAGCTGATGCTCTGACTCCTTCCTGACCAGGACAGAGGTCACAAGAATAGCAAGGCTGGCAGGGTGGGTGCTGTTGTAGGTTGTGATCCATCTGTTCTGTCTTTCCCACCTTCAGAGGATCAGGGTCAGCAATGGTCAAGGGACAAGGCAGAGACGGTCAGGGTCAATGTAGCATCAAGGTTACCAGCATATGAAAGATGCCCAGCCCAGGGCAGCAGAAAGTTTACATGACAGAAAGACTGCTGACTTATGCAACCTCTTTCTATACATTAGACATGTGCTCTCTCTATAGCACACAGCTTGCAGAGTTTTTCTCGGCCCCCTCTCATTCCGCAGTGAACAGTGTAACCATCCGGGACACGTTTGCTTACCAAGTACTCATGAGGTCCAGGTACCAGGCTGGGCACTGAGATAAGGAGAAGACTCCGACACAGCACCATCTTCTGAGAAGCTCATGGGGATACTGAAGGGCAGGGGAGGGCTGAAGAGATGGCTCAGAGCTTAAGAGCATTGCCTGCTCTTCCAAAGGTCCTGAGTTCAATTCCCAGCAACCACATGGTGGCTCACAACCATCTATAATGGAGTCTGGTGCCCTCTTCTGGCCTGCAGGCGTACACACAGGAAGAATACTGAAGGGCAGGGGAACCACTAGGGGAGCACCTAGCTCTGTCTGGACAGCAAGGCTTGGAGGAGTTGTGGAGGCTAAGCAGGGAAGGCAGGGGTATAATGACTCTCAAAAAAACAAATGGGAGAGGAAAGGAAGGAGGAAGGGAGGGAAGGACAGAGGGAGGGAGGGACTTATATGTAGTGTCTGCACTTCCCACCAGCTACACTCCTGCTAGCCCAGGCGATTCAAGGCCGACCTGCCAAGTGAATCACTGAAGTGCAGCCAGGCAGAGAATGCACAGAGCCCTTTATGCTGCCCAGGATGCTTTAGCACACTCCATGCAGCACAAAGTCACCTGAAGCAAGAGGAGGGTTTTCTAGGCAGGGAATGGGCAGAAGTCTACAGCATGGGAGAAGAGACAGGAGTGGGAGCAAGCTGGGAAGTTTCTAAAAGCCATGTCTAGGATGAGGCCTCTGGAAGCCGGTGATACTTAGTTCTGACTGTGACAGACTCACAAGCTCATTATAATTAATCTGCTCATTTTTCTTCTAGGCACTTTCTGTCTGCCATATCTTACAAGAAGAAAGTAACTTAATGGTCTTGCTTGGGCACAATAATTTCACAGTATGCCCTCCCAGTCTTCTCTCCATACAAACATACACAGTCATTCAGCCACATTTTCTAATGCAGAGAAAATTTCAGTCTTCCCCATCTATAAAGGAGATAGTGACTTAGTCTAGGAAGCAATGCACAGTCGTGGATAGAGAGTGGGCTTTGGAATTGGGGAGCTGCAGATTCGAATCTTACCTCTTGAGTGCTGAGTGTGACCCTGAGGAAGCCACCCCTCTCTTAGCCTCTTTCATCAGAGACTAACCACACCCACATCCTACAGCAGGCAATTAATATCAGAGACAGTGGGCACATGATGGCACTGAGCCTCCCACTCCCACAGCAACCCACAACTGTCCAACAGCCAAGCTATTGCTGCGTGCAGTTCTGGTTATTAACTTTCTCTTAGACAACCAAGACCAAGAGAGTTGCCTCCAAAGAACTGGCTGGACCATGGAAGCCAGAGAAGCAGGAGCTCTGTGGGATAAAGACAGAGGAGGTGCCATGTGGAGGAGACTCAAAAGTCACCTCAAGCGCAGGGACAGAGGGGAGTGGGGGTGTCACTGGTGAAGAGTCCCGTGGCTTATGGGATCTGTGCACCCCATGACTCATGTTTCTCAACAGAACGACTGAGGTGACAAACAGGGCTTAGAAGTTCCTTTGCTCTGGGTCTAAGTAAGGACATTCTCAAAGCCAAGGGACAAGGCTGGAGCTAAGGCGTGAATTCCCACCACTCATGGGCACATGATGAAGTTGACAGTGGTGGAAAGAAGGTAGTGCGGTGGTGGTGGGGGGGTCGGGACAGGAACACCTGGAGATGGCTCGCAGTGGGCTCTAGAACATCTGTCACCAGTGTCCTCTGCTCCACCAGGAGCACGCGGACAGATGAAGGCCCAGCCTGACTCACCTGGTTATCGATCTTCAGTTCCACCAGAGAGGTGTTGTGTGGGAGAGCTTCCACCAGGCGCAGGATCCCAGCTCCAGAAATGAAGTTGGACTCCACGTTCAGTGTCTTCAACACCTTGTTCACCTTCAGCATGTCGGCAAGTGCCTTCGGGAGAAAAGCAGGACCCATGAGCTACCCTGGGCAAGGTTGGAGCAGATCCAGGCGGTCCCTGGAGCTGCCTTTCGAAGCATGCCTCTGTGTCTGCTCTCACGCAACCTGCCATGGCCCCAAACACCCCTTCAGGAGATCGCTCATCAGTACTCAGAGACCTCTGGACTTGCTTCTCTTTCCCTGCACAGCCTTGGCCCTCTGGGTTTGCTGCGCATGCTCAGTGCCTTCCCACCTCTTAGCCTTTCTCTGCTTCATTTGACCACTTGGAAAGTTCTGTTTCACTTGGCTAAGTCTTGTTCATCTTTCAAGGCGTTTCTCAATGCCTCTGGCTCCAAGAGCTTTGCTGACATCTCAGCTACCCAGGGTCTGCTCCCTGTGACCTCAGAACTTATTCACATCTCCTTACCAGAACCTACATTCCTCAAGTCTCCATTTGTTATTATTTTGTGTGTGCGCATGCATGTGCATGTGTCTGTGTGCATGTGTGTCTCTGTGTGTTCATGTATGTGCAGGCATGTGTATGTGTTCATGCTCCTATGCGTGCATGCTCACATATGTGCAGGTATATGTATGTGCATGCAGAGGTCAGAAGACAACTCCAATGTCATCTTCATAAATACCATCTTCCTTTGAGAGAGCATCTTTCTCATTGCCTTGAAGCTCACCAGTTAGTCTATATTTGGTGGGCAGGGAGCCTCAGAGGTTTCCTGTGTCCACCTCTCTAGCACTATGATTACAAGTGAGCCACCACACCCAGCTTTCAATATGGTGCCCAGGTTCTCATGCTTGTAGGGCAAGTGCTTTACTGACTGAGCTATCTCCCTAGGGTCTCACACCCCTCCTTGTTTGTGGTTGGTGTGTTTCCACCACTAGACAAGCTACCCTTCATGGGCTGAAAATGTGACTTAATATCTGTTTTTTGTTATTTTGTTTGTTTTTTTTTTAAAAAAAAAACAACATAGTTTCTTTGTAGCTTTGGGGCCTGTCCTAGAACTTGCCCTGTAGAGCAGGCTGGCCTCAAACTCACAGAGATCTGCCCGTCTCTGCCTCCCAAGTGCTGGGATTAAAGGAGTGTGCCACCACCGCCCATCTTAACCACACACTGCCCAGCACACAGTAGTCCATCAAACAATGACCACCAGGGCCTCCAGTGAGTCTCCGAATCCCCCACGGATGCTTGGCTTGTCTCCTCTACCGCCCTGTTGAAATGTCACCATGGTCTTTCTCTGAGCCCCAGAGAATAGGGCTGGCTTGCAGAGTATGGCTCAGATGGCCCTCAGCACGTTTGAGAGGGTTCTAGCCAGTGGGTGTAGATGACAATTGGAGCCTCTGAAGGAAATGAGGTAATTAGCAGCTGGGGGAAACTATGCGTCATGGGGAAAGAAGATAGCAGCATCCAAGAGACCTGGGACACTGTGATCTGTGTGCCAGGGAGTCAGAAGCGATGCCAGGAAAGGCTGCCCTGTTGTACTCCCCCAGCTTGCTGAACCCTACCAGAGGCCCAGCTCCCTGAGAGCCTTCATGCTGTCCGCTTTGCTCCTTTGGGTCCCGCAGTCCAGCATGCCAAGAGGTGGTGTGTCAGCTTCTCTATGACCAATGGCTGTTCCCAATCTGTGTAGGGTGGCCTCCCTGAGCCTCACCAGCAACACTCCCTCCCAGGAAATGCCTGGTCTGACCTACCACCGACCCAGTCTAACAACCAGTGGGCAGGTGTGCCAGGCCATGAGCTGTGCATGCTGCTAACTGGGAGGCCCTGGAACCCTGTTGAGCTATATGTCAGATCCTGGGTGATGAATCACAAAAGGGGAACAGAGGGTAGAGAGTGCCAGCCAGACAGGCAGTGGGACCTGCAGGGCTCTGGCACCTGATCTAGCATTTCAGCACTTGGTGATAGGTATGCAGGTATAAAGGGCCTGCCACCAGCTGTCAGCCTGGCACGGAGTCCATGCCCCTAAACCATCCATGGCATGGAGCTGAGTGCCAGTATGGCCGTGACTTGCTTCTGATCCATGAACAAGTAGTGCACGGGGTTTCACCAGCTAAGTCACTAAAGACAGACTTGGGAACCACCGAGGTTAGTCAGGGGTCATTGATCTAGAAGTTCCCATGCTGGCAGCCTGCGAATTGCCTCTGCCCCCCACTGGGAGCTCATTCAGTTCTTTCAAAAGCACCTGCAGAAATCAGTCTCACCTACTTTAGAAATGGGAGAGGGCTGATTCCTACTACTCCATGACCCACTCTCCTAGGGAAGCTAATTCCTACCTCTGCACCGTGCTGGACCATTTGGCTGCCTTCAAGCCCCAGCTATGGCTACGATCATGAATGTGGGATATGAGACTGATTACAGGCAGATAGATTCCCAGAGCCTAACTCAGCACTATGCACAGATTGTCAAGAAATTTGTATGGAATATTTTTTTTTAAAGAATTAACAGTTACTTTGTAAGTACAATTTACTTTGGGTAAACATGTTTTGTTTTGTTTTGTTTTGTTTTTCATTTGTTTGTATTTTGAGACAGAGCCCCATGGAACCCTGGCTAGTCTCAGACTTCTGATCCTCCTGCCTCCACCTCCCTAATGCCACTATTACAGGTGTGCACATCACCATACCCAGCTGCTTAGGCAGTAAAAGTAAAATCAGTGTCTGGGATTGACTGGCAAAGATGGTGACGTGGGAGCTGGAGATGCTGAGCCCCAGGAAGGGGAG
Organism: Bramus lutescens; assembly: GCA_001685075.1. Taxonomy (NCBI): domain Eukaryota; kingdom Metazoa; phylum Chordata; class Mammalia; order Rodentia; family Cricetidae; genus Bramus; species Bramus lutescens. Next base: position 382,814 of record LOEQ01000225.1, on the reverse strand, counting down.
AAGTTTTGAGCATGTAGCACTGGGTTGAGAAAGACCAACTGTAGGTGTCAATGTGACTTTGTTTGACCCCAGGTCTGCTTTTCTCTTTTTGTGTGACTTTGGACAAAGCCAGTTGCCTATCCTCCCTGGAAACACACCCTTCTGAGAGCATGGTGGTTGCAAGGATTAGCTGGGATGAGAATAAGGCTTTGTAGGAGGGCTGTCCCATATACATCCCTTCCTGGCTCCTAGCTGAGTCCCTTCGCCATGCCACAATAGGATTCTTCATCAGTGGGACCAGGTCTGAGTGCCCAGTGACTACATAGCAGAGTAGAGAGGTCAGAACATACAAATGCCACAGGGTCGTTGCTGCGGGTCCCCACGATGCTGAACTTCTTCACATGGGAGTTCTCTTTCAGGGCTTCTGCATAGGCCTTGAGGGTGGGTATGGGGATATTCTGCAGAGAAAAGGGCAGAAGAGTGAACGGCATCCCTACATGGGCCATGGGGACAGGTGGCTTGCAGAGGTGAGGGGATAGTAGCTCTCTCCCAAATGCAGCCTGGCTCCTAGCAAGTCTCAGAACGGGCCATGGGACAGAGGGCTGAGACGCTGAGGATTCCCCAGTACACAGACAGATGAAATCACCCCTGAAAGTTTCAGATAGGAACCACAACTCTCTTCCATGTAAGCAGAGGCTCAGGAAAAGGTAGCATTCAGTGCCTGAAGTTGAGAGGAATATTTACAAAAGACTGGGGACTGGGAGAAAGGCAGGGCAGGACCCTGGCTTCCACCCAGTGACTGGGAGCTTGTCTGACTTGCTGTGTGACGTTGGGGGACTCTCTTCCCTTCTTTGGGTCTGTTCTGAAAGACAGAATGCTCTCTGAGATATCTGTCCCAAAGGGTCTGGTCTCAGCATTGCCTCATGTCTGGATCCTTGCAACAGTTTTTCATGCCAATGTGCAGGCCAGCCCCACACCATCACACACAGAACCTCAGAGGGACCCACCTGGGTATTAGCATATGTTTTTTAATCTCAACAGATGAAAACTGGTCTATGTCCAATTGCCTCCTGGTATAGAAGGGAAACTGAGACCTGGAGGTATTCAAGCCCTTGGCTGAGGCCTCCCAACAAAGTCCCATCACTTGGGCCTGTCATACATACAAGTCTGGATTGTGTTAGCAACTCTCACATGGCAGACAATGGAGGCACCAAGAGAGAGCTGGCTATGCTTTCCCAGAGCTCTCATTTCAAAGTGTCACCTAAGCCCCCATGGGAGAAGAACAAGGAGCCAGGTGGAGGAGAAAACTGGGGTGCAGGTTTCCAATCTGATTGTGCTTGGGACTGGCAGCCACTGAGAAGAAAGTAGAGAAGAAAGGAGAGCAGGAGGAAGGGGCTGGCTTCCATTCTTCCCCTGACCCTCTCACAGCTAATCCCAGGGCCTCAGAGCAGAGCAGGGGGGTAGGCAGCTGGGCCTCCTTCCACATTCCTCCTGTATGTACCCTGCACCAGTAGCCACAGTGTTATGGCACACAGCTTGGGCATTTCTTGGGGGCACTTGTACCAACATCTCCTTCCCTAGCTATAAAATTAAATTGAATATGAGCATGATTCAGAGGGACCAGGGATGTCTCAGGGCAGTGCCTGCCAGGGGGTTGTGACCCCATGAGTCTTGTAGGCACGGGGCTTTGCCAGCCTTGAGGTCCCGTGCTACAATGTGGTTCTGACTCACAATTTTAACACAGAGATCTCTGTGTCTTTGCACAACATGGCAGGCATCCAGATCAAAGCTGGATTGGCCTCTGGTGGACATCTGAGCCAGTAATTGTCCTCTGAGAGAAACCAGGACTATGGGATTTGCTTGTTGACACTGACCAACTCTTAAGTGTTCCCATATGTCAAGGCTTGTCTCTGTTTCTGATCCAGACATATCCAGGTCCAGATAGGACCCTGCTGATCTAAATAGCCTAGACTGCTGGCATCTATCTGTATGTGAAGACATAGCCACCCCGCCAACTGAAAACCCCTACTCCCAATACACATGAATTGAAATAGCAGGGCATTACCCGGATATTGTTGAGATTAACTTCTTCAAGTTCTGGGTCATTGTTCTTTATCCGCTCCAGCGTTTCCTCTACATCTGTTGAGTTTGGTTCTTCATCGGGCACAGGCTTATACTGTGTCGGTTTAATCACACCTAGAATGATGGATAAAAAAGGAGCTGGCTCCCAGAAACACAGGGATCACTTTCTTCCAACATAAGGACTCCTTGAGAGAAAGCGTTGGTTGAGTTCAGAGTATACGGGAGGCAGCACATTTCAGAGGGTACCAGGGGCTGGGATAGGTCAAAAGGAGTCGGGGAGGAAGGTTTGGGTATCCCTGGATGCTGCTTTCGAGTCGTTACAAGACCTAAATGCTCTGACTCTCAGGTCCTTGTCTGTTCAGTGGGGGTGGTCTCGCTGCCATGCTTGTTATCACAGTGGGCTTCAAGGAGGGATAGAAGCGGTCTGGACTGGGAAGAAATGGCGTTCTCTTCCAAAAGAAAGGATACTAATTCTTTTGACACCTTCATTTCTCTTTGGGCCCAAAATGTCAGCTTGGAATGATGCAGTCAAATAATTGAGACAATGTGACATGGGCCCAAAGGCCAAAGGGTCTCCGGGCCAGAGAAGAATCGCGGAAACTGAAGAGAAAGGAAGAGCCCCACAGAGTGGTAAGGAACACATTTTTCAAAGAATATTGTGTGGGAAAAATAGATCTCTACTAAAATTGTTAAGTTGGGGGCTTGATCAGTAAAGTCCTCATCTCGCAAACACGAGCGCCTGAGTTCCACTCCCAGAGTCCATGTTAGAAAAGAAAAAGAAATCTGGGTGCAGCAGCCTGCGCCTATAATTCTGGCACTTGGGAGGTGGAGGCAGGGGACCCCATGAACTGACTGGCCAGTNCAATCTAGCCAAATCTGTGAGCTCTAGGCTCACTGAGAAATTGTCTCACTGAGGAATAAGGCAGAGAGCAACTGGTACAGCGTCCCCAAGTACACACTTACATTCGGGCAAAGAGCACAGTGACATCGCATCCCAGCACACACACACAACAACCCACTCTGGGAGGATTAAGGCACCGAACGTAAGAAGCAAATCTCTAAAACCTTTAGAAGAAATGTGGCATTGAGATGAAGGGGGCTTTGTAAACGAGACATAAAATCCCAGCGGACTCAAAGGAAGCGATGAAGAGATTTGCCTGCTTAAAATGCGACAAGCCCGTATGGGGAGCACAGGCTTCAAGATGCAGGAGGAGGCACCTCTCTTTCAAGGCGTCCTCTGTGAGCCAGCCCCAGGGCCCTGCAAGGGCAGGGGATGGCAGCCAAGCAGGGCTGTGTACTCACTGTTCAGTCCCTCCTTGTTCACGATGGAGCTGCTGCCCAAGGCCTGGTAGTATTGTTGATTGCTCATGAGCGTGTGCATGCCCAGGATAGCTGTGGGGACAAAGGGGGGTCCATGACTCTGCTCTCACAGATATGCCCCCCAGGGACCCATCTTCCACATGCTGGGAACATGGTAAGAAACACATACGCGAGACTGTAAAACCGTGGGTCATCTTCATCCTAGCTCTCATTCATGTGGCTCTTAGACCGTCCCCCCTCCCCAGGCCTCCCTTTGGTTCTGTTTCCCAGGTCTCCTTGAAGACCCACAGGCACACTCCACCCAACGTGGCCCAATGGCATGAATCTTTCCAGCAAGGATCTCTTCCAAGGAGAGCACTTCCATATTCTACCCTGTCCTTCAGACCCGTTTGGCCTCCCTGGTCTCTCAGGTTGTCCCACCTCCCTTGCTAGAACCTCTGCCCTGGTTGAAGATCTACTATTTCCTGGATGCCATCAACTTACAATTGTCCCATTATACGTTTTCAATTTTATGATGGCCCTGAAATTGATGTGCTTTAGTAGAAACAGGGCTTTGATTTATATTTTGATCCTTTCCTAGACTACTGATGTCTGATAAGGTATTCAGGATTCTAGACCAGGTCAGTGAGCCTCGGCTCAGTCAATCCACCACCACCCGGAGAGAAAACCAAGATGGCGGCACCCTCAGCCTGGTGTGCTGTCGTGTTCTGCTGGGTATCAAATGCATTTTGATTTTCATTTTCCTTTTACATGGGGTCAGCAGATCACTGCCCCATTGTTAGTAGAGAAGCACCTACATTAATGGACCTGTGGAATTGCTGGCCTGGCTCTCATTTCTCCCTACTTTCTACTTCCCAACATTCAACAGAGAACAGCCAGAAAGTTCTTTCTGGAAATGTCAAGACAATTTCATTACTACATGCTTCACTATTCTTTCACTCATTCACTTCTTTGACATTTACTGGATGCCTTCATTGTGTGCCAGCTCTGGGGGACTGAACATGGGGCTCCGTCCATGTAGCTTACAACTTAACAGGAGTACGCAGAGCTGAGCAGTGGCCTACACTGCTAAAACCCTAAGCAAGGAGGTGTCAAGTGTTGCAAAAAAAAATGATCCAGTGCATCCTGGAAGAGCATAAATGAAGGACTCGGGAAGGCAAGGATGACCAGTTGTTGGCCAAGTCAAAATAAGGGAGAAAGAATGTTCCTGATGATAGGGATGGTGGGTGGCAAAGGAGAGAAGCAGAGCAGTGGAGTTGGAGGTCAGGAGAGATAGAGAAGAGGAACAGGTTGGGCTGGATAAGCGCTAGGTACAACAAGGGTGTTGACATCCCCTCTGCCTGAGTAGCATGTGCCCTGGGCCAGAAAAGATCTTTGGGTCCATGATAAACCCTTAGCATAAATATACCCTGTTCAACATTTGAGATCAATTATTCAAGAGTTGTAGGCCTCATTCCAGGTCTGGAAATCGAACCCAGGACCTTGTGCCATGCTGGATAAGTGCTCTACCACTGATATGCACTCCCGGCCCTCTTTTTACTTCTTATTTTGAGGCAGGATCCCACTACATTGCTCAGGCTGGCCTTGGACTCTGTAACCAAAGCTGACTTTTTGGATGTTGATCCTCCTGTCTCAGCCTCCTAAAGAGCTGACATCACAAGCCTGCTCCACCAGATTCCACTAAAAAGTTATTTGCTGTTTATTTAAAACTCAAATTCAGACAGGTGGTGATAATACACACCTTTAATCCCAGCAATCAGGAGGCAGAGGCTGGTGGATCTCTGAGTTCAAGGCCAGCCTGGTCTACAGAGTGAGTTCCAGGACAGCCAGGGCTGTTACACAGAGAAATCTTTTCTCAAAAAAACAAGTGAAAAAAAATTAAATTTAATTTATATTTTATTTAGCTATCCCACCTCCACTCCTCCAAGACTTGGTGAGATTCTTCCTCCTCCAGGGAGGCTCCTTAGATTCTCCCCTCTCTTTCAGCAGCAGGTATCCTTGCTACACCACAATGTACTTCAGAACAAAGGTGGTTCCAGGACACCTGTGTGCTTTCTCTGCTGGGCTGGGGCTCCCCAGGGTCAGGGAAGAATATCACTGCTCTCCTGTCTCTTCTAGAATGTAGTAGACATATGGCAAATATTTTATGACTTTTTTTTAATTTTTAAGACATTTCAGTGGATATGTTCTCTAGGTAGAAGGAGAACATGATAGGTCTTAAGAAGACTCAGATCAAGTTCTGGCTCTGACCATGTTCTCAGTGCCACCCTGTGCAAGTCACTCCTCTTTCTTGGCTTCAGCTGCCTGTGTCCAGCCAGGGGTGATGTAAGACCCTCACTCTGGATGGATGTGCAGACTGTCTGGGGGCTGTAAAACACCAATATCCAGCTCCTTCCTGGACAGAGGGGTGCAATCTCTTTCGATGTCTTTTTTTTTTCCTTTCTGACAGGATCATGTTATGTAATTTAGGTTGACCTTGAACTCGTAAGCCTCCTGCCTCAGCCTCTCAGGTGTTGGGATTACAGGAGCATACAGCTATGCTTGGTTCCTTGAGGTGATTTTGGTGCCCCAAATGGGAACTGAGAACCACAGAAGAGATGATCTTAAAGTCCCTTCTGTTTCTCACCCCTAGGAGTCTTTGCTAAAATTAGCCTTGCCAGCTCATCGGCTCACCCTGAGAAGAGCTGGGGAGAGACAGCTGCTGCTTCTCCAGCTCTCAAGGCTTTAATTTAGGCTGTGTCCCCGTGGGCTGAGGGAGCGAAGGCTGAGTCAGCAGCAGGTGAGTCACATCACAGAGACTCATCTTCCAGAGAGGTGCTCCAGCCCCCGCACAACGGAGGTCTCAGGTTCGCCAAGGTTGGGATTATATGAAATGCCCTGCCTCGGTTCAGAGCACACAGAATGGGCAGGAGATATGTAAATAAAAATGGATAACATATGTGGTGCCTGAATCCCTGCATCCTGTGATGGGTTAGAGAGGGGCACAGAGGAGTGTGAGGGACCAAGAGTTAAGAGCCTTGGGTTGTTGCTACTTTTTCGAGTGACCTTGTAGAGGTCATTTCCTCCTTGGTCTCCCTGGGTTTTGCAGCTGCATATGTGTGAATGCTGAACTCTTATCTTCCCATGGGAGCAGCCAGGCAACCATGCTCCCAGTTTTAGCCTCTTCGGTGTTCTAGGATAAGCATCCTGGTGGTGCTGTCTTACGCCCCTCCCCACACTTAACAGGTTTGCTGCATGGTTCAGCAGAGAGGCTCCTAGTATATAAGGCAGTACTGTGTCTGCTGGGCTACTAAGAGTTCTAAAGTCTAAAACTGTCCCCTCAACTGGAGAATTCTAGGCCTAACAACATAGGAGAGATGGTATGTGTAGATAGGAGGGCACAGAAGGAAGAAATTAGAGTTCCTGGAGAGAAGGAAAGAACAAGAGGGGAGGAAGGGAGAAGGGAGAGAGTGTGGCTTAAGGCAAATGGCCACCACCAGCCTGGGGCTACTGGGGCTTTCCCCTGGCTTGTATTGTATGCATTTGTCACCAGGAGTGAGCCTTACCAAGAAAACCCCTCCCCTGACATCTTGTGTTGCTTCCTTCTTTGTAGATCTCAGCCAGGCTGATTTTAGCACCAAGAGGCTTGATTTCTTTTCTTTCTTTCTCTTTTTCCTTTCCTTTTTTTTTTTAAAGTCTAGATCTTCCTCAAAACTCGAAAAGGACTATTTTTGAACTCTGAAAAAGAACATTGAGTTCTGTTTCCTCTCTGCCTTGGCAGGGCTCCTTCCATTTGTTAATTCCGCTCAGGATGCAGTGTGATCACAGCACACATCCCTGGCTCCTCCAGCTGCTACAGGCTTGAGTGGTCCTGGTGGAGGGCTGTGAGGTGTGTTCTCACATCTCAGGTGCAGGCCCAGAACCTGGCTCTGGACTTGGTGCTGGGGAACTGTTCCTAGAAAAGTCACATCCCCCGACAGTCTTGGAATGAGAGGAGGATGGATGCGTAAAGACACTGAAGCCACCAACGACCAAGAGACAGTCTAGGGAAGGCTGGCCAGTTCCCCTTGGGGAGTGGGTGCTCCCTCCAAAGGTTGGGCCTTCTCACCCCACTCCTTTCCTCATTCCTGCCCTACTGCAAGGGTTTCTAAGGACCAGCTAGCACCAAATCCCCAAGCGAGTGTGAGAGGCAATGATAATCTCAAGTGCTTGCTGCTGACTCCTTTTAGTTTGGTGGCCTCCAAGCTAAAATCGTAGGCCAGAGGCCAAGACCTTTGTATCGCCAGAGTCCCATGAGCTCTACTTAGCACCCTGTGGGGACTTGTTTCAGACTGAAACCTACATACTTTTGGCCTGTCCTCCCATGCACTTCTTGGGCCCCCAAGGGCAAAAATTGTATCTCATTCAGCCTAGCAAAGATAGGTGTTCCACATTGTCTATCAACTCAGTGAGGAAGCTCATGGATTGTCAGTGATGTGCCTTCCTTCTGCCACCCCTGGGTCAGTGTGTCTCCCACAAACTCCTGAGCGTTACTGACAGATGTTGAGGCTGCTACATAAAGAAGCATGTCCCTGGCCGGGATGGGAGCTTTCACTGTGCCCGAATGTCCCATCCTGGAACTTCCTCTTTCCTACCCCACTTTCTCTAGATCACCCCCAGCTGTCTGACTTTCGGCTCAGTTTCCACGTCTTCTTTTATTTTGCCTGACCCCACCCTTTAATCCAAGTGCCCCTCTTGCGCTCCCTGACTTATCACCCCCAGTGTGACACTCTTGCTGATCAGCACGAGGGTGGACAGAGCTGTTTCCTTCGGATATTTTCTCACCAGAACCAAGTCCACAGCCTGGTACACGGTGGGTAGGAAAGCTCCAGGTAACTGGTGCCATGTGGGAGAGACCTAGTGAAGGTCCGGTTCATGGGGACACCCTGTGATGACAGCATGGAGACCAGAGGCAGCTGCAGACCCCCTCATCTCTCTCTAGGCTTTCCTTCCATCAATAAGTCACCAATACTGGGGAGTCCGACTATCCCCGCCTGGGCTAAGCTGTCCCTTTCTGATGGGAGGGCCTGCCATGCCAACACCTCTGGCCATCCAGGACAACTTGATTCTAACTGCCTGGCTCTTCTTTTTACCCACAGCCACAAAGCCTGACATCATCTTCGCTCCTTGTTTCTGACCCGGCACTAGGAACAGCTGGTGTCTTGGGGTAAAACGGGGACAATAATAGAATTTACTTCACAGGGTTTGTCACGGCCAAGAAATACAGAGCTGTATGGAGAACTACTCACACAGCACCTGGAACATGTTTATCACTCAGCAGACGGCCTGTGCCTCCTTCCCCATAGGCACTGCCATCTTGACATGGCTAAAGTCAAGCAGTGACAGGCACTCAGGGACAGTCAGCTAACACCGGGATGCACTCAGTCTCCTGATCCTTTCCGGACATCACGGGGCTGGGGATCTTAGACAGATCACCACAGTGTCCTGACAACAACAAGGAAAATGTTTCCAAGAGCAGGCCCAGATGCCCAACTCGGAGGCCTGCTCTGCTGAGGCTCAGGCAGCCGCAGGAGCCCATTTTGACAGCAGTCATTTAATAATCCCTGTGTGCCCTCATGAGGGCAATGATGTCATTCAGGGGTTCAGATGAGTAGGCCCCAGATAAAAACAGCTCCTGGGGAGGAAATAGAGGCAGGCAGGGCAAGGTATCCACTCTCCCTGTTGCACAGATTAACCAGGAGTCAAGGGACCTGCGGGGGAAGAGTAGTGGCTGAAATATGTGGGCACGCTGAAGGATCTGGCATGGCTCCATTGGCATCTTACGTAACCTGCTGAGCCCCCGGCTCCTGAGCTGCATGTCTGGGCTCCTATTGGGGCCATTCGGCCTCTCAGCGCTGCTTAGACTGGACACCATTCTCTGGGTCCTGTCGCTCTTGTTCTTCACCACCTGAGGTGGTGCTGAGGAAAGGGGCTGTCTGGAAAAAGAGGCTACCTGCCTGCTCTGTCCAGTCTCTCCTCAGGTCCCTGCAGTCTGGCTTTCGCTGCCACCAGTACGGTTACCACTGCTATGCAGTGTAAACCACTGACTACAGATCTTCTAGATATGAGAAAGGCCACATCTGCAGACCCCTCCTCTTGCCTTAATGCCACCAAGAGCCACAAATAGCATCCTGGATCCACCTGACCTACTTCGTCTCCGTCTACGTCGGAGTCCGGCCTTGGCCTTGCCTCCACTGTCTCTGGCAGCCTGGAACCCCATTCTGCCTCTTGGTTCTCTTACCGTCAATCTGTCTATCTTCCCATCAGTCTGTCTGTCTTCACTCAGCCCTTCGGTCATTGCTCATCTGTGACTGGTTGTTGGGCCCCGAGCTTCATGCCTGAACCCAGGCTCCACCTGCCTTGTGCTCTTTCTAAAGTCTGGCAACTCTGAACATGTCCAAATGAAACCTCCTGCAGAATTTTGGCCATCATGCACAGCGGTTTCCACCTGGATGGCCCACGGATAACTCAGATGCCCCAGGCCCCAAACTGAACTCATTATCTCCCTTACGTTAAGGACACAGAACCCACTCGATCTCTGGGCCCAGCTTGCCCTTCTCCCTGCACCACGCTCACGGCCAGCTCATCCCCATCATCCCATTCCTCTCCTATGCCACTGGTCTGCAGTATTTCTCCCATACCTCCCACTCACTGGGCCAGGGCACAGTGTGGGCGAGGCAGGTGGAGTGCCAGTGCAGACTGCAGTGAACCCCAGAGAGATGGGGGACTGGGTACATAGAGCAGGGACTCTACAGTGGTAAGGAGAGATGGGGGCAGCAGAGGGTTTGCAATAGCAGACTACCTCCTGAAGTATATTGCTTGTGAAGACTGTAGGGGAGCATCATGGAACATAAAAGGCACAAGGGTAACACTCTCAAAGCACAGTCGTGCTCCAAGCCCTTTATGAAATGCTTGGGCAAAATTTGGTGGGTATGTCTGGGACAGGGCTTATCCTGGCTCTCCCTGGACAACATTCCTATTCCCCTGGGGAGTGGTCTCAGGGTAGCAACAGGTGGTTCCGTGACAGGGCGTGTTTGAATGATTTTATTTAGTTTGGGTTTTGGGGAACATATTTTTTTTTTTAGAAAAAAACTCTTATCCTATTCCTAGAAATAGAGAGGATGTTCAAATGTTCAAATGATGCAGAGGAGGCTTTCTGCACAGGAAGCCTTCAGGAAGACAGGCTTGTCCCTTGGGCTTACCTGCAATGTCACACAGTTCTGCATCCGAGGCATTTGCCAAGGCCTCCTCCAGCTCTGGCTCCAGCGTCACACTCTCCAGCACAGGATCCATGGGCTTCTGCTTGGGGACCCAGATCTTTCCTGTAAACACACAGGGAGCATGGCTACAGTGGGGCCTGAGATCCCTTCACAATAGGTTCTGATATGAGAGAAAAACCTGTAAACGTTCTTCAACAAAGTAGATAAAGTGCACGCAGACTGTTACAGGTTGAAAGAGAGCCGATTGCATTCTATCTTTACGGGACCTTCTGTTCTTAGAGTGGCGTGCTCGTAAGTGGGCGGAGGAACAAGGCAGGCAGGAGAGTGCCCACTGTGTGTCCGCTCGTAAAGACTGTTGGAAGAGTCTGTACCAGACAATTCTGGAAGTTATTACAAAAGACATGGAGGGGGCAGAGCGATGGCTCAGTGGCTACTGCTCTTGAAGAGGACCTCATTCTCAGCTCTCCCACGAGTCAAAACTGCCCATAACTCCCGCTCCAGGGAATCTGATGCCTTCTGGCTGCAGTGGACCCTGCACTCACACTCAGATTCCTGCTCAAACACAACTCAAAATCAAAAACTCTTTTTTTGAAGATCATGGAGATCCTTAAGAAAGAATATGTCCTAGAAGAAATTTTCTGTGAAAAATCAAGTTTGAAAACCATCACGAGAAATTTCATTTCTGAGAAACTGTGTGAGGTTTTGCATGTGTCCCTCCAAGCTTGTACCCTGGGAACCCCATCCCCAAATTTATCTGGTAAGGGTATGTGGAGAGGGAGCTTTGTGGGAGGTATCAGGATGAGTTGAAGCCGTGAGGTTGGGCTCCTGGGAAGGCATTAGTAACTTGAGAAGGAAGAGAAAATAAACCTGAGCATCCACCCTTGCTGTTGCTCTCCTCACCACGTTAGCTTTGCAAAAAGGAACACCACCCCCACCGCGCCTCTGCTGCCAGTTTTGGAACCTCTCAGCTCTTAGAACTCTGAGAAGTAAATTTCTTTTCTCTATAAATGAACTAGTCTGTGGTATTCAGTTCATGTAGTCTATGATTGGGCATGTGTGTGCTGTTTGGGGGTAGGGCGATCAGAAGGGAGTCGGTGCAACAACTGTCTCTGACCTGGGGCCTCACAGAAGTAGGGAAAGAGCCCCCAAGATCAGAAACAACCAAGGACACCCAGCTGCCATCAACATTGCCTGAGATGTTCTAGTTAGAGAGAATGCCATGTGTGAGAAAGAGGTGGAACCAAAACAGAAGACGATATTCCTGTTTACAAATAACATACTCTTATGCGGAGAAAAGTCTCAACTTCTACAATCCAATAAACCACTAATCAGTCAAGCAACCAGACAAAACCCCAATGAAAGACAAATAGCAGAAACAGCTGCCAGGACCATCAGTTCAGCAGCATTTGGTGCCCAGGATGAATGAGATCAGAGGGGCTTCTATGGAGCAGCAACAGGAATATGCAAAGGCAGCCAGGAAAGCAGTTCACAATAATAACCAAAGAATAAGATACTTGGGAATAAAGTCTAAATCCATGTACACTGAAATCTACGATGCCTTGATAAAAGAAATTGAAAAAATAGAGATAACTGAAAACAATCTGGTTTCATAGATTAGAAAACTTGGTATTATGAAGCTAGCAATATTACTCAAAGCAACTTACAGATAAAACATAACTTATAGTTAAAATATAATCCTCATCAAAATCCCAGAAGTCCTTTTCACAGAATCAGAAAAGCTAATCTTCAGGTTTATGTGGAAAAGCAAAGGCGCACAAATAACCAAAACAATCCTCCCAAACAGCAAAATGGGGAGCCTCATGGCTCACTAATTTCAAAGCACAAAGCTGATGGTGTCCTCGTATAAGCGTGGACACAGCAAACAACACGACAGAATCGAGAGCCCAGGAAAAAGCCACACATATGTGCAAATTGTTATCAACAATGTACCATGTCTATTCAGCACGTGCTGGGTCACGAGATATAGTCACGTGCAGAAGAATGACGTCAGACCCTACCTCACAACATAGGCCAAAGTGAAACTCAAATGGATCAGTGACCTGACTATCAGAATTAAAACCAAGACATTTTTAAAGAAAACAACAGCATGATTAGGGTTAGCAGTGGAATCTTGTTGTGACCACAAGCAACAAAAGAGACCGTCTTGAACATCATTCAAAATTGAAAGTTTTATGTCTCAGAGGGTGTAATCAAGGAAGTACAAAGACCAATTCCGAAGTGGGCAAAATGTTCATGAGTCGTACAGCCAACAAAAGCCTAGTAGTATTAGAAATAGCTGATGAGACGACTCAGCTGGTAAGAGCGAGCCCTGGCCACCAAACCTGACAACCCGAGTTTAGTCCACTGAATTCACATGGCGGAAGGAGAGGACCAGTTCCTCCATGCTGTCTTCTGACCCACACAGGCATGCATCCCGTGGTGGTGTATGTGCAAGCATGCATAAGACCACACAAACCAATAAATGGAATAAAATCTAAGAATACAGAAATAAATTTTACAACTCATTAACAAAAAGTCAAATGGCCCAACTTAAAAACAGGCAAATTACTTGAGTTGACATTACCCCAAAGAGGATATGTACATAGCTAACAAACACATGTGAAGACACTTAACTGGGCACCACTCCACAGCCATGAGGATGCTGCTGCAGAGGGAATGTGGCAAATCAGTGTTGGGAAAGATGAGGAAAATTGGGCCTCTTATTATTGCTACTGGGAAAGCAAAAAAAATAGTACAGTTGTTACTGAAGTTTGGAATTCCTCCACAATTAAAGAGTAATCACTGGACTATCCTTAGGTATACACTCCAAAGAACTGAAAACAGGTTATTAATCTTGAGTAAGGCCTGGTGGTGCAAGTATATAATCTGAGCTCATCGGGAGGCTGAGGTAGGAGGATTGCAAGGACAAAGGCTGCCTCGGCTACAGAACAAGAGAGTTCAAAGACAGCCCAAATAACTTAGTGAGACCCCCCTCCTCTGGTCATGGTGGGGTAGGGGGTGGAGGGGAGGAAGAAAGAGATGTGGCTCAGTGGTAGAGCCCTTGCCTAGATCTCTAGGTCCTGCTCCCTGAACCAGAAACAACAACAACAAAAACCTCCAATACTTGTATAGGAATGTTCATTGTACTTCTCCAGAAATATTTAATTTAAACAGACTAAAGATGGAAAACCTAAATGTCTATCTGTAGATGAATGGCTCAACAACTGTGGAATATGACTGACTCTGAAAACACACTAAGTGAAAGAAACTAGCCAGTCAGCCATACACACACGCATGTGCGTGTGCGTGCGAGCACGTGCACACACACACACACACACACACACACACAGAGAGAGAGAGAGAGAGAGAGAGAGAGAGTTTGGTTTCACTTGTAGGCGATACTCAGAATAAGCCAGTCCACAGAAACAGATTGGGAAAAGCAAAAAGAATAGGGAGAGAATTGTCTAGAACCCCGCCCCCAACCCCAGCATGGGATCAATGTTTATTTTCCATGGAAAAAATTACTTTGTTTTCTTCTTATAGCAAATATCACTTACCTCTGCAAGCAAAGCACACTATAAAATCATAGGGGGGAAATGTATGAGAAATTCTACGGTGGGGTGAGATTCTAAACAAAGGGAGAAACGTACAAGGAAAAGAAAACGCCTAAGAGCTGGAGCTATAGCTCCTCTGAGGACATGACTGACGCAGTGTGTAAATGAACATTCAATACATAGTTTAGACTCATGGTTTATTAGCCCCCTACTACAGGTCCTTCCCCAATCATGTGACTCCATGATCCTCATATGAGGGATTTAACCTTCTTTTCTTCTCTTTCTCTCCTTAGTTGGAATGTGAGCATTAGAATGGCTAGTACTCAGCAGCTAGATGGGGCATAAAGATAAAGATATATTATATGGGAGACAGAAAGAAAAGCCAGAGAGGACCTTGATTCCTGGCACTGGGCAGATGGCTAATCAGCCTTTAATTTTTTAATCTGTCATTTCTATTTATGCAATTTCCTAGCATATGTAGCCAAATTGAATTCTAATAAAAATACCTTGCATGGAATTCTATTCTGACCTCCCCATTTGAATGTGAGTGACTCCTGCTCCAAATTCTCCAGGATGTTTACACAGATGCATGGCTCCCAGCACATCTTATAGAATCTTGGGGTGACTGGGTGTTATTTCTCCTCAGCCTAAGCTAGCTATGGGCCCAGTGTAGGGGGTTAAATTCTCAGTAAAGCCTGGGCTAATGGCATGAGATACCTCTGGCCCTAGCCCCTCTGTGGAGATCTCTACTTATTTAATCCATAAGAATTTCAGCTACCATCAATTATATTCTGTTAAATACTATTATTGTTTTATTTTATGTGTATGGGGGGCTTTGGCTGAATGGATGTCTGTGCACTGTACTCATTCTTGGTGCCCCTGGAAGCCAGAAGAGGGCACTGGATCCTCTGGGACTGGAGTTATGGACATTTGTGAGTCACCATGTGGGTGCTGGGAATTGAACCTGGGTCCTCTGGAAGAAAAGTCAGATTCCACCTTCGAGTCATGTCTCCAACTCCAATTACATTCTTGATGCTGTTGGACCCTTTAAGCCTGCCGCCATATGGGAACATAATGGATTCTAGCTTTTCTACTGCTCCCTCAGGGCCACTGCTGACATTCTCGCAGCCTCTGTTTCCTCAGGTTTCAAATGTGCAGGAGGGACTACGGGAGCCAGACAGCCCTGCCATGGCACAGGTCCTTGGGTGAAAACATCACTAGAGTGGACAGTCTTTGTTGGGTCATCTCCGCAAAACTCTTCCCCGCCATCGCTGCCCCCTCTTACTACCCAGACCAGCATTCCTCAAGTTTTGTGGTTTGCATGCCCCTAGAGTCTCTTGGACTTTCTAGCTTCCAGGAGCCTGGAAAAGCTCCAACCCCATGGCTGACAATGGACTCCCTCCACAATGTCTGCTCTCTGTGCTTTCACATTCTGTCATTAGGCAGCCATACAGCATCACACACTCTGCTGACAACAGGGACACAGACCCAGGTTCAGCAGGCTTATGTTCTTGCAGATAGGGGCCGTGGGAGGACTGAGAAGAGAATCGGGGACAATCAATTAAAACAATGCTTTAATTCAACAAATACTCACAAGGCACCTTTTTGTGTGCAAGGTGTAGCTGGGTACTGGGGATGTGACAAGATACAAGACATTCATGGGCCTGTGGGCTAAGGCAGTATGTCACTGGAGTGGGAAACATTCATCACCCGTAACTCACGCTCAGACCATGCTCTGCTCAGCACTACAGAAGGCTAGCCCCTGTGCTCCAGGTAGTCAAAAATCACCCACATTCCAACCCTCAGGGACCAGCTCCTGAGAGAAAAAGATGACTATGGAGAATCAGAGAGAATGTGAACAGCTTTGAAAGACTCACTCAGGTCCCTGAGATGGCAAACATCCAAGATGGGAGCAGAGAGTGGAGGTACACCTTGTCAAAGAAGACAGGGGCAGTGTCCCTGAAAGAGAGGTCAGTACAGATGGAATGTGATGGGCAGGGCAGTCATAGCTAATGCGTCCACAATATTTGCTGTGTGCCAGGGTGGGGCTCCCAAAAGTTGTAGGAGGCTGGAATATTCTCATTTAGTTCACCAGAAGCAGAAACAGAAGTAATTCACTGAGCTCTCATTGCTACTAAGTAGTAGAACCTAGGCTATAGGCTCTTTCTAACCACAGCATCTCTTACTAGATACACCCATGAGAGCATAGAGCTGGGTGGCAGGGCAGCGCACTCAGGGCCTGAGGACAGGTAAAAAGTTCCTGCAGTATTAAAAAGTCTATAAATTTTGAAGAACAGAACTCAGACTTCTGGTCTACCCTATTCATTATCCTTCTGGTTCACAGATGCTGCAGCTAATCCGGTAGAGAGCATGCAAGAGGCGCACTCTAAAAGGCCAGGGAGGACCTGACGCTTGGATTGTCATGGAGAGTGTCTATCTATGATCCTATGAAGACTTCTAGATGGCTTGTTTTTTTCTGGAACAGAGAGTCTCGGGAAAAGAGCTGAAGGAGGGCTGTTACCAGGGCCAGACAAAGAGACTTTAAAGAAAGTAGAGTCAGGACAGAGGGAGCTGCGCGAGGTACCTTGCTCCTGGTTTCCACAGAATGGTCCTTGTTTAGGTCTCATATTCTGATGTCATTAGCAATAGCTTTCTCTTTCCCTTACAAGTATCTAGGTTTTGGTGAAAAATAACCAATACACCCTAGTTAAAGAGGATCTGGGGAAACATTTTTGTTTTCTGGGTGAGTCTTATTCCTCAAACCATCCCCAACTGATTGAATATAACACCACAGATGATGCTTTGGGGTAAGAAACTGTTTACTGTTCAGGCAGGAAGGACACAAGAGAGGCCCAGGTACATCTAGCCCAACACAGGGTAGGACACACAAATGGTCCTCTGTGATGCCTCAGGAAGGACAAGCTCATGAGAGCTGGGTTGTTTAAGTACCTCGTTTCTCCCCTGTGTAGGGAACCAGGTCTTCTCGATCCTTAAATTCCTTCGCTTGCTTTTCCAAGTGATCCAAAAGCTCCTCTCTTTTAAAGGGGCCTGTGGGCGCCTTGGTGGTCTGATCCTTCTGCCTCAGGCCTGCGGGGAGCAGTGCATTCTAAGATGAGGGTGGTGGGTGAGAGAGAGAGAGAAGGAGAGAAAGAAAGAAAGAGAGAGCAGTCAGCAGCTATAGATACGCAATTCTCCAGAAACACAACACAGACTAGTAGGGGCATCAGAGCTGGAGAATCCGGCCAAGTCCTTTCCTTTTCTATGTAAGGAACCAGAAAGCTGGAGAAGGGCTGGGACTTGTCCCAGGTCACACAGCACTTAAGGGGCAGAGAGGAGCTGTGGGGCTCAGTCCTCTGGTGTCACTACCAGTAACCTTTTTAAATGTATGGTGTTAACCAACAGGGTAACCAACATAGGCTGAGCATAGAGAGATTCTTGGAACTCAGTACTTAGACACAAAATTATATTTGCTACAGCGTGGTAAATGATCAGAGAGAGAAGCCAAGGGAGCTTGGTAGGGTCTTGGATGGAAGATGACTCAAAGAGGGAACCCCCTCCCAACAAGCCTAAGAAAGGTTTGACAGAATGACAAAGCAGCTAAGGCACACACAGTCCACAGTCTCTATGGTCTTTGGGGTCTGGTAGGTCTGTACTCATGAGAACTGATTGCTACATATTTTAAATGCTGCCTCTGGAGATGGGTCTCTCAAGAATGACAGCATCACCCAATTGTTCTGTTCTCTTCTTCAAGCATGGGAGACTTGTAGGTGTGGGTTCACTACCAAAGTCGATTCCTAATTAGGGGGATTTCAATCATTCAAATGGGTTTCACCTAAGTCAGCCCCCTGACACTTCAAGAATCAAAGACAATGAGGACTTCAAGGATGCATAGAGACTAGTATTTATGTAACCCTCCCTTCAAGGGGAAACTGAGGCCCATAACACAGAAAGACTTCCCAAGGAGTTTCAGGGCTAGCTCATGCACAAACCCAGGGTGTTCCCTTAGATTTGGGGGAGAGGCAAACTTCCTAACCCTCATGCAATCTGTACCCCTTATATTTAGAGAGCTAGAAAAGGATGCCTCAGAGGCAGGCATGCAATCTTAGCTGCACCCCCAAATTGACCAAATTGGTGTCACTCCTATCTCAAGTGTGGGTTCCCTTGAAGTGCTTATTCCTTGTCACTCACAACATTCTGGATCCTTTCCTGAAGACCTCTTGAGGAGACGGTGAGAGACACATGGGACTGTCATGCCCACAGGGATGAAGCTTGGGAGAGAGACACCACTGGCTAATAGCAATGGCTGCTTATGAAGTGCTTCCCCGCTGGCTTAGCCCTGCTGAGCTTTCAATAGCAGCAGGGTGTGGCCTCACATTGGGTCACACGGGTCTACAGTTTGTAAGACTTGAGGACAAGGGGTTCAAAGGTGGGGGCTGGGGTATGTGCAAACAAACACAGGCAAGAGGCCAGCAGAGAGACATTGGGATCTGGGGTATTTTATGAGAAGAGGACCAGCAGGCAGAAAAACAAACATGAACTGATCTGAGGGAACCCAAAGGATGCCCCGAGAGTCACAGCGGTTCACAGACAGCATCCACTGTGGCGATGCTTGCAGGCGAGNCATGCTTCTGCAGGCAGGTACAGATCATACAGCGCTTCCTAAAGCTAGATGTGGGGGTCTACTCCTTCTAGCCCATGGCAGGGGCTTCTTATGGCTTAGTGGGTAAGGGTACACTTTACTGCCTGCCATGTCTATCTATAGCTATCCATAGTGGGTGACCCTGCTATCCAATAGCGGGTGACTCACCTGCTTTGTGACATGAGACCACATCAAGTCTGAGCCCTGTCAGGGACTAATGGAACAACAGAATGGCATTCATTCACCAAGCTCTCCGACCCTGTGTGCTATGGCTTCTACTGCTACACAACGTGAATGATAATGATGATGATGGCTGTCTCTTACATATTTGAGGGAAGTTAAAATTAAGTAATGTGAAAGATTGGCCAGTACTGATATACTAATTATGTATGTGTTTTGTGTACATTGGTGTTTGGCCTGTATGTGAGGTGTCAAACCCCCTGGAACTGGAGTTACAGACAGTTGTGAGCTGCTGTGTATGTGCTGGAAACTGGACCCAGGTCCTCTGGAAGGGCAGTCAGTGCTCTTAACCACTGAGCCATCTCAGCAGCACTGAGATATTAAATGCCCCCAAGGGATAGCATCCCACAGTTCTATTATCAAACAAGACACATTTTAGCAGGAGGCCAGTCATTCAAAATGTGGGTAGCAAAAAAGAGTTATCCAAATATGTTCTAGAATCCAAGAAACTCAGATACACAAATATGAAATGAGCTAATCCCTGAAGGTAAGTGCCCGATGGTCCCCTCAAGGGACATGAAATTTTCATCTCCATAAAGGGTTTCATAATTCTTTCTGGCTTGTTTGCTTTATTATTGTTTTTGCTTTGTTATTCTCTCTTTCTTTGTTAAAAAAAGGCATTCTGTAGCCAAGAGAGGTCTCTAATTTGCCAAGATCCTTCTTCCGCCTCCTCTCTATTACAATTACAGATGTGTGCCACATCACCAGGGTACCATAGATTTTAAGACAGGAAGGGGTTGAGGCTCAGTATTGTAATGAAAGAAACCCATGAGGTTGAAAAAGGGTTTAAAACTCTCATCACCTTCAGACCTTTCTGCCAGAGGACCCTGGCTTAGCCGGGGTGGTTTCTCAACCTTGGCATTATGGTGTGCTAATCTGGATAACTGGGTATTGGCAATTGATCTGATGCACTGGTAATGGTCACTCTGGTTTCTACCCCTTCAGAGGTCAGCAGTCCTGTGACACCAAAAACTATCTCCAAACACTACCGAGTCTTCTGCAGGGGAGCACTGCCCTGGCTGAGAACCACTGCATTAAATCAAGGCCATAGACTATGGAAGGAAAGATGGTTTTAATGTGTAAGAATATTAGTTATACAACATATTGGTTTCATTAAGTTAAATATTTAATGAAAGAAGTTGAGCTTTAAAAACCAAAATTTCAAAAGTATTTTCTAGAGATTCTTAGCACATCGGCTTTTTAAAGTACATTGTGACCACATCAGCCTTATTAGGGCTCAAAGTTTATTTTCTTTCCATTAAAGGCTACATTGAAAAAGTCTTACAGAATCTTCGGTTAAAATCAAAGAGAGCTACATCTTTTAAAACTTGGTTATTTATCGCTTGAACTTGTTTTCAAAAACAGCATATGACCTCACAGAGTACATAAATATTAACTCACAGAGGATCAAAGACCAAAATGTAAAAGCTAAAACTATAAAATTCTTAGAAGAAAGTGTAGACATAAATCTTCAAACTCTGGATTAGTCAATGGTTTCTTAGATATGACACAAAACAATGAGCAACAGAAGAAAAAAATACATTCACTGGACGGACTTCACCAGAATTAAAAACATTTGTTCTTCAAAGGACACTGGCAAAGAGACAGAATGGGAGAAATGCCTTTAAATCACATATCTGATAAGAGTACAATATCCAGAATGCATGAGTTTCTCATGGGATTCATAATAGGGAACAAAAAATAAACAATTTAAAGAATGGTCAAAGAAGTTGAATAGATGTTTTTCAAAGAACATATAAAATTCCTGATGAGGAGGCTGAAGAGATGGCTCAGTCAGTAAAATGTTTGCCACACAAGCATGAGGGCCTGAGTTTGATCCTTAGCACACACATAAATCAGTGAATACCTGTAATCCCAGAACTTGGGAGGCGGAGACAGGACGACCCCTGGCTTGCTGGCCAACCACCTAGCCTAACTGGAGAGCTCCAGACTGAATGGGAGACCATCCAAAGAACCAAACATTATTTTAAAAAATAAGGTGAGAAACTAACAAGGAAGACACTAGACATTGACCTCTGGTCACCACATGCACACTCACACCACATTCACATTTTTACCTTACATGTATACACATACTTACATGTATACACATATACCCCCACATGCACGCGTATATACATATAACACCCCTACACAAAATAAATAAATTTTTTCATTAGAAAACATCCCTGATAAGCTGGGTGAAGTAGCACATGCCTGTAATCCGAGCTGAAGCTGGCACAACACAGAGTTTGAAGTCACTTTGGGCTACAAAATGAGACACTGTCTCAAAAAAAGAAAAGCCAAACCAAACCATAAACCTCTTTCAAAGATGTTCACTAGACACATGAGAAGACACTCAGCACCACTAGCCATCAACAAAGTGCAACTCACACCGGACAGGCACAATAAAAAACACACACGTTGGCAAGAATGTGCTTGGACTGGACATTGGCAGCTGGAAGGCATGTGATAATACAGAGACTCTTTGGAAAGCAGCTTGGAGGTTTCTGAAGAAGCTCTGTCCCCCAGACTCCAGACTCTATCCCGGGGCTTCCACACCTTCAGAACTTGGTTCTGGCACATAAGCCCTGCTCTCTGCAGTGTTTCATTACACTGGCCTGAGCTAAGAAATAAAATTACTTTATGACCCAGAATGTGTAGTTAGAAATGGAAAAAGAATTCAAACCATAGGTTAACCACAAAACTTGTATGCAAATGTACATAAGGCATGATTAATAATGGCCAAAAAATAAACGTGCTAAATTCCATCAATTGATGGATGAATAAGTAAAATATGGTAGATCTATGCTGCTGGAAGCTGTCAGACTGTGGAAATGAATAGAGCACCACAGCATGAGTGAATCGGAAAGCATGCTAAGTGAAAGAAGTCAGTCACAAAGCAATTATCATATGCTGGAATTTATGTGACGTAAGCACCGGCGCTTCCTTAACAAGCCAAGGTCTCCTGATATGGTCGGTGGAAGTTAAAACCAAGTCTGGTTGGAGGGGTCTCAGCAAGACTGAAGCCGAGTCAAGTTTATTGCAAGCAATCAGAATTTTTACCTTATCAGAAACGGAATATAATGGCAGTTGCCAGGATCAGTTCAATCGTAGTTGCCAGGACGCAATGACGTTTGTAGGATATACAGGGTATACGACATTAATTAACATCGGCCGAGCTTCTGTATGCTTCGCTGACTTTTAGGGAACACAAAGGTACACAGGAGGGAGGCCTGACTGTCTCACTGCCTGAGGGGATGCCTTGGTTTCTCAGGAACTGAAAGGCACACAGGAGTCATGACCTCTAATCTGAAAAACTGCAATGTGTGTCTCTCAAGGCAGCCTGACCAGGCCAACTTCACAATTCTCTGCAATGTAATGTCCAAAATAGTCCAGTATATAAAGCCAAAAAGTACCTAACTTGTTGCTCCAGGGCTGGTGCTACAGATTGAGCTCTGCCCCTTACCCCCAAACCATACACTGGAGCCCTGATTCCCAACACGACTGTATTAGAGATAGGATCTGTGTGGAAATAATAAAGGATAACTGAGGTCATGAAGACAGAGCCCTGATCCAATAGGATTAGAGTCCACCCAAGAGGAGACTTCACAGAGCTTGCTGTGCCCCTCCTCAGCCATCTGTCACAAGCGGACATAGTGCGAAGGCAGCTGAGCCCAAGCCAGAAAGGGATCCTCCATAAGAAACCCCCCAGACGCCAGACTCTATTCTGGAGCTTCCAAGCCCCCAGAACTCAAGGCTCTTATAAAAAAGATGGTTCTAGTACAGAAACCCTGCACTCTGCTGTGCATCATTACACAGATGAGAAGGAGAGGGGCTGAGCAGCAAGTCAAGAAGTTCCTGTCTGAGGTGACAGAAATGTTTTGAAATTGGCTGTGGTGAAGGCTGGGCAGCTGTGAATAGACTTAAAAAAAAAAACCTGAATTGTCTACTTTAAATGGATAGATTGGATGATGTGTGGCTTATGCCCAAAATAAATAAATAAATAAATAAAGCAAGCTTTTTTTTTTCCAATGAGAAAAGACTATCAAAATAGCCAAAGCAACAATGAACTCAAGTGATCCTGGGATGCTGAGAAGGGAGGCTGTTCTGAGGCTAGGGCCAGCAGGGACGCTGGGACTGACCAGATCAGAACCAGCTGGACGGGAAATGTTGCCGTATCCTACAGCGTAATGTGATTTAGGAGTGAAACGAACTATACGGAGATGGTAGAGAGAAAATACTGCCAAATCACCTATCAGGTTTGCTGAAAATCGAAACTTGACTCTCAGACCCAGGTTAGCCAATGTGGAGAAGAGCCCTCATCCCCATCTTGGTGGCCAGGAAAATATGTATATCAAGATCATGTATGTTTAGAATATATCTTTCATTACATTTTACAAAAATGACTCAACAAGCATCTACAGCATTATGAATGTGTGTCCAGGCTATGTGCAGGTTTATAGAGTCAGGACCCAACCAGGTGGAGCAAAGACCCTGGGAGGTGATGAGGGTGGAGCGGATACAGAAGAGAAATCTCAATCATCTTGGTCAATATCCTAAAGGGGTCACCCCACTGGACAGGGTACCAAGCTGTTTACCACCTGTGGTGGTAGACTCCAGGAACCCTGCGGACAAAGGGAGCCATTTGTCCTCCGAGGAATCTGAGTCCCATTCTCTGAAGTATGCCTAAAGTAAGCCGACCACACAAGAACTCTGACTTCACCACAGTGGCCACCATTTTGCCTTCGAAGGAAAAGTACATGTGGGTTTAAGGAATGGATTTATAGGCTCTGATATTGGCTTACAATGACAGCTGTGGGACCCTTGGGAGCAGTGCTGACTGTGGTTTGTGGCTTTTGAGACTAGCTCCACAAACTGCTGACATGTACAACTGTGTGTGTGTGGGGGGCTGATTAAACCTGCTTATTTTAATGTGAACTCTTTTGATTTGAAAACATTGACATGAAATCTAAACATTTGCAAAATAATTTTCAGGACAAATAAAAAAGTGGCCTCAGCCGTGGGCTGCCAGGTTGCCATGTCTGATCCAAGTTTGCTGTCATACTAAAATCCCACATGGAGGAAGTCAGGACCTCCCTTCTTGTAGTGTTCTGCCTGCTCCTGGCACTGGGCTAGAGAAAGAGGTACACACATGGGTTCTTAATTAAAAACGTTTTTAAGCTGGGCATGGCAGCACACGCTTTTACTGTCAGCACTGGGGACACAGAAGCTTGCAGATAACTGTGAGTTTGAGGCCAGCCTGGTTTACACAGCTAGGGCTATGTAGCGAGACCTGGTCTCAAACAAACAAACAAAAACAAACTAAAAAAAACTAAAAACCAAACAAACTAAACACAGCTAAAACAAAACTAAACTAAAAAAACTTTTTAAAAAAACAACTAAAACAAACTAAAAAAAAAACAAAGAATGTTTTTAAATGATAGAAGCACAAAGTTTAAAATATTCTTGGAAATAATCATAGAGGGGAAACTAACCACATTTCCTATGGTACTCTATTTTTTCTAAATTATTATTTCTTTTTAAGATATAGTCTCAAACTTACTATATAGTCCAGTATGACCTCAAACTAGCAATCTTCCTACAGCAGCCTCCCAAGTTCCTGGGGTAACAGGTGTGTGATACAACATGTAACTTATATCTGGCCTTTTAAACATCAACTTCCTGTTACATAGCAGACTCAGGTGCGCCAATCCTAGTTTGACCTTCACACCCACAAGCTGAAGCCCAGTCATCCAAAGCTCAGCAGAGGGGCCTTTCCTGGGGCCTCACAGCCTGAAAACACCCACAAGCCTTAAGATGAAGTTTCTGTAGCCCTCATTGTTACATGTAGTGAGGGCTGTGTCAGGAACCTCCCAGGCTAGACCACTACGGGCTTAAGATGTGAGCATACGCACCGTTGTCCTGGGACACGATGTACTATAACAAAGGACTGCCGACTTCTGAAAACTCTGTTAGGAAATCTAAAAAGATCCTCTGCACTAATGATTTCAGACTTAAAAGCCCCAGGGCAGGCGGCCCACGTTTGCATACAAATGACACTGTTTATAACGAGTTTATAACGAGTGTGCTCAAGGATCTGCAGGCGCTCTGGCGATGGATGTTTAGCCGTGCACAGAACGACCCTTAACTTGATTCTCCAAGGCAACGAAAATAAACGATTCTATTACTTTTGCCAAAGAAATCAGTTATGTCTAAAAAAATAAATTGTGTGTGTGTATGTGGTACATGCACAGCATGCTTCTGTTGGTCTGGGTACTGCTCTATGACTAAGCCCCATCACTCCCCAAATTAAAGGATGGAGCAAGGGGTATAGACTCCAGGATGGGTGCTGGGAAACACTGAGAGCCGGGAGGGGAGAGCTTCACTGAGGTCCCATGCTGGACAGCCCAGGCCTCCCTTGACAAACAGGCTATCCTTCCTCCTCATTATGCCCTAGGCCTACATCCTGAAAGCCAGGTGGGCTCAGCAGGAGAACCAGATCAGAAGCCAGGCTCTACTTCAGTCAAACTCTGGGTGGTGTTATGATGTGGGTCTGAGTCTCAAAAAGCTTAGAGTTTAATTATTTAAAAAATTAAGCATTCAGGCGCAACAAACATTTGTTAGGTCCAAACTGTATGCCAGACAACATTCAGGGTTCTTTGTTTCTCTTTTGTTCTTTTTTGGTGCACGCAAGTGCTGGTGTATGAATCGTGTGCATGTGTGTAAGAGGCCAGAGGCTGATGCTGGTATGTCTTCCTCAGTCACTTCACTGTACTTTTCAAGACAGCATGGACAGAAGTTTCTGTCCTGCCCAGTCCCACAGCTTTTCAATCCCAAAGAAACAAACAGAGGATTATATTAATTTTAAACTGTTTGACCTATTAGCTCAGGCTTATTATTAGTTAGCTCTTACAACTTAAATTAACCCATAATTCTTATCTATGTTTAGCCACATGGTTTGGTACCTTACCCAGTGAGGCACTCTCATCTTGCTTCCTCTGCATTTGGGTGGTGACTGCAGACTGAACCTTTCTTCTTCCCAGAATTCTCCTAGTCTGGTTGCCTATACTTCCTATATTTCCTGCCTGGCTACTGGCCAATTAGCATTTTATTAAAACCAATACAAGTGACAAATCTTTGCAGGGTACAAGAGCAATATTCCACAGTAAGACAGGGCTTCTCATGGAACTTAGAGCTCATTTGGTCAGCTAAACTAGCTGCCAGCAAGCCTGAGGATCCACCTATATCTGCTCCCCAATCCCCAGTACCAGTATTACGAGCATCCATGGTCAGACCTGTGGGTGCTAGGGATCTGAACTCAGGTCCCATGCTTGCACAGGAAGCACTTTATCTGCAGAGCCATCTTTATAGCAGTCAAGATCATTTTGATATAATTATACATACATATACATACATGTGTGTATGCTTGTACATATATATGCTAAACAAAAAAATAAAACCAAAACCTTGTCATATAGAGTAGAAGACAGGCCTGCAAATGGAGAAATCTATAGCCCAAAGAAATACAGACGTTTGGATGTTTTTGGTTTGGTCTTGAGTGTATCAATAAAATGCTTCAAAGCCAGAAGATTGCACATGAAACACCAGATTTCCTGCACCTTTCAAAAATTTTATCTGCGCAACAATACTGAACCTGTGTGCTCAAGCAGGCCCCAATCAGCAGAGCCCAAAGCAGATGTCCTTTAGACAAACTCCCACCTACCAACCTTAGTCCCTGCCATCCCCTGTTGTTTCTGACGTGGGTGTCAAAGTCAGTTACTCTGTCTAATTGTTTTGGATGTTGTTTTTCTTCCTCAAAGTTTATGGCAGGTGATATTTCTTTTTTCGTACAGAGAATCTTTTTATACACTGTTGTACTTCATTGTATACAAGTCTTTTCAAAGATGGGAAAAATAAAAGATGAGCCATGAGACCACTGACTTCTTTCTTTCATCGTCGCCCCCCACCTGAAGCTGTGGGTAACTGGTTTGCTGCCTGAGGGGCAGAAAGTGCTCAGAGGGCTGGGGAGAGGTGGAGGACAGACTAAGGTGAGAGGTTGGCTTCAGGCTTTCCTCACAGAGTTATCTTTCCTTTTTAAGGAGGGTATGAGTCCAAGAAGGTAAGATTTTAGGATCTGTTTGATGTGGACAGTGGGGATTGTGGTTCATTCTCCTTCTGTTATTAAATATGTCAAAATAGAAAACAGAAAACGCCTGTGGAGGAAGTGCCATGCTGGGTGCAGCAAGGCTCCAGGTGTCGTGGGGGTTGTCATCTACAGAATGGGAGGATTTTCCACCTAACGTGTGAAGGACTCTGGTTCTAGTGGCAGTAAAGGGGGGGCACTGAGAAGCATGGAGAGTGGAGAAGGGTGAGGAAGAGGTGTCAGGCGACAGGGTGGGGTGGGGACACAGCAGCCTGGTCTGACTCTCATCCTCGCTGGCCAGGCCCCTCCCCAGCTCTGCACACACTGCTGGGCAGTGTTTCTAAGGATGAGAGCCTATTTTTAGAGGAGAGATTTATTTCTTTCCATTCCAACTGTTTACTTCTGTCCTGGGCTTGCAATTCTGCCGGTTTGTGTTACAAGGGAGCTTCACAGCCCCGTGGACCAAACTTGGCTGCTCCTGGGATGGTCAGGCGAGCCTGATCTGGGGCATGGGAGGATGTGCCATTCTGTAGGGTTAGACTCGGAGGCCCAGGTCCTCCCCATGACCCTGCTGCTGACCCAGGGGTGTGATCTTTGGTAAGGTTTTCCCCTCTCTTGGGTTCACAGTCTTGCCATTGTTGATTTTCATCACTACCATGGTCATGGGACCCATGGGACTGGTATGATGGCTTGGTCAAAGACAGTACCAACCAAACAGCGTATGCCCAGGAGGATGCCACAGTCAGGGTCTTTCTCCTGTATTTTGTATGCATATTGCAGTGTATGTTTGTGTGTATGTGCATGTACATGCATGTCTCTGTGTGCATATGTGCACATGTATGTGCGTGATATATGTGAGCATGCATGTATTTGTGTGTGTGCCTGGACATGTGCATGCATATGTGTATGCATATACAACCCTTGTTTTCAGAACCTTTGACACATAAGCCCAGAAAGTATCTGCTGATTACAGTCCACCATTTAACAGCAGTGTGGTTCCCCACATTACTCTAGCCCCATTCATAGAGTGGAATTGATTCTTGCCACCATGGTGTTCCATCACAGGATCTTTGTGGAGCTTTATGACAATTGCTATGAAATGCAGAACCCCTGGCACGCAAGAGAATGTCTACACAGAATCATATTACGGCAGGCCTCGCAGACAGGCTGCTTCCCTTAGTGCTTCTGTGGTGATACTGCTACACCAATTCCCAACAGCTGACTTAAAAATCAACACTTGGGGGGGCTGGAGAGATGGCTCAGTGTTTAAGAGCATTGCCTGCTCTTCAAAAGGTCCTGAGTTCAATTCCC
Organism: Bramus lutescens; assembly: GCA_001685075.1. Classification (NCBI taxonomy): domain Eukaryota; kingdom Metazoa; phylum Chordata; class Mammalia; order Rodentia; family Cricetidae; genus Bramus; species Bramus lutescens. The sequence goes on along the minus strand of LOEQ01000225.1, from coordinate 354,305 downwards.
GGCAACCACATGGTGGCTCACAACCATCTGTAAATGAGGTCTGGTGCCCTCTTCTGGCCTGCAGATGTACACACAGACAGAACAGTGTCCCTTTCCTGATTTATCATCTAAAAAAAAATCATCAACACTTAGGCTCCAATTCCTTTATAAGGTTGGGATTAATCCACCTTCTCCCCTTTAAAAGGCCTCTTAAAAATAGGCAATTTCCCCTCAAAATCTCATTAGCAAGCAACATTAATAAATTCTTTGTTGACAGCCTCTTAATTTTTTCATTTATTTTAACTGTGTGTATATGTGTGTGTTTGTGTGTGTATGTATGTGTGCTTGAACATGCCCATGCTGGTACCCTTGCCTGCCTGTTCCTGTGTTATGTGGAAGTATTTATGGATACTGGGTCTCTTACTAAACACGGGGTTCACTGACTGGTTAGACTGGCAGGCCAATAAGCTCCAGGAATCCATCTGTCTCCCCTTCCTCACTTAAAGCACTAGGAATTCAGGGGAGAGCCTCTCCTCCTGGCACTTTTATTTCGGATCTGGGCATCAAAATCAAGTTCTCGTGCTTATGAGGCACTGAGCTATGGTAACCTAACCTCATTCCTCTGAGCCTCAGTTTCCCCATCTTTTTGGTTTTGGTTTGTTTGTTCATTTGTTTGAGATAGGGCTTTTCTGTGAAACAGTCCTAGTTTCCTTGGTCTCACTCTGTAGACCATGCTGGCCTCGAACTCACAGAGATCTGCCTGCTTCTGTCTCCCAAGCGGTGGGATTACAGTTGTGTGCCATCACTGCCTGGCTAGTTTCCCCATCTTAAGATGGAGCTAAATGCTGAACTTTTCTCAGAGTACTAGACGGTCCATGCACCATCTGACCCTTCAACCGCAAAGGTCTGGGAATAGTGCAAGAAGAACCCATCCACTGTTGCTGGCACCCATCACCGGCACGACTCACCCGCCCTTCCCATGCTCATTTCTCCCACTGCCCAGCACAAAGGCGATCAGAGTGAGGAGCTGGCTGGGTTGCAGCGCAGCACCCACTTCAGTGCACGGAGAGAAAGGGCAGGGCTGGGGAATCAGTCAACAGCAGACACTTTTAGCACATGAGGCAATTCCTTTCCCAAGGGAGTCCAAGGGCAGCAATCTCATGATAAGCTTGAGTTTTTCCAGAGTGAGAGACACTAAGTTTCGAGCCTCTTTTTTTTTTTCGTAATGTGCACAAGTTTGGAATCCTCTGTAGCAACGCTACTTTTCAAGTGTTCTACTCGACTCTGTCACATGACACTGGGTCTTAACAGTTGCATAACCCCACACACCACTCTCTGAAGTGTTTGTTGCCATCAGGCACCGACAGGAGGGGCTCAGAAAATCATAAGTGGATAGAGCCCCAGGGGCTTTCAAGTCGTCTGGACCAACTGGGTCTACTTCACTGAGAAGGGAACTGAGATCCAAACAGGAAAAGACCCAGGCCTGCGCCCGGGGCAGAGCAGGCCAGACACCACTATCTGTGCACTTCCATGAAGAAAGGAGACGGTTTACATGTGCTGCTCCTGGAACCACAAAGCCACAGCACATCTGTGGCCCCAAGTCTCTTCCTCCAAAGTCCCATGAGGCCTTAGAAACATGGCTAGGGTGTGAACTCTAGGGCCACGTTTGGGCTCTGCCACTGCCTGCTTGTGAGATGTTGGACAAGTCACCCTGCCTCTCAGAACTGGGATGACAAGGGCACCTGCCTCCCAGGATCAAAGCTAAGCAAGCTATGTTTTCCAAGGCCTTAGAGCAGCATATGCATGTACTAAGTGCCACATAGTACTATGACACAAAAATAAACGCAGGAGTGTGGAATCTGCCCAGGCACAATGCCTAGACACTGAGGCCTCAGGAGCGGCTCTGCTTCTGATGGACATCTGCTCTAGGGGCAGGCTCCTTTCCCTCTCTGGACTCTGATTCTGCTCTGTAAAGGGGGGAGGGGGGACTGGTCACCTGTTGGGCGCCCCTCCTCCAGGCCTGCATACCTTCAGCCTCTCCCAGAGTCCTGATTACAGAACTGGGCCCCGGGCCCAGTGAAACTGGAGCTGGAATGTTTTGTTCTGGGATGGAAGAAGTCCCATTTGCCTTTCAGAACTCACTGTCTGGTAACTCAGGTAACGGAGCCCATCTCAGTGAAGGGGTAGGTACATTGTGCGGCTGGGGCACTAACTCTACCACCCCATCTCCCCTCCTCTTTGGTTTCTCTTTTCTTCTCCCTGAACTGAGTGAGAGAAAAGAGCCTTTGAAAAGAAGTCACTTTTGAAACCACAGTAGCTGAGAATGGCAGGTCTCTCTCTGGTGCCTGCTCCAGGATCTATGCCTCTCTCCAGATTGCAATCTGACTCCTGGCACCCTGTTCCCTGACCCGGTAAGCTGAGCAGCAGTCTGAACCTCCCGTTCCCTCCCCCTCCTTCCTGTGATACCCACAGAGTAGCCTCTTTCCTGCTACCTTCCAGGTTGAGTGGACTGCCTGGCACTGAGGCCACACTGCCTGCTATTAGAGTAGGAGACTCTCTGTGGGAGTTCTTTGTTGGTTTAGGGGTGAAGCGGGGTCCAAGCTAGAGCCTCTCCACAGTCCTTGGAAACTAAAATCTTGGTTCTGACAGGCTCCACCCTCCTGGGGCTGACACTGGGTTTTGACCCCTGTCATCTCCTGCCCTATTTGCAGCCACAGCCTCAGCTGACCTCATCCCCACACTGCAACCCAGGATCATACCAAAGAGCAAAGGGCCAGACATGGTAGGCAGGCAGGTGTCTGGAGTGGGGTGGGTGGTTACACTGTTCCCAGGGAATGGTACAGATTCCACTCCCTCAGGATACGTCTGTGGGGCGGGAAGCATCCTTATCTTCAGAAAAAGCATATGCCCATAGGAGCTCCCAGGATGCAAGGCTCCCACAGGAACCCCTTTCACCTCCCATCTGGCCTAACACCTCCCGGGTTAGCGCCCAAACCATTAAGCCACATGGAATTGCCTCCTTTTGAGAGGCTCCCCAGGAACCACCTTGCCACCTTGACTCCATTATGCACCCCCTTCCTTTTTCTAGTCATATCTGTCTTTCTGTAGAAACCACACTGAGACTCTTCCTCCCAGCAAACCCTGATACAGGGAACCACACTCAACTGGAATACTTTGCTTTTATTCTTGACTTCAAAAACCTAGGGTGAGGTTCCAACCTCAACTGCTCCGTGGAACCTCCCACCAGGAGGAAGCTATCCCCACTCTGAGCTCCATCTGTTCCTAGGGTGTAATCTATTCTGCCCACCTGGCACACCTTGAGCCAACCAGAGGCAGTATCTGTGCCAGGCTCCAGTGATGGCACCCAGCACCAAGACAACTGTGGGACAGTCACATGGCTTATATTCTCACTCTTAAAAGAGATGTCCTCTTGTGATTCTATGGAACAGTGATCTAGAAAATAGTTGGAAAGAAACTCAGGCGTTCCTTTGCTTTGTTTCCATTGCTATTTCCTGTGAATGGAGGCAGCAGGGAGAGGAAAGGCCCTAAGACCACCAAGGCCTCTTGCTAGCCACCTTGAGCAGCCCCACCAAGGAAGCAAGTTAACGGTTGGAAGCATTGCAAACTGCAAGATGAGGACATACTCGTAAGATGGATATCTTTCAGGGGACTGGGGACCAGCACTTAAACAAGCAGTCTAGGCTATCCAGGAAGAAGTCTAGTCTCTAGATGAAAATGGTGCCTGAAACTGAGTCCTGAAAGGGTCCAACCAACTCCATTGTTTCCCTGGTGGGACACCATGGCCTGGAGAAGGACAGACCGCAGCCAGCCCAAGATCACATGTATCAAAGACAGGGCCCTGGGTGGGAGGTGGGGCATCTAAATCTACCCTTGTGCGGTCCCTTCTGAGCCCTACTCCCTGTACCTTAGCCGCGACGGTCTGTGAAACACTACTGAAGTGCTGTTCGCTTTATGGACCACTGCTAGGTCAGAGTTGAGCAATGCCTGGTTTTAAAAGGGGCATGCAGGTTCCATCTTTAATGCCATTCATATCTGCTTCTGCTTGTGCTGAGACCTGGCATATACAGGCTGGAGACTGAGACCTGTCCAGGAGGCTGGTGGGAAGGTCTCCAGTGGGGCTTGCCAAACAAGACATCACTGAGGCGCCCCGACTACACAGGAGAAGTCTTGAGAATTCCTAAATATGCCAGCTGCAAAATTTGCTCATGAAATCTAAAACACATGAGAGGGTCCTTGGTGTTCTCTATTGTGCAATTTATTCCAACCTGTTCTGCAGGGGTTGTGTGTAATAGCAACACAACAGCCCTCTGAGGACTGCTGCAGGGCTAGACCAGGAGGTGGAGCCGTGCAGTGCTAGCCAGGAGGTGGGGCCCTTGTAGTGCTAGCCAGGGGTGAACCTTGCAGGGCTAGCCAGGGGTGAACCTTGCTATGCTAGTCAGGAGGCAGGGCCTTGCAGTGCTAGCCAGGAGGTGGGGCCTTGCAGTGCTAGTCAGGGGTGGGCCTTGCAGTGCTAGTCAGGGGTGAACCTTGCAGTGTTAGGTAGGAGGAGGGTCCTTGCAGTGCTAGCCAGGAGGTGAGGCCTTGCAGTGCTAGCCAGGGGTGAACCTTGCAGCGTTAGGTAGGAGGCGGGTCCTTGCAGTGCTAGCCAGGAGGTGGGGCCTTGAAGTGCTAGCCAGGGGTGAACCTTGCAGTGCTAGCCAGGAGGCGTGGCCTTGCATTGCTGGGGCAAGGCTCCCTAGAAGTCTGCATGTTCTCTGAATCAGGGGCCTCATGTGGTGCTATTTCCCTCAGAGCCAAGACCCACAGGCCCAGGATTCAGGTTGGGCACTGGAGCGGTGGCCCACAATGTCACCCTTAGCGAACCATTAGCAACCGTTTTGCGTCTATTCCGAAGGAGCAAAGGTTTCTGTCACAGGATGCACAATGATTCCACCGAGCAGGAGGTTAACACTGCCACCTGGCCTCTGGTTTTCCTTTCGCTTCAGAATTAACAGGTGAGCGGGGGTGGGGGCTGAAGCTGCCTACCACCTGCTCTGCAGCTGAGGTCCAGAAGGTGCGGGGCAGGGAACCCTTGGGGTAGCACCTGGGGCTGCTGTGGTGAATGCTGGTGGAAGGCGCCAACAGCCTAACCTGAGAAGAACTGTTAACACAAACCATTCAGGCATGAGGCTCAGGGTCACCCCATCAGGTCACAAACCACAGCCAGCAGAGGTGCTTGCTGAGGGCAGAGGCAGTGCAGGATAGGTGATGGAAGAAGGTTGTTAGAGATGCTGGCTGCCTCCAGCTGACTGCTTAGAGGAGCCAGGGCTGCAGCTGCCATGAGTATCCATCCCCTCCTCCCCCTCCCCCGAATATGTATGAGCACAGCAAAGCTCCTTGACCTCCTACCTTCAGTCTTTTCATGTAGCATACATTGTAGTCACACGTTATGGTACTATTTAAATATTAATTTTCCATCACAGTGTTTAAATAAACATCACTAGAGATTTTTAACCTTCCCTCCTGAAGAGGAGGAATTTTTCTGTCATATAGAGTATCATGTTGGGCACAGTTATGACATGCTGTTGTCCTCACTTGCTAATAATTGCCTTTGGTGTGAAGAGACACATACAGGGTCCAAGTTAACAAAGAGGCGGGCTTGTGATGGGCAATTTTATGAGTCACCTTGCCTAAGCCATGGGTTGCCAGGCGTTTGGTCGGATGTTATTCTAGTTGTATCTGGGAGGGTGTTTCTGGGGGAGATGAACATTTGTGTCTATAGACTGAGTCAGGCAGATGGCCTCTGTGATGTGGGAGGGTCCATCCCATCTGTCACAGGCCTAAATAGACCTGAGAAGCTGACCCTCCCCTAGGAAGGAGGATTGCCTCCTACCTAACTACCTTAGCTGGACTGCAGTTTCTTATTTTGGACCAAAAGCATCAGCTTGCCTAGGTCTTCAGCCTATAAGCATTTAGGTCAGATTGGCATCATCAGCCCTCCTGGATTCCAGCTTGCTAAGTGCCCATCTCAGGGCTTGTCAGTCTCCAAAACTGTATGAGCCAATTGCTTATAAATTTCTCAGTAGGATATACATTTACTCTCTCTCACACACACACATGCCTTACTGGTTCTGTTTTTCTGGAGAATCATGAGTCAATACAACATTTTAAAAATAACCCTGCCAAGGCAACAGCATCCCAACACACTGTCATATAAGGAGAAAGACACTGGTGGCTTTGAGACTGGCCCACCTGCCCCTCCCTCAAGTGGCAATCACACTGCCCCTTCACCAAGTTCCCAGGGCACTGCCCCCCCCCAAGACCAGTGTCCCCTCTCCTGCTACTCACATCAGGGTCTAGCTCATCCAGCTCATTTTCCAGAGTCCTGAGCTCCTCCTCTGTGAGGGCCCCCAGGATTTCATCTTCATCCAGGTCACGGTATTTCTCCAGCTCTCGTCTGTAGGACATTGTGGAAGGGTGTGTCCTTGTCTTCCAAACTTCTGGACTAACTGGTGACCTGCCAGAAAGAGGAAAAGCCCTTGAGATAGCCCCTGCCAGAATTTCCCTCCAGCAACAGGTAGGATGTGCTTAATAGTGGCTGATTTAGATTCCTCCTCTCTCCACTTCCCAACAAAGGGCAAGCCCTGAAGGTGTGTGGTTTAATGATTTGTATTTTATTTCTTTGATATGTGTGTGTGATATGTATGACTGCACTGTGTGTGTGTGTGCGCGCATGTGACAGAGGATGACCTCAGGTACCAGTCCTGCTTCCCCCATCTTTGAACATCAGGTTAGCAGCCTGCAGGTTTCAGGGTTTCTCCTGCCTCTGCCATGCTCAGCTCAACAAGGGTCTCAAGGATTTTCAATCATGTCCTCATGCTTTTGTGGCAAGTGCTCCACCCACTGAATGTCTGCCCAGCACAATGGAATACATTTTAGTTGGTTGTAATGGGCACGGCCAGTCATTGGAAGCAAATGGGTGGCTATCAATGGTGCAAGTACTTGACGACAAGTTTATTCTTAAGGAGTTCAGTTATTCTCTAGACAGTCTTCCCAGTGTCCCAGTGGGAACCACGAGGGCCGGCAACTGTCAGATTAGTCTTAAAGGAGGAGGGTTAAGTGAGCACCTGCAGCGTGCAGGCACCCCACCTACCGTATTTTCGTCAATCCTGACAGAAAGCATCCTATCGTAACTTAGATTTTGATATCAAACACAGAGCCACCTATTAAGCACTACACACAGGTTCTCCAGTTTGACATGAGTATTTAGTGATATCTCCTTTCATAGAGGACACTGGGCTGAGGGAGGTTCAGTGACTCACCTAACCCACGCCACCCAGAAGGGGTAGGTCCCCAATTTGAATTCGGGTCTTCGGGCCCTCTAGCATTTCTGTGGTGGGAGCTTTTTCATGAAATCACTGAATATCACGGTCAAGAGAACCACAGATGGGACCCCTCATTATATTCTCCGGGGATCTGCTTCAGAAGGAAGAAGTGACTTATCTGGGGGAACCGAGTCTGTGCCTGCCACTTCCAGGCTGCTTTCTCCTGTTGGATGCCACCCAACACCCCTAACATGACCTTCATACCTGTGAACTCATTCTAGCTGGGGCTCTTAAGTGAGATCACTTTATCAATGAAGAAATTGAAAGATGGCCTTGGGCTGGACTCAGGGTCCCTGATAGCTGTGGGTGTTCCTCAGCTGCACTGCATAAGCCCCCCTCTCTTCTGAGGGGGGCACTAAGGCCGTGAGCCCTTCTCTCCCTTAGCCTGACTAAAATAATAACACAACAAGGCTGGCCTGCCACCGCCCTGACAAGTTCTGGCAATTTCTCATGAACCTGGCCTCACTCTGGCCCCATCACCGGGTTCATGCCTCTTTGAGCCATTTCTCACATGAGCCCCTTGTTCCTTACCCTCAGGGCCCAGTTTATAGCAGGAAGCTTCTCACTAACACCATCCCAGCCTGCTTTTCTACTTGTCTCTGGTATCCCCGAGGAGGCTTTGGACTCTTCTCCTCTTGGAGAACGCAAGCTGCTGCAGACCTCTGTGAGTCTGCCCCCTGTCTCCTATCCCTGAGAGAAGACAATCAATCCACTTAAATCCTGTGGTTTGTTAAAATTAAGGACAAGTAAGGAGTTCACTAGCCACCAGAAGAAGCATCCATTTTGGAGTGCAGGGACATGTTTCATTAATGTAAATCTGCATGTGTGGGAACATCCACAGGGGAAGGCAGAGTGAGTGACAGCCACCTCCATAAGAAGGACGAGCTTCCCAAACAGAACCAAGTGCTGTCCTGTTCTCTGAAAAAGCCTCAGCTTCGGCTGAAGTCTTCCTTTGACCAGATCCCAAGAACGTGAAGTTCAGAACATAAGTGCAACCCCCCCCCATTCATTTCCATTTGCTTTTGGGTGACTCGCTACAGATGTAACTGCTGAATGCCCTCGCGCGGCAGCCTGCTTTGCCTCATCCTAAGTGAAGCCAGGAACTACAGGTATCCATGGTCTCCATTACAGGGCCCAGAGGAACTCAAATAATAGCTTCCAGAAGGAACTCACAAAGATGTCCAGCTTGCCCTCTAAACTGGCATCTCTGAGCTTCAGAACACACGCCTTTGGTGTTTGCTATGTTCTGGATGTGGTTTGCTTCCCCAAAGGTTCTTGGGCTAGAACCTGGTACTACAGGCCTTAAGAGATAGTGCCCACTGGCAGGTTACCTCATTCCAACCAATGGCCCCACACCCAGAAGTACATGGACAACACAAAATAGACTCAATGGGTCATTCAAAAAAAGATGCCACAATGTTAGGGGCAGGTAGGGAGATGGGGACAGATGTGGGAGGAGCAGAGAGGTGAATATTATCAAAATAGACTGCATGAAATTCTCAAAGAACTAATAAAAATACCATATATAATTAAGAGATGAGGCTTAGTTGGAGGTTGTTAGGGCTTTGCCAGCGCCCCTTCTGGAGGGACCAATTCTGGTCTTGTGGGATGAGTTATTTACTATCAGAAGAGTCATGATAAAAGAATAAGAATAAGGTTATAAATAAGCCCTTTGCCTTAAGATTCCCATTGCTGTGATAAAACACTGACCAAAAGCAACTTGGGGAGGAAAGGGTTTATTTCACCTCACTACTCTTGGGTCACTCTCCCTCCTGAAGGGAGTCAGGGCAGGGAGCTGGAGGCAGGAACTGAAGCAGAGGCCATGAAAGAGTGCTGCTTGCTTTGTTACTCCCCACAGTTTGTTCATGCAGGTTTTTTATGACCTAGGACCACCTGCCCACAGGTGGACTGGTCCCTCCTATATCAACCAATCATCCATTAAGACAATGTCCCACAGGCTTGCCCACCACCCAGTCTGTTGGAGGCATTTTCTCGGTTGAGGTTCCTCTTGCCAGATGACTCTAACTTGTATCAAGTTGACAAATGAAACAGCCAGGACCCCGTCCCCTTGCTTTCTGGGCCATGGTCTTGCCATATGATTTCTGCTTCGGGCATTCCCGCCCACCATGTTTCCACGGCCATGTTATGATACGGCTGAGAGGATTCTCATTGCAGGGGAACGGATGGGGCTGCCTGACTTTGGATTTTCACCTCCAAAACTGTGAGCTAAATAAAGCTCTTTATCTTTAAAAGTACCCAGTCTCAGATGTTTTGTCTTATCAATAAAAAATGGGGGTCAGACAGTCCTCAAAGGCTTTAGAATGTACCAAGTCCCACAAGACGTGGACAACAGGACTTCTCAAAACTTTGAATATACAGCTAGCTACACAAGAGATGTGTCCAGCAATAGCGTGCAATAGAATCCTCAATTCCTTTGTCATGACATGAGGCCTCTAAGACACTTCTCCACAAATCAGAATCTTGTGAAACAAACTTTGGAAAACACTATCTTAGAGTCACTTTCAGGTCACACTGGGGAGCCATCACACAAGAAGAGACGTCACAGGGACAGAGTCCATCGGAACAACCTGAGAGCATCCAGACAGTGCTGAAACCCGGGAGTGTCCCATGCTTGTTAGTTTTCGCTATTTGACTCATTTTCTGGGGGGATTTTCAGTAAGACTTTAGGAGAAGAATCACACACACGTGCATCCTAGAGAATGGGTGAGCTAGAACCTGAGAACAGGGACAGAGGCATCCACGCGGAAGGCAGCTTGGGCAGAAGTTGTTGGGGGAAGAAGCCAGATGAGAGAGGCAAGTGGCAACTCTGGGACCTGCTGAAGGAGACTATCAGGCCCAGCAACAGGCCACCTGCAGGACGCCACTGGAGGAGATGGCATCATCCAATTTCAGGGTTCTTGTTGCATCCAGGGAAGTTATACTACGTCTCCACCCTGAGTCATTACTGAGTTCAAAATCTCTACTTCATAGGGGTTTTAAAGCCCTTTTGAATGTCAAGTGCCTTGTGACTATTACAGAGGTAAGGAGGCATTGTGTTATATAAGCCAAGAAGAACAGAGAATTCTTTGTCAGCCTCAAGCCCCACTCATCTGGTTGGGCTAAGGGGATGGGTTCTACAAAGAAGGATTCTCCTCTGAGGGTAGGGCCTGGGAGGAAACTGAAGGTGGGGACCAGGCAGAGTCAGAGGGACACAGACTCAGAGCTAACACTGCAGGCTCAGTCTTAAAACACGGCCTGGACGAGATTGCTTTTCATAAAGGTGATTGCAAAGCCTCTGTTTCCTAATGGAAGAGTTTTGGGGGATGGAGAGCCCCCCATCTGACTGGAGAGCTAGTTTTGATGTTAGGCACCAGGGCAACCATCATTAAATTCTTGAGGCCTCTGTTCACTCAACTATACAATGACAGAATCAGATCACATAGGTGGCTTTGAAACTGTGCGCAGAGATCTCTGAGAAAGTGTCTCCAGATGCCTAGAGGAGACCCAACGGCTAAGAGGGCTCACCCTGGCCTTCCTTGATGTGTATGCTTAGGGTCATTGAAGAACTCCCTGAAACAAAGGATCAAATACAAAGCTGCGATTCACTGGACTGTAGAGTGGTGCCAGGACTCGCCCCATAGGATGCTGCAAGAATGAGTATTGTCAGGCAGCTAAGAGTGCAGTCCGGGGCACAGACCATGCAGACTCACATCGTGCCAGGCATTATAATATATCTGCTGAAGCTGCAGGAGCCCCCACTTCTCTTCTTGCCCCCTCCCACACTATCACCAGACCATAGGGCCCTCCAAGGATACCTGTGTTTTAATTGTCTCTGTCCTCACATCTAAGCCCTGGGCCTGGTACAGAAGCGCCATCAGAGGAACAGAGACAGCATCCTTGGACTCTTGACCTAGCATCCTTGAAAACTCAGGTAAATGCACTGTCTTCTTAGAGTCTCTGTTTATTCATCTTTTTAGGGAAGCCTGGCCCAGGATGAGAGGCATATAGACCCCTGAAGGAGGGGCAGGCAGGGTGATTCTGCCTCAGCAGTAGCTCCCAACATGGCCCTCTGGAAGCAGAACAGCTCTGCTGTTTTGATTTGCCTTATAAACTGGGTCCTGCCTTAAGTGTCAGTATGAAGAAGAAAAGAGGAGATGAAGAAATTTGAAAATACCCTCACACATGGAAGCCTTTGCAATCCAGTGTGTCGGTCACACTTCGAGCAGACCTAATCAGCCACCAGGTTCTTCACGGCACAAGCCTCACTCAGCACTAAACATAACACAATGAATTTACAAGCCAGGGCACGGGGAATAAACCCTCCAGGTTGGGCAGTAAAAATTAGCGGGTCAAGGCAAAGGCTATCCATCACCAAGGCAAAGGCTATCCATCACCAAGGCAAAGGCTATCCATCACCGAGGCCAAGGCCACAGAAACCGATAGCCCTTGCAGGTGGCTCCAGAAGCACACAATGCTGCTTCACGCCGTTAGGGAGGGGTGGACCATTCCGGCAGTGGATTCTCCAGTGTCTGCTGGGGGGGCACTTGGGGAGGAAGCACAAGGTGACACCATCTTGATGTTTGACAATCTCTCCCAGTTCAGGGAGGACTGAGCCACGATTTCAAATGAATATGTTCCATTTATGCCACCTTATTTGAGCCAGGGAACATCTTGAAGGCAAATTGGTATGTCATCCTCAGTCTTTGACACATGAGTTTCTCTTTCAGAAGACATGTCATCTGTAGGATTCTACGCCATGGCTCTTCATGACAAAATCCTACATCTCAGAGTACATGGTTTGTCTTCTCCCGAATCTCCCTCTTCTCTAGCTTTAGGGCCACAAGAGCATCTCATGTACAGTGTCCCTTGTACCCTCCGAGAGAGCTGTCTCCCCAATGCCCTCCTTCAGGAAGAACCTGAAGCAGCCATGTTGATATCATCTGATACTTCTCTACTCCCAACTGAGCCCAGAGTTCGGGACTGGATGGTCAAGGGCCTATGGTGTAGCAGAGGATAGAGGAGGAGGAAGAGGAGAAGGGGAAGGGTGGGAGCTCCTGTGGTGTCTGTCAGCCTCCAGGGACCAAGCACCTGGGTCAGCCCAGCCACTGTTCCTGCCCCTCCAACTCTGTCAACCCCACAACTGACACTCTTCTCTTTTTATTGTTAGATTTTCTTTTTTACCTGTGATAAATATACATCACATGACATTTTTACTGTTTTTGGAGGATGCTGGGGACAGAACCTAGGGCTCTGTGCAGGCTAGGTGCACCATTTCCTAATGAGCCACAGCCCAGCCATTCGCCATTTTGAAGCGTCCAGTTTTATGGCACTCAGGACGATTCAATACCTTCTCATGTAGCTGTCACCACCACCCATCTCTGGAATTCTTTCATCTGTCTAAGCCAAAACTTGGCAGCATTGAGCACCAGCCCCCCTTTCTTCCCTGTGCCCAGCTCCTGTCAGGCATGTTCTCAAGGGCCCTGCCTGGCTTGAGTTTGCCTACACTTTGTGGCTCACAAGGTAGAACCAGACTCTACTGTCTTTGTGTGACTGGAATCCTGAGTCTGCCACCATCCATTTATCTGTCTTTTCTCGTCCCAGGGCCTTTACCATTTAGTATCTGTGTTATCCCAACAGTTTGGCCCGTCCCTCTGTCTCAGCTCTCCTTCCTCAGGTTACATCCAAATGCTTGTGAAAACCATTCTCCTGCAGCCCGTGAGCCTCCAATTGCCCCAATAGCTCCCCTTTTGAAAAACTCCCCACCTAGTGTTGAGACCCGGTGTCCTGACAACCATCTGAGTGCTGGTTGACTTTTTCCCCTAGTTGGCTGCTGTCCTGAGGCTCACTTGTATACTAATGTCCTTGGCACCGTCCCAGCTTCTAATCCCACTTCAAGCCTTCCTCCTCTAGCTGTATTGACCACCTTACCCCGGAAATTTCAGTCCCGGATCAGCTCTCATTTTTCTGCAGCCTGGATCGTCCCTTCCTGCCCTTGCCCTCCAGGTCTTAGGAAGCCCTCAGTGCAGGGTTCCTCTGAGCTACTCCAGGCCCTTTGATCCCCCATTCCCACACAACCTGGGGAGGTTGGTTATGTAATCAGCGCTCCCCCTGAATACCAGAAGAGAGTGCATCCTAGGCAGGCCCACAGGGGAAAGCAATCATATCTGACATCTTGTCTCCATGCTCAGTACCAGACTGGCTCGGGGGAAGAAGAAGACAGTA
>LOEQ01000225.1:313785-336004 GCA_001685075.1 Bramus lutescens | reverse complement strand
AGGTCTGGTGCCCTCTTCTGGCCTCCAGGCATACACACAGACAAAATATTGTATATATAATAAATAAATATTTAAAAAGTCCTCCACTTTGACTGAGTCCAGGGAAGGTGGGCTGGTGTTACGTGTTCATTGGTCCAGCCAATGGACCAGGAAGACCAAGGCCACAGGACAACTCGGATGTCATTCCTCAGGCATTGGAGAATGCTGACTATTGAAGAGAAAAGAGTGTGGCCTGATGGGTTCCCAGAGTGAAAAAGACACAGTTTTACTGAGGTCACCAAGACATGGACTCTGATCAACACAAGGAACACCTCAACAATATATGACACCCAGGAAGACATTGGGCTGACCTGGGGGGTTAGGAGCACCTGTCACTACAGGCATGTGAGCAGAGCGACACCTCTAGGGTCTCTGTCCTTGGTACTCTTGTGAGCTGATATGGTTGAAGAACTGTTGGAGTCGGTTCTTTAATGAAAGATGCGTTTGCAACAATGATGGAAGAGGCTCAGATATCATTAGAAAACATGTCTATTGGCTTGTGTGCTTTTCTGTTTTGGGGCTGAGCTCCTTCTGTTAGTCACACGGGAAAGCACCTTCTAAAAAAGCAACGCCACTAACACAGGGTTTGCCTGTCACTTTCTGCAGCTGCTGCGAATTCCAACCCAGAGCCCGCTGTGCCTCAAAGGTCCGCGTAGCCAAAGCTGCCAGGTGGTTCAGATCAGGTGTACATATACGCACATGCGCGTGCACGTGCACACACACACACACACACACACACACAACCCTCCAGGGATTCCAAGGCGCCCCTCCTCCAGCTGTCAGCTCCTTGCCCTCAAGCAGCACTGGGGCTGCCCCCTTCCTTGTCTTTGTACAGCTTCCCTGGTTCTAGCTTGTCTCTGATCTTGTCTCTGGTCAGGCTCTGTGTGCCTTTTCAGGGGGCTCCAGAAGCCAAACCTTATAATACAAACAGGAAAAGATGTCAGGGTTTGTGGGAGTAACTGCACGGGTTTAAAGCCCATCCACACAAAGGCAAGACTCCCAGGGCTTATACTAAACCCTGCACTGGAGAGCCAGGGATGGGGGAAGTCTGGGGGGGCAGGTAAGCTGGGAACATGGCTCAGTTGGTCATCTGCCTAGCAGGTACAAAGCCTTGGGTTTTATCCCAGCAGCTCATAAACCCAGAGTGATGTCATACTTACACCTATAATCCCAGCACCAGGAGCAGGAGGCAAGCGGATCAATAATTCCAGGTCATCCTTAGATACATAGCAAGTTCGAGGCCAGCCTGGGCTACATGAGAGGCTGGGGGGTGTGCCTGTGAATTTGATGGCTGTAAGGGATGAAAGTGAACTCATAGAGAAGCCCCCTGGGCTCTTCCTGTCCCCACCTGGCCTCATGTGGGCATTCACAGAAAGTAGAGCTTTATGAAGCACATTTATATTTTTTGAAATTATGAAAATTAGCCTAGATGAGCAATGACAAGAGGTAACTCAGGAGGAATAGATCTGCTGTGCCTTGAACAAAAGGCTAACTTGCTTAATGCAGAGTCCTTACAGTAACAACAAAAACAGAACAATCCAGGAAAAACTGTGGGACTAGGGAACTAAGAGCAATTCACATAAAAAGATGTTTACTCAACATCTGCATGGATGATGGAACCCCATACTGAGATTTATCACTGCTCACCTGCAGAGGGACAGGGTTAAAAGCCCAGGCGCCACCCACATAGAACCTGAGGAGAGGTGGGTGCCCTCACAGGACAGGAGAGACAATGCCAGGCCTTCAAAGCCAGGTAATTCCTGCCCGTCAAAGTGCATATACCCTTTGACCCAGCAGTTCCATTTCTAGGCACTGACTTTGCCAATGGACTCATGGGATTTTATAAAGATCTGTGCACAAACTGTCTTGCTGTCTCAGCCCCAAACCTGCAACCCCCATAAGAGATCATGAACAAGACGCTGGGTAAATAGTGTTAAAACACAATGGAAAACTGTTGACACCTCATTGAGGCTGCTATTGCCTCATGGTTCTAGCTTCTCATGGAAAGGATGCTGGTAATGATGTGTGTGTGTGTGTGTGTGTGTGTGTGTGTGTGTGTGTGTGAGCGCACACATGAGGATGCCCACAGAAGCCAGGAGAGGGCAGGGGATCTGCTGGAGCTGGAGTCACAGATGTTGTGAACTGCCTGATGTCTGTGCTGGGAACCAAACCTGAGCACTCTGAGGGAGCAGCAAGCACTCTATCTGACAAGCCAGCTTTCCAGCCACCCTTGATTTTATTTTGGGTTAGGGTTTCCCAAATCTCCCAAACTGGCTCTGAATTCATGCCATGGGCCAGGAAGGTCTTGAACTTATAATTTTCCACCTCATGTAGTTGAGATAACAGCCTGTGCCAGGTACAGACTATTTTTTTTCTTCCTTTCATGGTTGGGGATGAAGCTGGGGCCTACAGCAGGCTAGGCAAGCGCTCTACCAGCTACACCCCACTGGACCAGACCAGTTTCATTCTTACTCACTGCTCATTACACCAAGCTCCCTATGTGCTTACAGCCTGCAGTATTGCTAAGGCAGAGGCAGGTGCTTTCATTACCCCCATTTTTTCAGGCGAAGAGACTTAGGTGCCCAGAACTGAAGTAACTTAGCCATATCAGCTTTTAAGAGCTACCACGACAAATGACCGGTTCTGTCGGGGGCAGACATCCTAAATCATGATATTAGCGAGATTGGTTCCTTCTGGGAGAACTTGGGGGTGGGCACAGGGGCGTGGGTTGCTCTCCATTCCCTTTTCACTTCTGGTGACTGTGGGCAATCCCTTGTCACCGCTTCTCCCAGTTTCCAGCTACTTTGCCACAGGGCTTCTTCCCTGTGCGCTCATTTTCCTGATAAGGACAACAGCCATTGGCCACAGGATCACCCTATCTGCTATGACCTCACCTTAACATTTCTGCAAAGACCCTGTTTCCAAGTAAGGTGCCATCTGCAGTTCCAGGTGGCACAGATGGGGGCAGGTACACTAGCCCACTATGCTAAGCAAAGCCACAGAGCCAGTGCTCAAATCTCAGGAGTCATCGGCTTGTGCTCACCATCCCAGCTCCCACTGCGGTCCCTCGGCGTGAGAACTCATGCTTCCCCAGCGCGGGCCATGTCCCAGGTGCAGCCCTTAGCATTCTTAACATAACTGATTCAATCCTGACAACAACCCACTCGATGGAGGAGGAAGCCAAGACACAGAAGGGGTGAAAGTTTCCTGAGATTACACAGTCTGTGCTTGTTAGCCTTGAGAAGTGAAGCCAAGGAGCTGGGCTCCAGAGTCCTCAAGTTCTTAGCCACTGCGCTAAGCTTCTGAAACTGCTGGTGAGGTGTAGCTTTTACAAGAAGCCAGTTTGCTGTGCTGTCATGACAACAGGCTGAGACTTGGGGCTCATGGAGCTTTTCTGTCTCTAGAAAGACCCATGCCCTTCCTTGTGCCAGCACTAAAGAGGCTGCCCTCGTCTCCTCAGCTGCCAACACTAACTAGGAGTTGAGGGTCCAGAAACAGTTGTCATGTCCAGCCAGGACCCTCACATGGTCCTCTCTCCTTCTGTGTTGGGCACTCATGTTTCTGAGCGGGTTTCAGGGGGTCTCTGTACCGCCTGAAATACTATGTGAGCTGCCACATGGATGGAGGTATTCATTTTTCTACAGCAAGGATCCACGACATTAATCAGACTCTCACAGAGTACATGACTGCAATCTTCCAAGTTTCTGCTGTCTTTAAGAAGTCTGTCTTTGTGAGTTTCCTTGCCCTTCTAGGATTATTTTGAGCCATCTCGAATGCTTTTAAGTAAGCAAGCAGAACTTGATGCGCACACACAAATGTTCTCACGCAAACGCATGCAGCACTGCTAGCCAGAGTTTTGTTATCTGCCTGAGCTTGCATGGGGCAAGGCTGTCTTCAAGTCTTCCTCTCTGTTCCTTTACAACTTGCATGCCCCTGGGTGTCTGGTACTTCAGCATAGCAGCTGTCTCAGGCTCCCATCCCAACACTGACCAAAAACTCGATACCATACTTGTAAGCAGGGTGCTGACCAGAAAGAGCCCTTGGTGTTGAGCCATTGTTCAAAAGCATTCACCTGTAGATTTTAGAAAACACCATCTTAAAGTCCAGCAGGAGAAAGCTGCTGTGGGTATGGATAGGATGAAGGCCGGGATCGCTTTATTGTGGTGATAAGAGACGGTAGAGGCAATTAGGTTTATTACTTGATAGGCATCGTCCAGCTTGTTAGGAGCAAGGTGCTCGCTGGAAATTCATACTCTCAAGCCCTATCTTATATCCATTGAGCTAGATCTGAGGATTTATAGGAAGATTCCACATGGCTGAGATGCCATCAAGCGAGGGAAGCATTGACAAAGAATGTGAGGGCCCTTGTTCTTCAAGTTTATAACCCCGGAAAGTACCTCAGTATTCTGGAATGCACACCCCCATTCCTGCTGGGGTCCACTCTCTAATTACAAAAAATAAAAATAAAAAATAAAACATAAATAAAAAGCAAGCCAGGCTTCTCTTTCACAGGACTGTGCTGAGTTTCAAAGGACATGGTGGTCTGTCTCATCAGCTGTCTAGTGTGATGGGACTGACAGGAACTTGGGACCTAACAGGAAGCAACCAAGCAGGTCTGGTCCCTGGCCCCATGGAGCTGATGGTCTAGTAGATGGGAAAACATGTAAATGTGTAAATGCCGGTTGGTGTGTATGTAAATGCCTGTCACTGTGATGACTCAGTTATTCACTCATTCATTCATCCACCAACCATTTCCTAGAACCTATACCACAGCAAGCATCTGAGCGGTGATCACTGAGGATACTGCACACACACAGGAGCCACCAGCACTGCCTCCAGCAGCTTCCTGCCTGCCCGGCCAGAAGGCAGCAACTGGGTTCAGTTCGAGCACCCTGTGCGGATGCTCTGGGAGTTAGAAGGGAGCATGGATGAGAAACCAAGGGCCTGGGCTTTAAAGGATGTTTTCAAGCTCCTTGGCTGAGTACGGGGACAAAGCAGCATCCCAAGCAGAGGGAGGAGCCAGGCAAAGGCAGGAGAAACACAATGTTGGCATATTTCTGACCATGGGGAAGTCTCCTAGAATCTAGGGCAGTCCTAGCAGGATTTCAAAGTACCCTGGGCCCAGACCCTGCTCAATGTTAAGGAATCTTTGGACTTCAATAGGGAATGGGGAGTCACCCCTCCCCCCAAAAAATAGCGTTGAAAAGGCCATAGCTCTGCTTTGGGAAGCCCTTTGAAGAGCAGTGTAGTCCGTTTTGAAGAGAGTCCACCAAGAGCCTGGGGTGAAAAGGCCCAAGTCCTTGACTGGAGTGGCGCATGTGGACCTAAGAACGGATAGGAGCTGTGAGAAACCTAGAACTGACTGGGTGACCATGTGAAGGGACAGCAAAGGAGAGGGAGGCTCTGGCTTGGCACCCTGGTGGACCGTGTCATTGGTGACCAAGATGAGGACATAGGGACAACATTGACAGGAGAACCCAGAGCTGGGTCTTTCGAGCTGCATACTTTGTCCAGTATGCAGGAGCCTGGGGCTAAGGAGGTCTGCCCAGACTGGACACAAGAACTTGTCAGGCAGATACGGAGGTGTGAGAGGAGGGGGGTGAGAGGCCACTAGAGGCAGCAGCACTGAAAGGTCAGGCGAAAGATGAGTCCATGAAGAAGGGGGAGTGAGGTCACGAGGTGCCTCTGCTTTCCCTGGCTCGTCTGGGCACAGGAGGAAATGTCCAATGGCCACTATCACCATCCACTACAGACATCTCCAGAATAGCCTTGTGGTACTACTCTGATATTCCAGAACGAAGGCAGCTAGGGCTGGGGACCCTGGGAGTATAAAGAGAAAGGGCCATAGGGGCGGGACCTGCCTCCTCCCCATCCTTCCTACCTTCCTGGGCACTGCAATCTTGAGCCTTTCCCAAAGTTTATCACCATGAAACAACACAGGAAAGAGACAAGATAAATGCTTGAGTTTGTTCTGCTTTCCTAGCAGACAAGAACACAGCGCCTCAGCCCAGAAGATTCCAGACCATGTCCTAGGTTGATTTCAGTGAGCTCATTCTTCATTATCATTGAGAGCAACTGGGAGTCTGTTAGCATCAGTAATAAACCAGAGGACGATACAAAACAGACTGAAAGGGAGATGGCTCCCACGCTGCGTGATTGAACTTGTTAACCCCAAGAAGCAGGCCCCTGGCTTCAAACTGATAATGACTCCTGGTAGCCAAATAATTGATCTAGCTGGTGTTCTGGCTTGGAGGGAAAGTAAACTGGCCTCTTTAGAAATGTTGGCAGCCTGGGCTGGTCCATTAGTAAGACTGAAAAATCAAAACACTGTCCGGAAGAAGCCGTATGACTGGGCTCAGCAGAAGTCATCAATAGATGACATCATCCCTGAAAGAAGCAAGCCAAGGTCACGAGGCCCCTGCAGCAGGGTCAACTCACCCTTCATGGCTTGCTGCCACCTTCCTTTACAGATACTGAAGTCAGTCAGGGCACAAGGGACGTGTTTCATTTTGCCCTCTTTTTGCTCAGTAAAGTCCCAAGGGTCAAAGCCACATGCAGATCTAGTGACATGAGACATGTCCTTAAGGAAGGACCTCAATCCTGCCATGGGCACACCACTCAGATTCTCCTGCACCCTGTGGTCACCCCCGGATTCTCTTCTACCTCTTACCACACTTGCCATCCCATCAACACGGGCCTCCCCCTGCCCCAGCTCCTATCACCATTTGTCACCTCCCTCTTCCTATCTGAGCTTTGAGGAGGCACCGGAAGCTGTCTTGACTTAAGCTCCTGCCTCGGCCTCACTAAGCACATCTTCCCAAGGCTGGTTCCAAGCTCAGGGCTTGCCCGCCATCACTCGCTTCCGCAGCCTGAATGAAGTGATTACTATTGTTAGCCCTGCTGCACACAGGGAAAACTGAGGCGTGACAAGTTGGGTCACCAACAGATCCTATTTTTGAAGGCTCTGCCATGTTGCAGCTAAGTTCCCTGAGTCTGCTCCTAATTCTGATGGCTTTCCCCACTTCTCAACCACTCCGTCCCTGTGTAGTAACTGTCATTGTCCACATCTCCACTTAGCTCCTGGAAAGCCATTTTCCCCCTGACCCGAGTCTTCATCACAGGATGGGTGCCAGATCTCCCTGCATGCTAGAGGGCTTCTGCTCCACTGACGACCATCTTGTCCACCAGGTCGTTTCTCAAGGTCGTGCTGGGTGGGTAACAGAGCTGGGACTGGAGCCAGGGCCCTGAGCTCCAGGCCAATCCCCCTTTATTACTTAGAGCTGACAGGGCCTAGTCCCTGCTTTCTGCAGTTAAGTTGCAGCAAAGAGCCCTGCCCAAGAGGAGGGAGAAGGTGTGAGACTCTGATAAGGTGGGCTGAGGCTATTTTTAGAGGACTTCCCACTTAGGATGCTAGGCACCCAAGGGCCAATAGCTGTCTAAACCGTGGACTGTGGGACTAGCTCACTAGAGATAAGATGCCAGAGTGACAGGTCCCTTGTCTTCACTGCTGGCTTGCTGTGAGATTTGGAGTCAGTGGGAACCTTCTTTTGGCTCACCTCCCCCTTCCCTCCTTTATCTGTGAAGCACAGAGATAGCCTAGAGAAACCCGAGGAATCTCCAAATCTAGTACTAGAGAGAACCTTCACACTATTACTCCAGCCTGGGAAAGTCCCAGCCATTAACAGAGGTGTTCAGTTAGGTCAGGGAAAGACTGGCAGACTGCACCCGGGTATGCATGACCTTGAGCAAGGGGCTGAGGCCCTTCCTGGGCAACAGTGGTGGTGACCTAGGGAGAAAGATCAGCTTTATGGGTGTCCCTCCCCCTCGGAACCCATGATCCGGGTTTAGGTTCTGGCTCTGTTGGGGCCAGGTGATCTTCAGGACTCACCGGAGGTGAGCACTAGCTGAGGGAGGGGAACTAAGGAGAGAACAGGGCTGCGTGGTTAAGGCAGTATCACAGGTGCCATATAGTCAAGGAACTGAATTCCCTGAACATGCCCAGTTCATTTAGTCACTTGTTTTGCCAAACTACTCAGGCTAGAGATGTCCCCAAGCACCCCAGGCACACTTCCCAGGCTATTCCGAGGGCCCTAGTGGGTCTTAAGCCAGGACCTGAGTTCCAAGAGTCACCAAAGTCCCTAACTTCTGCAGCTGTGTCCCCAGCATCCCTAGCCTGAAACTGGAGAACAGGTGCAGGAATTGTGGGCGGTTCTGAGCAAGCCTGGCCGCTCTCCTGGCCTCGGGTCCCATCCCCTCGAAGGACCCTAACTTTACTCTACAAATGGGAAATCGAGGTCCAGAGGGGGGAAAAAAAACAGTATTGCCTAGTCCACCCCCGAGTTGGCAACAGCCAGTGGTCTCCAGCCTCCAGGCTCTTTCCCGTCCCACCTGGCTGCGCAAAGCGTGTGCCGCTGGTGCTTTAAACCTCGCTAGCTCCAGTAGTTTGGGAAACTTTTCCCGCACGCGCCAGATCGGTGCGCAGTCAGGGCTCAGCATCCCCCGAGCGCGGACTCCCTTCCTCCCCAGATTCCCAGGCGGGCTCGTGCCCAGTTCGCACCGTGCCGATGTCCGCGGGGGGCGCCCCAGGCGGCTCCCAAGGTCCCTCGGCGACCAGGTCTACAGCCCGGGCACCCTGATCAGGACCGCTAGCGCGAGGCTGCCGGGATTCGAGGGCCAGCAGCCCGATCGCCAAACTGGGGATCCGGACCCCCTGAAGGCCACCCGAGGCGGTGGCTATTTATAGAGGGAATCGCGCTCAGTCCCTTCTCGGCGCTGGCGACAGCTGAATATTTTGCCCAGATATGGCTGCGCCCCGGTGCGGCGGCAGGGAGCCCCGCGAGGCCGATGGGGGACCTAGGGCCGGCGGGCAGGGGTCTTACCGAGATGCGAGGCGGCACGAGCGCGGGCGGTGGCAAGGAGCGAAACCAGGGCCTGGGTGAGTTCCCTGGCGGCCNCGCTCCACCAGGGGCGCCCGGGTACAGCAAGGACTCCGGGAGCAACACTCGCTGGGAGAATCGCAGACCACCGGCAGGGCCACCCCAAGCCCGGAGTCAGGTGAATGTGTCGTTCCCTGCCTTGATCTAGGTTTCCGTAACTACTCTCGGGAAGATTTTAAGCAACGTTGGAGGTATCTGGACAAAGATGGGGAGATCTTTATTCTCACGGGGTCTAGAATGTTCTAGTAAAATGAAACCCGGCTAACACCTTGCTTCCTTTGAAGAGGCAACCTGTCCCCTCTCCCCAGGAGGTCGGCCAGGTCTGGCACGCGCCCAGGTCTTACTAACCATCTGTGGACGCACAATTTCAACGCTGAATCGAACGCCTCCCACACAGCGCTGAGAGAATGGAGCGTCTGAAATCACCACTTAAAATAACCGGAACGAAAGTTCTGCTTTCTTAAAAGGCTAATGTGTTCTCCAGAACAAACCACTTACACCCAAACCCTAAGTGTTTCAAAAAAAAAAAAAACCAAACCAAAACAAACAAACAAAACCACATGGCTCATACCAAAGAATCCAAACAGACACGGAAATGTCTCAGTTGAACTAGCCCGACGTTTTTGGTGAGGGAAACCCTAATTCTGCTGCAGATGCCTGAAGAGAAATGCTGGAGAGTACTAAAAGTATTTCCCAAAGAATATTTTTGTATTATAAAGCCTATAATACACTATTAAGAATGCTCCTTTCAGGGGATAAGTAGCATGTATCTTTATACAAAGCAGGGACGCACCATTTCCAGTAGCTTATGTTTACGATTTTTGTTGTAGCTATACACATTTTCAGGGCACACCTTAGTATGTAGCTTCCTGAATGTTTACAGTGAGAAAACCTGTCCAAGCCAACCACTAGCCCGTGCCCCACCCCCATGCTTGCTTATGGACCCTCCCGTACTGCCAGGTTGGCGACTCTCGCTCAACGCTTGAGGCTATTTTCTGTTGCACTGTTCTTTCTCGCTGTTAAATTTAGAGGTTTCATACGAAGTGAACGTGCCATATGAACATAATAAATATGGTATTTTTATAGGAACACACCCTATTTTAAAAGGCTGTATTCGGGATAATACAGTGCAGCTGAGATCACTTTCAGGGACCTGTACAGGTACACACCTGGCTGCGGGGAGTGCAGGGTCAGAGGGTGCCCTTGCTCAGCTGTAGGAGAGATAAGCACTGGGCTCAACACTACTTGTAAGTTTACTGAGAACTGCTACATTGTAGCCACTCTGGGAGAGAGTAATGGCATCCATTGAGATTCTGATCTGCATTGCCCCAGGTCCACATGTGTGGACAGCTTTTCGTTTATTGGCCAGCTAGACTTTATTAGGAAATGTTTGTTCAAGTTTCTTGTCCACTTTTAGTGACCATATTCAATACGTCAACACTGTATGGTTACATGTACCACATATGTACCAGCATATATCCGTCCACTCTGCCTTCTTTACCTTTTGAACGCAGCTGTCCTTGTGCTCTGCCAGCTGTGCCCTGCTTAGGGACTCTCATAGTAAGGGTGCTCTGTGTTACTTCCTATCTTAGTCTCTCTCACTCCACCTGGAACTGACTTTGGACTTCAGCAGTCCAGGGCAGGGACCAAAATTCATCCATGTGTCAAGCTACCTCACATCACAAATTGTATCTTTACACCAATGAACATGATTGCTTTCTTTAAGAATGGAAATATTTCTTAAGTCAATGAAATAGAAAAGTCTTCCTTAGGCAGCACGCAACTCAAGGATTTGTGCCCTTTCTGTTGTCAGAAAGAGATCACTATGAAAAACATTAACACAGTCTTAATTCACTTAAACATTTATGTTCTGTACAAAATTTTTATTTCACCATAAATAACTAATCATTGGTGGAATTACTCTTAAATCTTGCGATTTTGGAAGAATTTTTATTTCATAATCAATTAGTCATTGGCATATGTATTCATGACAGATTTCAATACACATTTTCTCTTAAAACTAGAATACATTATACATGTTTAAGATGAAAACCTTTTACAACCTGGTCTTTTCTTTTTCTATTATTGTTTTCCCTACATTTCCTCAACTCAAAACAAATAGCTGTCAGAATGTTTGCCTGCAGCCTGGACTTCTCCCCTGAAGTCCACTCACGTCACATTGCCCACAGCCCAGGAGCACCTCCCCAGCAGTCTATAACTCAAACGCAGTGTGCTCAGCCGCAATAGCCGTCTTCTGCTCACACTGCACACACCATCCAATCGCTTGGCTTGGCTTGCGCCCCTGCCTGCTGTACCTGTCTGTCCTAATATTCTAATTAAGAATGTCAAGATGTCTTCAGCGTGTTTCTTTATTCCAGCATTTTGCCTTTTGTCTGGGGCTTCTCCACATCTTCTTCCCCACAGCTAAAGCTTACCATCAGTCCATTTGCCCATCTGTCTGTCCACCAATTAGCTGTGCTGAGCTGCACAGCGTCATTTTGTCTATCGGGGTGATGCAGGAAGTGATCACATGACACTTACAAAAGCTGAAATGGTACAAGCAGTGACTTCATGAGGTTGGCCAGCCATCAGTGAAGGTGGGATGTGGACTGCAGTTGCATTGCCAGGCAGTCAATTCAAGGCTCATCTGCCCATGAGAGACAGTTGTTTACTACACACGTTGTGCAACCAGGTAAAGGAATGACTAGGGTCCGTCTCTGATATGACTGAGACAAACCTGACAGCTGCTCACTGTCAGACACAGTGAGTCTAGGGCATCAGGAGAGGCGTGCTCCAACTACACTGGAGAGCTAGTCTAGGTATAATCCCAGTGCCTCGGAAGCAGGAGGACCTCAAGTTTTAAGCTAGCCTGGACTACATAGCAAGAACTTTTTTTTTTTTTGAGACAAACCCAAACAAAACCCAAGAACAAAGTACAGAGAAGTAGAAGGGGAAGCACCGGGGAAGGTTTCATGGCCGACCGGGGAGGCCAGAGGGGCACCAGCGTGACAACTGCTAGAGCAGAATGAGCCAAACCACAGGCTGCGAGTTTAGAGGGAAACGAGTCTCGTTTGAAATGTCAGTAGTCTTGGATGGAGGTAAGTGGGGCCCAGGCTCCCAATGAAGGGCC
This sequence comes from Bramus lutescens, assembly GCA_001685075.1. Classification (NCBI taxonomy): domain Eukaryota; kingdom Metazoa; phylum Chordata; class Mammalia; order Rodentia; family Cricetidae; genus Bramus; species Bramus lutescens. Next base: position 323,899 of record LOEQ01000225.1, on the reverse strand, counting down.
ATGGGGCTGGACACAGGTGCAGAAGGCAGGGCTGGGGAGGGAGATCAGAGAGAACCTGAGAGGGATAATCAGGTAAAGGCATGTGTTGCCAAACTGATGAGCTGATTTCAATTCCTGAACACAATGGGAGGAACAAGAACCCACTCCCAAGTCTTCCTCTGACTCCATGTGTGCTGTGACATGCGTGCATGTGCACACACATGTAAATCTAATTTGTTTTTAACATTTGGCAATGAGTACACTGTTGTGCTTGGCTGCTCCTGTATCAGTACTGATGTACACACATTTAGGGCAATCTTCTTTAGGACCCATCACAACACCAGAGCGGACCAGAGTCACTATATTACATTCATTATATTCTCGATTTCCTGATGAAGACCCCAACGCTGGATGCTTTCACCTTAGAACCGGAATACCTAGGAATACCCAGTGATTACAAGGTAGTTAGTCAGTGCCAATTTGACACAACTAACGCCATCTGAAAAGTAGGTATCACAATGGAGAAAATGTCTCCATCAGACTGGCCTGTAGGCAAGTCTATAGAGCATCTTCTTGATTAAGGACTGATGTAGGAGAGCAAAGCTCACCGTGGGCAGGGACACCCTGGGTCTGTGGTCCTGGGAGGTGTAAGAATGCAGACTAAGCAAGCCATGGGGACAAGCCAGGACACAGTGTTTCTCCATGGCCTCTGCTCTAGCTCCTGTTTGAGTCCTTTCCTGGGCTTCCTCTGATGACAGACAGTAATCTGTAAGCCAAGCAAACTCTTTCTCCCTAAGTTTCTTTTGGTCATGGTGTTTATCACAGCACTAGAAAACAAACTAAGACATCAGGTTTTACATTGCTATATTCTAATATTATATTAATAATTCAAGTGCAATTTTCTTTGAAAAGTCAACTGTGTTAAACAAAACTTGTTAAATATCTTTCATCAAACAAAGCATATTCTTTTCAATCCTCCACAACAGTCAGAGCCATGTAGTAAAAATAAGATGCTCTGAGAGCCTACTACACATTTGTTACTGCTTAGAGAACAATCTGCATTAGCTGTTGGGGTCTCAAGCAGTGATTAATTAACTTTTGACAGCTCCAGCAGATACTGTGACATAAAGTCATGAATCCAGGTGTCAGTGTCTGGCAGCGATGTGTCTACTAGATAGACCACTACTTTCCGGTCCCAAGGGTTAGTGTGTTCAATAACTGTCTGTACCAATGCCACCAGAGGTTTCTTCTCCACGTGATTTCGGAACACCATCGAAGCCTCCTCCGACCACTGGCCGCACTTCACTCCTAGGAGAAAGACAGGGAGCGAGGGGGGCAGTGAATGGCCACTCTTGTCCTTCCCTGAGTCAACAGGAGGGAGAACTATCTAATCAGTTACAAAGTAGTTGAAGTATTCTAGGTCAGACCTGCTTATGTCAGAAAAACTGCTGATCCGTGTTCCCTGGCTTACAACTTCTTTCCTGAATGGAGACACTTCTGTAAGCCTCGACCTGCTACAGAAGTGACCCCATGCTGTTTACCAGGGGACATAGTGATGACCGCTTCCATCTTCTATACCTAAATTGTAGGCTGGCAAAATCGAGATAGCCAGAGGGAATAGTATCAGTACCAATACTGTGACATTTTTCACAACAATTTCCCCACCAAAATAGGTTAAAAGTAAGTTAACAGAAAAGACTGGCTGGATGATCTGTGTGCATTTTGTTTTACAACATTGAGAGTCATAACAAAGAGCACAATACTTCATTGAGCCCAAGGACCCAGAGGTTGCTCAGCTCTTACACAGTCCCCTCATGCCCACAGCCATCCTGCTCCCCTCAAGAGAGACTCTGGAGAGTTAGGAAAGTTCACACAAGACTCATGTGGTCCCTGGTTATGGGACCACAGAAACCCTCAGTCCCAAACACCTCACACTACACCACTGAGGGCCTGTTCAGAAATGCCTTTTACCCAGGCGTCATGTTCACCTCCACCAAAACATGTGATACTAAAGGCCAAGCCTACAGTCTGAAGAGACTGAACTACCCTCAGAATCGGGATAGTAGGAATGCTGGAGAGTCAAGACCAGGAATTTAAAGAAATCTGAGTGACAGCTGAGAGTTTCAGTGGAGGAGACAGGCTACATTTAAGAACAGGATGGTGCTGTTGAGGTACCGCAGTGGAGAAGGGCTCGCTCAGCATCCCTGGGGTCTAGGGTCCATCCTAGGCACCAAAAGGAGAGAATACGTGATTTCCGCAGAAATATGGAAAATTTAAAAATATGAAAAAGAGGAAGGAGGGAGGGAGAGAGGAAGAGAGAGAGGGGGACTGGGAGAGAGAGAGAGAGAGAGAGAGAGAGAGAGAAGAATGCTGGGAACAACAAGAAAAACACTGAAAGAGAAAAGAACTCATGCTGAGCTCAGCTCCACAGGGTCAAGGAAGGAGTCTTTGACCTCAAGGATGTGGCAGCAGAAGCTTCAGAAACTGAAGCAAAGAGATGGCTGGAAAGGACCAGCATGGAACTGCTAACAGTTGGGACAGCTAGGAAGGTGTGGAGATGAGTGTAGTGGGAACCAGGAGAAGACAGGGGACAGAAGCAGCTCCTGAGCAGGAATGACAACCTCAAATCATCACACCAAACATAAAGACGGTAAACACATTGCTGCGCACACCACATCTGACTTCAGTAAAGTTGTGAAAGGAGCCAAAGGAGGGAGAGCAGCTCAGATACAGACCAAGACCAGACTCACACCCGACACCAGAATCCACAGGAGCAAAGAGGCTGAGCGGCTCACCAGTCACATCTGCACACCCTGCTCAGGTGTCCCTGGCCCTCCAAGCGCAGGAGCAGGCCCAACAGCACTTCCCAGGCATGCAAGGCTCCTGGGGGAGGGTGTGGAAGGAGAGAAGAAAGGAAAAACAAAAGAGGAGAAGGAGAAAGGAACTCTTGAACAAACAAAAACCTGGTGAAGTCTGATGTGGGCAGGCTGCCTCAGAAGGAATGAGGAAAGACCTTTAGAGAGAAAGAAAATGAAAGGGGTCTAAGCCAACAGGAAAAGCATCAGAGAGTGAGAGGGGAGGCAAATGCATTCTTTTGTTTGTCTGTTTGTCAGACTATGTCTCTCTATGCAGCCTGGTTGGCTTCAGACTCACAATCCTCCTAACTCAGCCTCCCTGGTGCCTTGCTGGGCTACTCTTACATGTAACTGATCCAGTGGTAGGTAACAGTGCACTCCAATTACTACCATCAAAGTGTTTGATTATGCAAACTGTATACATAAGCAAAACAAATGGCTGCATTAATACATGGGGAAGAGGAAGAAAGTATTTTGCTATAAGATTATTTTGTTTTATGAAATTTGTAATGTATTAGTACTAACTGTGAAGAAGAACAGCACTATTAAAAATTAGCCTTGAGTGCTGGGGAGACAGCTCAGTTGCTAAAGAACCTACCACACATGAAGGAGAACCTGAGTCTGTACTCCTAGCCCTGATGTGAAAGCCAGATGTGGGGGTGCACGTGTATAACCCAACACTGAGGAGATAAAAGGCAGGTGGATGGATCCTTGGAGCTTGCTGCCTACCAGCCTAGCAGAGTCACTCAGCTCTAGGTTCACTGAGAGCTCATCTTAAAAAACAAGGTGGAGAGTGACTTCCTAGAGTCATTTGAGGAAGACACCTGACACTGTCTTCTGGTTGACACATGCACACATGTGCATGTACACATATGTGCGCACGCGCGCGCGCACACACACACACACATACCCCTTGCACTTGGGAGGTAAAGGGAAGAGGATTAAAGGAGTTCAAGGTTATCCTCAGCTGCACAGTAAGTTCAAGGGTAGCGTGGGCTACAAATGAGATCCTATCTCAACACACACACACACACACACACACACACACACACACATTAACTGTAAATGTAGGTGACAGATCCAGATCCCAGGGCAACCACTGACAAGGTCCCCCTTTTCCCGTGTGTACAGGTGCACAAACATGCATGTATATAAATGTAGAGTCCAAAAGTTCACGAGTCGTCTTCCTCTGCCATTCGCCATCCTGTTTACTGAGCCAGAGTCTCTCACTGAACCGAGAGTCTACTAATCCCATTAGATGAGCTACCCAGGATTCCCTGTCTCTTTATGAAGTGCTGGGACCACAGGTGGGCCGTCGGGCCTACCAAGCCTTTATGTGAGTTCTAGGAACTGAACTCAAGTCCTCAGGCTTACATGGAAGCGCTTTATCTATTGAACCACCTCCCCAAACTAAAGCCAGTCTTTAGAAAAGGAAATAAAATTGATGTGTTAAAGCAAGAAGATGGACTCCTATAACATGCTTAACTAAGACACAGAAGCCAGCTAGGCATGGCGGTATGCACTGGCAATCCCAGCACTGGGGATATGAAGACAAGACTATCAGGAGTTCAAGATCAGCCTGGGCTACATAATGACTTTGAGGTCAATATGGGTTATGGGCCACCTTGTCTCAAAACACACTGACAGACAGTGTGGAAGGAAAAAATAAGAATGATGAACAAAGATAACTAGAAAACTAATAAATGTACTGGCCATTAATCTAGCTATATTGATAATGACATTGTATGTATGGGTACCCATGTAAATGCAGGTAATCAGCACGTGTGTGCGACTGTTACATGGAGGTCAGAGGGCACAACACTGGGTACTGTTCCTCAGAAGCCACCTGGCTCTTGTTTCTTTGAGACAAGGTTTCTCACCGGCTTGAAGCTTGCTGAGTGTGCTGAGCTAACTGGCCAGGAACCTTCAAGATCTCTGCCTCAATGCTGCCAACGAAGAAGCCACCAAGTCCAGATGTTCTTACATGGGTTTGGGGGATCAAACTTGTGCTGGCAGCAAACACTCTACCAACTGATCTACCTCGCTAGTCCTTAAATGTTTAAGGTGATTGCTTTAAACATCACTGGTCTAAGCACATGACTTAAAAGAGATGATAAGAGTATATAAAAAAGCAAGACCCAGTTATATGCATATAAGAGAAACTTACTTGAAAGACACACATAACACAGGTACTGAGATGGGAAAGTTATGCCAAAATGACAATGATCATGCAGGGACATTCATTTGAGAAAGAGCAGGCTTCAGTGTGAGGAAAGTTATCAGGGACAGAGAACAATGATGCAGTGGCAAAGGCTCCTTTTCCAGTAAGAATCAAAGATCCTTAATGTGGACACAATATCACACCACACTCCAGGCAAAACTGGCTAGAGTTGCAATGAAGGAAGAAAGAGATGTACCCACCATTGCTGCTGAGACTCTGCAGTCCCTGCCAGAACAGCCAACCTGGGCTAGGGAGGTGGCTCAGCAGGCAACATGGAAGCACAAGGATTTGAATCGCAGGCACTCATGATGATGCATGCCAATGATTCAAGCGCTGCGAGGGAGAGACAGGAGGAACCTGGAGCTTGCTGACCAGCTGGTCAGCCATCCAGTGAGCTTCACATCCAGTGGAAAGGCCTTGACTCTAGACACCAAGGCCAGAGCAAAACAGGATGGCTGACACTGACCTCTGCTGTCCAATAAGCACCAACAGGTATAGCACCAGTACCTGTTCTACCTGTAAACACACATACATACATGCATATGCACATACATACCACACACTCCTTCCCACATATGCATACTCACCACACAGTCCCTGCTCCCCATGTACACCACATGTATAAAACACAGAGAGGGAGGGAGGGAGGGAGGATGTGATGAGGCATATAGATCCAGCAGGAGACACTGAACTCAACACTATAGTACTGGATGTAAGCGACATCTTCACGCCACTTCATCCAGTAGCAGCAGATCATAATCCTCAAGCTTTCACGGAGTCATATTCTGGGACATCAAACACACTGGAACAATTCAAAACAACAGAAACCACAATGGAGTTCAACAGAAAGCTAACAGGGAAAATCCCTCAATATCAAGAAGAAAGAACACGATTCTGATTGACATACAGGCCAAGAAGAAACCCCTAAAGGGATTTAAAAATGCTCTGAGCTAAATGAACATGAAAACTCAGCACATGGAAGGTGTGGTGTGCGGCAAGCACAGTGCTTAGGGAAACATTTACAGCACCATGGGTTAGACAACAGAAAGTCCTCAGAGGGCAGCCAGAGGCCTTGCTGGTGGCGGGGACGCTAGGTGCTCATCCCTCAGAGAGTTCTCTTGGCAGTGAGAGACTGTATTTGACAAAATGTGTTAGTAGCTAAACTTGGGCATTCAAAGTGGAAATGAAGAAAAAGTAAACTTTAAATCTAAAGAAACCAACGAAAATTCTAAGTCCAAAGCAGACTGACTAGTGACCACGCCACACACAAAGCACTGTTTCTGACTTATCTTCAATCATCATGGGAGGCTGCTTTGAGCCCTAGCAGTAAGGCTGAGAGAATGGCAAGTATTTCACTATGAGACCCTGCCCAGCCTCCCACCAGCAGCTGGACAGCCAGCAAAGAATGCATACATGCCCTTGTCTACACAGCTTTCCCGACTGTCCCATGTCGGTTGGGGCAGGCGATGCCAAGGCCTAAGGCAGCAGCAAAGGGTCAAGTGACACAGGGTGACTGCAGGGACAAATATCCCAGCACAGAGGGCAGGGAGGGCAGGGCACAGAGAGCCCAGGGGAACACAGGTGTCTTGCTGGCCTCCAGGCCCTCTGCTCAAACTAAGGGGCCCCAGCAGCTGCTTACAGGGGAGTCACATCTGAACTGCTTCTCAGAAGAGCATGGAAGACCTCATTAGACAACACTACAGAGCATGTCACTGTACAGCTACTAAATAAGCACGTCAAATGTCAATACATGGTAAAGCTATATTGTGATGCAAACAGGAAAGTTATTTGTCCCTATGTTTTGTGATTGTGTAATGTTCCATTGTGTACACCTATAGTTTATGCAGTAACTTTGGCATAAAATAATTACACTTTCTGCTTCTTGGTTATTTAGGTTCAAAGTTTCCACTGCTTTTTGCTTGTTTTCATTACTGTCCACAGGAAATACTGTTTCACTACTGTTTACAGGGAAATTCTGACTCAACGGAATACTTTACACCCATTAAGTAATAAACAGAGGCTAGGGGCATAGCTCAGCTAAAGACCTGTGCTTGACATTCATACAAATGAGATGCTGGGTTCAATCTACAACTCTGGGGGGTGGGTGGGTGACAACTGGCCCATCTAGGACATTATATTTACCCCAAATGGGAAAACTGTAAATTAGGAGAACCAGGATGCAACCGTGTATCCGTCCCTGGACTGCAGCTTTAGAAATATTATCAGGCATGTAACTTAGAGTTACACTAAAAAGCTAAAACAACATGCAGAAGGCTAACTAGTGATCCTGCACTTGTTAAGAACCTAGAATAGAGGAGAGTTTAAACTCCACTGCGGTGGAGTCACACTGCAGAAATTACCTGCAAGCTGAGCGGTGACCGCCTGGAATGGCAGCTTCCGGAACACATCCACTAGGGGCTGCACTTTCCTTATATTGACTAGCTCATGCTTGCCGTAGTCCAGCTCGTACACAGACACCAGCCCATTGGTCAGGATTCCTTTTAATAGCACCCGGTACCACCTGGAAGCACATTGGATTGAAAAGAAAAACGGCCCAAGTCAACACCCATTCCAAAGGGAAGCAAGCATTACAGGGTACATAGAAAAATCAGTCATGGGAGTTTGGAAGCAACTGGGGCTGCTTTCTTCAGGGGTTACCACTGCCAGCTGTGCTAGTCCTTTGATAGGTCTCATGGGGGGAGGCAGTGACTCTTGCACTGTCAATCCTCCACAGGCTGAAACAGATACCATGGGGCTGGTCAGGACAAGGCAAGGGATTCCTTCATTCTGGAGACACACAAGTTGGCCACGTTTGTACATGGTCCGTGTCTGCAAGAGGGAAAGGAAGATGCAGGCAGGATGAGTAGAAGCCAGAGAAGTTGCCTGAGGTGAGAACAGAGCAGAGCTGAGAAGTCATGGTAGTTGGAGAGAAAATACCCCATGAGACTCCAGTAAGGGATGATGAAGGCATAGAGGACTCGGCGGCAGGCTGGGGAGGGATTCAAAGTTTTGAACAAAGGCTATTTTAGGGTGCTCCTCCCTTGGATCCCCTCCCATTCTCAGTCCTCTCTCATCCTCAACAAATCTATGTTTGCTCTGTTTAAAACGAAAAAATTTGAGGCACCAGGGGCTCTCCCAAAGGATTCGGGTCCAACTCCCAGCACCCACATGGCAGCTCACACCTGTCTTTAACTTCAGTTTCAGGGGACCCAATGCCCTCTCTGGTCTCTGTAGGCACAGATATACATGCAGGTAAAACATGCATGCACTTAACTTTTTACATATTTTTTAAAAAATTAAATAAAAAGAAAAATTGATTATTTGAATTATCCCATGCAAAAAATGTTAAAAAAAACAAACAACCCCACAAAACCCAGCTTGCCCCTTAAATAAACAACCTGCAAAGGGCAGTCGGGCACAGAGAAGCACTTAGTTTGGCTAAAAGCACCGGAAATTCACATGAGTGTGTTTTTCTTCATTGGGTCTGTGTCAGTACTTAAAATGATAAAAACAAAACAAAACAGACTTCAAGGCGAACCTATGAAGGACCAGTCTAAAGTCTATAATCCCAACCGTAGAAGAGGGCAGTTCATCACAGCTCAAGACAAAGCATTTACAGATGTCTTAGCCTACTGGACTTGCCCTCTGGTGGCAGGACCAGGCATTCTCTGCAACAAGTTTATCAGCCAGGAGCTTACAGCAGCCCCAAGGTGAAAACACAGCTAGTAGCCTACGATGAGGCCAGTTTGGGGCAGACTCACGATGCAGAAGGTAACACTGCTGGAGCCTTGATAACTGGGACACAGAAAGGATTCGTAATAAGTACCTGGGGTTGGGAAGTCAAGCACACTTGAATGGGAAACCCCTGGCCCATTGTCCTGATGTGGTGTCATTCCTGCCTGAGCCTCGGTTACTCATGTACAACATTTTATTTTATTTTATTTTTGATTAGAAGCATCTAGCTCAATACTTGGCATTACAACAGACACTTAGCAAGTGACAGCCACCATCTGAAGATAAGCTGAAAGAAAACTGCAGAGCTGACTGGAGGGGGCATTTCCTGGTGGTAATGCCAGGCAGCCCATTTGTGTAAGACAGAAGAGGTACAATAAATACACGCGGTTTCCGCCAACAGCATCATCTTTAGGCTACAGGGGACAAACAATGTGATCCATGTTCCCAGTCCACTGAGTACAGAGCAGGAAAAAGTTCAGGCAGGAAGTGGGGGTGTTTCTGAGGAGCTGAACTCTGAAGCCAGGAGCTTACACAAAAGCTTGGTTTGGACTAGACATCAATTTCAGGGCAAACATGCCCCAGAGGGTTAAAAACAGATGCTGGGCCTTTCCCCCAGGTTTAGACTCAGGCTGGGTGAGAAAGAAGAATTGGGGCTTTTAATGCTATTTCCAGGCGCTTCTCTTTAAGAGATTTGGAGACCACAACAATTTTTAAAAAGTGTCAAATTCCTATGTGTTAGTTTATAGCTGGGAATAAGATTCAGTAGTCCCCAGTGTTTAGAAGCTTTAAACACTTAACACTGATTAACTCATGATACTTAAAAAACCAGATTGATATATTCTTACTATAAAATATCTATTATCCCTGAACCATTAGCTGGCTAAAGACCACAAGTCATGGGACAGAGCTGCCAACAGGCACAGCTGGGGGCAAGTGAGGAGGTAATTCCCTCTCTCTCTCTCCCTCTCTCTAGCAGGCCTTCCCAGCACTAATCATCCCCCTCCCCCACGACAGCTAACATGAAGGCCGTTGTGACTATAAATTATCCTGTAAGGAGTCCTTGCTGAGATGAAGGTATATGAACTGAGTCAAACCCGGTCAAGCTTACCAAGTGACATGGTAAAAAGGACGTCTACAAATGACACAGGCTCGTGCTTTTCAAAGTGAACACCATTACTCTTTCTCACATTTTAGGGCCAAAAATTGTTTTTTTCTCCCATAAAAATGACATTTTCTATATGCCTATGTTTACTACCTTAAATAAAAATTTAGCAGTTTGATCTTTTAAATTGTGTGTGTGACAGAGAGAGAGAGAGAGAGAGAG
>LOEQ01000225.1:270910-306311 GCA_001685075.1 Bramus lutescens | reverse complement strand
CCACCTGCCTCTGCCTCCTGAGTGCTGGGATTAAAGGTGTGCTCCACCACTGCCGGCGAATTGTTTTAAATTAAAAACAGATCTGCACATTTACATATTATCAACTAAACAACAAAGCTTTAAGAGCTCCATAATACCATGCTGAGCATGTGACACAGGGTATGGTCACATATCCTGGATCTCAGCCTTCAGGGAACACCGTCACATCAAAGCACTGTGCTTTCATTAGGCTAGGGATGGCTGAGACCTACTAAAAGGGAGGGTCAGTACAGTTAATCTGCTGAAGCACTGCTTACATATTTCAGAAAGCAATTAGCTGATCATTCTCATCTTATAGGTTTGCTTTCCTTGTGATTCTCAGGAGTATGGCACACAGGAAGGTGCACAGTGACAAAGACCCCACAAACATTCACAGGGACAGCTGTGTGACAGTGCTGGGCCGTTTACCTTGCTGCATTACACAGCATGGAAACAGACTACTGCAACAGAGCTGTCTAACGAGGAGTGAAAAGCATGCTTTGGAAGATTAATGCTTTGACACTATTTCCATAAAATTTAAAGAAGCTCATTTAACCATTTGTGTGTGTGCGCATGCGCACACACATGTATGAGAGCACAACGTGCACACATGCATGTTGAGACCAAAGGCTGATATGAAGATTCTTCAATCACTCTCTACCTTATTTTTTAGACAAGATTTTTCCAACGAATTCACAGCTCACTAATTCAAGCTCATCAATTTAGCAAGGCCGCCCCAGGGTTTCCCTACCTTCCCAGAGCTGGTGTTACAGGCACCTGCTAGTGTGCCTGGCTTTTTATTTGGGTGTTGGGGACCCAAATTCAGGTCTGCATGCTTGTAATTTATTGACTGAGCCATCTCCTTAATCTTATTTTTAATACGCATATTCTAAATACATATTCATCTTTATAGTTCTAGTACATATATTCTATTGTATATGTAATACATAGCAAAGCTATGTGTACAGCTATACATATACTAAAACATAAAAAAATCCAGCTGCTGGCTTCCTCAGAGCAGAGGCAGGAGGATGAGACTAGGAGCTCAAACTATATGGCCATCTTGGCTGTCAGGAACTGGTGATGAATCCAAACATGTTTATTTTACTATTGAGAAAATCTGTTCATATATGTGAAACACTTAACAATAATCTTTACAAGTCAAGGGACTGGTTTTACCTCCACTCGTAACCATTTTCCTTTGCAATGAAAGAGGCAGATCTTCCCACAGAAGGGTAGCGAGATGAAGTACTCAGAGGTCATGTGCTATGAGACAGAAAAGCAAGAGACAGCTCTTACTCTCAGCAAACATGGCTGCAGCACTGGGAGCCCATGGAGGCATGAACTGTTTACCCACAGGTGGTCGGGGTTCCCTTCCTCCCCAGAAACAGCTGCCACAGAAAGTTTACCAAGGAGCTACAGACTCTGCCCTCTATTCTGTCAGGCTTGCTAGTACCAGTTTGTTCACAGACTGACACTTAAAAGTGCCTTAAATGTCAGCAGGGTCACTGGGGTTCATGTGGGCTCTGGCTCCACTAGTTACACAGGAAAAGGGCTGCTGGAGCTGACCAGACAGAGCAGACAGACGAAGTAAGGAGGCCGGGTCAGCCATGAAGGCCTCTTCTCTCTGCCTTAACATTTAACCTAACATTACTGTTTTTCATTTCTTTTTCATTCCAAACCAAGAAGTGTTATCAGCACAGACTAAGTGCCTGTGAGATGCTAAAAAATGGCAGGGTTCTTGTCAGCCCCTCTTCTGCCCAGCGTGCACTCAGGGCCTTCCCAGGCCTTGCTGTTCTGGTGACTGCTGCTAGTCTCTGTGGGCAAGGACTCCCCTTGGGCGGCAAAGCACTAGGAAATGTGGAGTGTTCTACAGCATCCGGGATTGGTTATTAGGACAAACGAATCCTCACGAGGTTAGCCTCCCTAGGGTTCTCCTATTTTCCCAAACTCAACCAGTAAGTGAAACTTTACATACACAGAAACATATGACATATATAAAATATACACTATATATACTAATATATAATATTTTGTTATAATATAAATTGTATGTAATTTATATATTTTTATTTATTTCATTTTAAATTTGTAGGCATGCAATGTATTCATAATTATATAATTAAACATGCATTAATATAAATAGTATAATATATAATTTATATACAATAAAATATGTAAAATGACATCTCCAACATAAAGGAGTAAAGCTATATATTTGATGTCTCTACTCCAGACACCATGAGTAAGAGTTAAATTGACTCAATGCATACTGTAGACTACATATTCTATGGACAAAACTAAAAAAGGAATGCAGAAAACTGACAACTGTCTCTACCCCAGTGGTTCTCAACCCATGGGTGGCAACCCCATGGAGGTCACATATCAGATATTTACATTACAATTCATAGCTAGCAAAATTATAGATATGAAGCAGCAACAATGTAATTTTACGGTTGAGGGTCACCACAACATGAGGATAACTGTATTAAAGGGTCACAGCATTAGGAAGGTTGAGAACCACTGCTCTTTCCTAAGGGAGGGGAGTAGCCAAACTAGCCAAAATACTATAAAGCTGAACAGAGTAACTTGAGGTGCTAGCCTTCCTTTGTGGTAAAGGGAAGGGTTCCTCCTTCCAGGGGTGAGAGGTCAGGGCTGAAGCAGGAGTTTGGTTATCTGCAAACCACAGCACATTCTGGATTATAATTACGTTGTACCAGAGGTAAGGAAATCATATTAGTGACTCAAAACCTCTGCATGTCCTGATTCAGAATGAAAGGATGGAGGACTGGTCCACAGAACCACATTTATGGGCTGTCTCTCCTCAGCAGAGAGCTTGAGGGTGACGCCTGAGAAGCTGGCTCCTGTGGGCAGTCAGTCAAGCTGTGCTCAGGGCGCATCAACTGCCTGCCCTAAGTAAACCACAATCCCATTGCAGGCACCATTCTAGGTAGCACTGTGACTACCTTTGTGATGGTTCACTGGAACACAAAGCTGCACCTTCATTTCATAAAGCAGGAGAGAGAGTCGGTGGGGTTTTCTACCCACCATTTGAAACATGGACCTCTGATTATTAACAGTTACTTAACCTAATGCACTCTGAGCCCTGCTTACAGTCTGCGGCTGATCTCGGGAGATGGTGCTCTGCCATACCTTGCAGTGGAAGTAGTCCTCCGTCTTATGCAGAAGGTCACTGAGTTTGTTCAGACCCTTGCACGGCACCTGGCAGTAGAGTGTTCCATCGGAGCAAATGTTAGTCACTTTGACATTTGTGTACATGGCATCCACCTGGAACAAGCAAACACAGACTGTTTGAGAACATAAGCTTGCCTTTACCTCTTTATGCAGTTACCTGAACAGCCCATTCCATTTACATACTGGTGATGGTTAATATATATGGTCAACTTGACAACTCTGAGAGCGGCAATATCTTTGAAGCATTTATGAGGTGTTTCTAGAAAGGTTTAATGAGTACGTACCTCAATGTGAGGGGCATCATACCACAGGCTGGATTCCTGAGTAAGAGGAGAAAGTGAGCTGAGCCCCAACAGGCCATCATTTCTACCTGTTTCCTGGCTACAGAAGTATGTGAAGGGTGCCCCACCTGCCCACAGTGACAGCTTCCCTGCCATTTTGAGCCATATCCCCTCACAGAACGAGCCTATAAATCCTTTTTCCCTTCAGTTGCTTCTGCCAGATGTTGGGACACAGTAACAAGAAAATGAACTAATGCCACATTTTAAAATTCTCTAAGTTAAAAGACATCAGGCAGAAGGAAATTAGTAACTGACATGATACAAGTGTCATTTGTGTCAGGCACAAAAGAGACATTCCCTCAACAGCCCATCATCCTGAAGACTGAATGTGTTGTGTTTTCTTTAAGATTTATTTATTATGTATACAATGTTCTGTCTGTATGTATGCTTGCTGGCCAGAAGAGGGCACCATATCTCATTACAGACGGCTGTGAGCCACCATATGGTTGCTGGGAATTGAACTCAGGACCTCTGGAAGAGCAGTCAGAGCTCTTAACGTCTGAGCCATCTCTCCAGCCCGGGTGAATGTGTTATTAACTGGCTTACTGTCTCTCAAGAATAAAAAGTATCCTAAAATCATACTTTTACAAGATGAACAGAAGGGTTTTTGTCAGGAGACTTTTCTTTGGGCTGCCAGCTCACAAATAATGACATGGATTGTTCCTGTTTTTAAATCTCAAAAAATCCATTCCATTACCAGCCTGCTTTATCTGTTAGGTTTCTGCTGATGTGATAAACTCTATGACCAAAGCAACTTGGAGAGGAAAAGGTTACTTCACCTTCAAGATTATTGCTCTTCATTGAGAGAAATCAGGGAAGGAACTAAACGCAGGAACTGAAGCAGAAGCCATGAAGGAATGCTGTTCTTCATGGCTTACTAAGGCAGGTTTCTTACACACCCCAGAACACCTACCCAGGGGTGGTGCTACCCACAGTGAGCTCGGCTCGGCTCTGTCACATCCTCAAGCAAGAAAATACCTTTGCAGGATAATGAGATGGGGGCATTTTCTCAATTGAGAGTCCCTCTTCCCAAAAGGCACTAGCTTATGTCAAACTAACATAAAACTAGTACTTACAATGGGGTACATGAATTTTAATCATTTTTAAAAACTATGATCAACATAAAGATTTAATCTTGGCCATTTTTGTGGTCAAATCACAACATATAAAAAATAATTCATAGTCCTATTTTATTAAAAGCCTAAACATATTTTTATCAAATCTTTAAAATGTTCTTTAGTACTCACTCAATTCTTTCAGTTGAATATTCTATAACTTATTAGTTTGTTCATTTGGAGCACTTATGTCCTAAAGATTTAAAAAATGTTCAGGCTAACAATAAATATTTTCATGGATAGACTTCTTCCTCATGCTTTTTAATCTTTATCGGAAAATTCCATATAAATTATTTCTACTGCAAAAACTGGAAAATAAAAAATCTAATCCATAAGAAATAATTACTAGGACTGGCCTGTCACTGTCCATTTACTCCCCTTGCTTGCTTTTTCCCTAGTAAGGTGATGTCATTTCCTCTTCTTCCTCCCTCCTTGTTTTTTGAGTTATGTGGTATCAGTTATTTGCCTAAAATATTTTTCTTTTCTGATGATTTTCTTCTCTTCTCCTTCATTCACTCTTTTTTCCTTTTTCTTAAGTGCATGTGTGTGTGCAAACATGTGTGCTTGTATATATGTATTAATATGTAAACCAGAGGTTGATGCCAAGTATTTTCCTCAACATTACCTATCTCATCTTTTGAGACAAGGGCTCTCGCTGAATGGATGACTTTCCCACTGAATCCCAGCATCACCCTGGCCTTTGTTTCCGAGAGCTGGGAATATAGATACATGCCACAGCAGCAGAGCTTTTGTTATTGTTTTGTACTATGTGCAGGCTATGATGGAATTCAGGTCCTCCTGCTTGTATGGTAAGCACCTTCCCTGCTCCACAATGTCCCCAGACCCTGACTACTTACTTTTGTAGGAGGCATGTAGGGCCTGTGCTCACAGATAACCACTAGGGAAACCAGGAATGTTAAGCATGCAGGGTTGTCTCTTTAAAGTAAGAGATGTATAACCTGTTTTCTGCCCAGAAGGTTGGAAATGGAAGGCTGATTAATAGCCTGGTAACCTCTGTGCTATCCATATGGCAGGGCCACACTGGCTCTCCCACACCCTTACCTTGAGCCTATTTCTCTCCATCAATCTATAGAGCTATCTTCCCCCAGACACTCATCATGAGCATTGCTTACTTTGAGTCTGCCTTCTTAGTTAATCTTCAGAACCTATCTTTACAGAAGATGCTACTTGTTCTTTACAAGGGTTTCAATGCAGTTATGTGGTAAGCTTTTTTGTGCACACGGGACTGAGTTAACTGCCACTAAGAAACTTTTTTCTAAATTGTGATGTGTTTAAATGTACCTAAAATAAACAGATTCTCAAGGTTTGAACCAACACCGGCTACTGAGTCGTGCTGAAACAGACTTCCTCTTGCCGCTCTCCTGGATCCACACTCTGCAGGCTGTGGTGTCTGTTTGTAGAGGACTCCCACCCTACCCCCACATACTTCACACTGAACCACCACAGTGGTACCTGGAGATGAACTTCTAGAGATTTGTCTCGAATGGCCTTGAGGCAGGTGGCATTGATATTGACATCGTCTTCTCCTGAGGTGTCATACAGAACCACCAGGGGGATGTCTGACTTGTCGAGTATCTCCACGGCAAAGATCTTCCCACACGCTAATGATTCGACCACCTTCACAAGGTCAGGGTCATCATTCAGAATCTCCAACCCTGGAAAACAGCAACTGATTTCATTTCTACTTAGTCACAGACACATCAAGCACAAACAGCTTCAGTGCCTATTTCGATCGCTAGTTGATTTTCCGACGGCAGCTTCATTTCCCAGTCTTCTTTACCTCACCCATCTGTAGATAAAGGGCATGCCTCTTGAAGAGACACATTAGAGCAGGCATTCTTAACATAAGGAGACTGATGACCAAGCAGAGCTTTATCACAGAAGGAGCAGCCTTCAAGTCATATGTAAATGTGGATGTAAAACAAGAGACTAACACGAACAAGAACCTGTCAATCACGTACTTTGTTCTTCTTTATGTTTCTGAAACTTTTTATTTATTTATTTTGTATTTAAATAACTTTTTTTCATTTGTTTCACATACCAACCAGGTTCCCCTCCCTCCTCTCTTCCAGTCCCTCCCCTTTTGCTCCTACTCCTCCCATCCACTCTTCCATCTTCATTCAGAAGGAACAAGCCTCCCATGGGCTTACATAAGCGTGGTGTATCAAGCCGAGGCAGGGCAGTTTTCCATTTTCAGTTAAACCTGCACAGCGACTTTCCTTATAAAATTAACATGTATTACTGAAAACCGAAATATTCCCTTTCCTCCCCTTTTCCTTCCACAGAGTCCTCTGATTCATCAAAGGAAATTGATGTTCCATCTAACACAGGCATCAGGTACAATGTCACTAATTACTCTTCCAGTTCTTTGACAACTGGAATCCAATATAATGCATACATGGCAACTAAACTAACCTAAAACGAGCACCCCATTTCCTGTAGTCAGGGCCTCTTTCTCTACTTTTCTCTTTGACTGAGCTACAAGGCAGACAGACTCCTGCTCTTCCCACTCTCTGCTGGAACTCTCCTCACCCTTTCAGTCAGCATCTGGACTCTTGGCCTGCGTTTGCAATGCACCCTTTCCAGACCAAAACCAATTTCACAGTTTTTGATCGGCTCTTCAAAGCTCACTGGCCTTATCCTCAGATTCAGGCCCTTCAGAGACATAAGGATCATCCTTGTTGTGGGGAGAATGCCCCTCCACCCTTTCTTCTTTTTTCAGACAGGGACTCACTCTGTAGGTCCACACTGGCGTGGAACTGACTATGCAGCCTGGGATGACTTCCAATTTGAGGTTTTAGACTCTGAAATGTTGATATCACAAGTGTGAGGTATTGCTATAGAGGACTCATTTTCACGTAAGACCTATGAGAGATGGCTCAGTGGTTAACATAGCTCCCATCCTTCCAGGGGACCCGAGTTCAGGTCCCAGCATCTACACTGGGAGGCTCACAATTGCTGGTAACTCCCAGTACAGAGAAGCTAATGCCTCTGGCCTGCACAGCCACTTGTATACATGGGGAATACAGACCTTTTACGTATGTGTGTCTTTACAAACACTCACAGGGAGAGAGGGGGGAGAGGGAGAGAGAGAGAGAGAGAGAGAGAGAATTTAGGAAAAAAGAGTTATGATACCTTTAGAAGTGCAAGCCTCCTTGCTACAAGGCCTAATATCATTAATCTTACTGTGCCTTCCATGCCTTATTCCTAGTGCCATCCACACATGCATATTCCTATGCTCTATAAAGAGGAAGTGTGTAAGAACCAGTACACAACCCAATCAAGATCACCTGGGTGCACAACAGTTTGCTAGCAGAGGGCATCTCCACAGTCCACCTCTATGGGAGGGCTAACGGGGAGTGAGACTGAGTGAGTCCCATGATACAGGGTTGTATGGGCTTTAACTAAGACAAAACAAAACTAAACAAGCATAAACCTTTTCAAATGTCTAGATGAACTTTTTACAATAAAATACAATGTGATATGTTCTACACAATAAATATATATATAACAGAAAAAATCCACTGTCACATCTGCATCATTACTACATGTTAGGTTAGACAAAACACCTTACATACGAGTTCATTCACTCAACCTTTTAAGAAAAACGTGTTTTGAGCTGGGAGCTGTAGGTCACATCTATAACACAGGCACTGAGGAGATGAGGTGGGAGGAGTTTAAGTTCAAGGCCAGTCTGGGCTATGTAGTGAGAATTTCCAAGCTGAATGGCTGGACTGGTAACAAGGGTTTTCTAAGAAGCCCACTTACCTGCTAGTTTGCACTTCGTAGCTTGGAAGGACAGAGAGCAGAAGCGTGGGTTCAGTCTGTATGCTTTATTCTTCTCAATATTTTCACAAAAGCCATAGTCAACATAGCACACCTAAGGAACAAAGCAAAGCCAGTCACGTCTATGACCAAAGTCTTTATCCTTATTAAAAACTGTAATACATTTAACTGGATTAAATTTATTCCGAAATCAGCAAGTGGTACCTTTAGCTGTCTCCTCAAAGCCAAAGGAAAGGCTCCCTGATGTACCCCCAGAAGATGACATCAGGCTGGCCTCAGGGTCCCATGTTCCAGGCCCTTGTCTGCCACCTTACCCCTTAGTCAACAGAAGAACAAGGCCAAGGCAGAGCAGACTCTGAGGCCTCACCACGGCCATCAATGCTACTGCCTGGCTTCTCCCCATCTTCATCCAGTGCTGTGTTATCTTGTCCTTCCCACCACAAGTCTTTCCCATTCTCAGGGGCAATAGCTATTTCCAGAGAAGCCATAAGCCCTGTAATACTGGCCACATTCTAGAATCCCAAAGCAGCACTTTGATGGCCTGCTCTGGACCATTGCGCTCCTAGGAGATGACATATTTCTGTTGGGGGCAACAATGATGTCAGGTTGGACAACAGAGAATTCAATTTTTTTTTTTAAAAAGGGAAACCTAGTGTTTTCTTCCAGTGCACAGAGCTAGATTATGTCTTCACACACCTTAGCAAAGGCCCAGCTCTCAGACAGAGCCCGGAACTGTACATTCTTCTCACTGTGATGGTTAGCGTGTCACCTTTACATAACCTGGAAGTGTCTCGGTGAGTCTACATCAGGGTAGCCTATAGAATGTCTGTGGGGGACTATCTAAACTACCTCAATTGATATAAGAAGACCTGGGCTCAAAGTGGGCAACACCATACCCTGGTTTTGGACCCTGCATTGAGCACCAAGCATATATGCATTCATTTCTCCCTGCTCTTGCTGCAGATGGACTAACTATTCTGTTTCTGATTTGACTCTCTTGCAGTGAAAGACTGCATCATGAATAAACCTTCCTGAGTTGTCTCTTGTCCAGATACTTCATTACAGCCACAGAAGTATGACTGCAACACACCAGTGGCACAGAGACGACCTTTAACGCACGCACACAACTCTGCTGAAAAGTCCTCAAGACCACAAAGACTCTAGTTTTTAAGATAAGGTCTCACTATGTAGCCCTGCCTTGCCTGGGACTCATTCATTTAGCCTTTGCCTTCCAACCTATCAAAGCTTTTTTTCTTAGTAACTAGAAACTAAGTTTTACTATCATGGGTTTAGAATAACTAAGAACCTGAGACTGTTGAAAACTTATTATGCTTTCCTAATGAAAGCACATGACAGTTATTAAGAATAAATACAAAGCAAGCAACAAAAGGCAAGCAGGAGTTGGCTAGAAAATAGCAGTAAACAGAGGCAGGTGCCTGTGTCTTCTGAAGAAAATGGGGTACATGCGCCAGCAGGAAATGAAGATAAATTCCTCCAGAGCAGAGTGTGAGGAAGAAAAGCAGCAAGAAGCCCTCTAACTGCAGACCGTGTGGTGAGTGTGCCTGACTGGTGAGCAAAGCCTCCCTCTCAGGCAATGATACTGGACTCCGCTGCCTGGACCCAGGTTGTGGCAGAGTCCAAAAGGTCAGCTGTTTGTCACTCAGTGCACAAGTTCACCTTTTCCACCCTTAACTTCTTCCTCTTGCAGTCCTCAAGACTCAGGCAGCTTTCATTCTCATTCAAAGCAATCTACAACTGCAACTTGATTTGTTCTTCCTGGACCCTTGGCAGATACTCTGATGATAGGACTCAGTGTGGATGAGGATGCTAGAGAAAGTGAGGCCATAACTGTTAGCCTAGCAGCAGACTGCAGCAGGAGCCCTCCAGAGTCTCCACAGGGTCTGTTTGCAGCTGGATTTACCACACTCTAGTTTAGTTGTGGTGGCAGTAGTGGTGGATTTTCGTTTGTTCTGTGGACACAGGAGACTGAACTTGAGGCCCACTGTTGTTTCCTAGGCATGTGTTTTAGCACTGAGTTACATTCTGTAACTGAGACAGGCTCTTACAAAGTTGCCACTCAGGTTGCTCCTCCTGCCTCTGCNTCCCAAGTGGCTGGATTATAGACCTGCACCACCAGGTCCAGCTGCTAATATATATTTATAGGACAACCACAATTCACTAAAAACTTGTTCCTGGATGGGCCCATATGACTCACACACCCTGTGTTCTTTGCTCTAGGAGAGCAGAACAAACATTTCAGCTTGAGACAGGACAGCCTGCAGCGAGCACCCAGTGCTTTCATTTCTGGCTCTCTGGCACCATCAAGTGGCCACAGATCTCAGTGTCACCTGAATAACAGCAGTGCCTGCACAACTCCTAGCTGCAGGAAGTCCTGGAGGCTGCTGCCTAGGATAACCCTGGGAGTAGACCAGTTCAGGCTAAGACACTGAGAGGAAGAGGAGTGGCTGCTTCCCTGGAATAAACCTGCTTGAAGCTGCTCACAGAGCTCCTCTGAGTTGGGGTGGGGAAATGTCCTTCTGATTAGATCAGAGGCCTGCCCCCTATCAGAGGACTTTATTTGCTCTGTGACTTTAGGAAACTGAGGGATCATGACTACCACTGACATAAAAGCTGATGCGGACAGCTGCTACAGACACTCTTCGAATTTCTAATGAAAATCACACAGGATATGAAAAGGACAATGAGAAGCAGCAATCATATCTGAAAACTGGTAACGTATCTACCTCATGCTAGACAAAACTGAGCTTGCCTTTATCTTGTTCTCATCCATGGAGATGATCTGTGCGCGTAACCAGGCGTTCTCCTCTGCGTTGACTGCCAGCAGCTGCCCCACATGCACGGTCTGGATTGGTGTGACTTTGGGGTTCTTACTGTAATACTCCTTCATCTCATCCTCCATCAGTTCCTGAGCAGCCGAGTAGTCTTTGCCTACATACCTGGAATGATGAGTAAACAAGAGAGTGATCTCTGGGTGAGTGATCCAGAGTGGAGCCTGGCTCCCCTGCAACCATCCTCACTTCCAGTGTCAGCTGCTCACACCAGCAGGGGGAGGAACTGTGCTTAGGGAACACTACTCCAAGTGCAGGAGGACAGGCTATGGAGATCACAGCCTAACGTGGCAATGTTTGACAGTCCTGAGAATGGCCAGGTGAAATGTAGGCATTGGAGGCCCCAGGGAGAAACCATGGAAGCCAGATGAGCCCTCCAGAGTTTGAGGCTGCTGAGATCTCTATGGGCTACTACAAAAGGAATCTGGCAAATAGTTTTACCCTGGCCAAGGCTGCATCTCAGAATTCTAAGCTTTGAAAAGCAGGAAAACTACCAAAAAAGAACAAAATTAGATCTGGGGATTATATGTGGCAGAGCAATTCCCTAGCTTGTGCCAAGCCCTGGGTTCCATCTCTGGGCTCCCTGCAAGACAGACAAACATAGCAACACAATGACCCTCCCCCCAAAAAAAACTTATTTAAAAAAATCTGAGTTAATTAAAACAAAATGTTGTGTTAGTTTCTCAGAGATGACACATTCTGGCTGGATGCCTCTGAAATGTATAGCCTGAGCAGTACTATTTTCAAACATACCCCAGCCTTTTTAAAACAGTTCTAATGTTGACATGCAGTCCTTTGATCCAGTGTTTTCAAAACACATTCCTTTCTTGTCTGCCGTGAGCAGGCAAGGCTGTTTTGCCTTTCTAAAGGGCCACATTTCAGGATTCTAGATCTGGAAAACCAAGTCTGGCTTATAAAGTGAGAATATTTCAGCTACATGATGAAATCTGCCAGCTGGAAGAGCACTCAAGTTACCCAGCCCAGGAGAGGGGGAGGCACAAGAACCTTGCTTCTTGTATTGTTCCAGTTTTTACCCAGGGCCTCAGGTGATTTGAGGAAACCCTAAGAACCTGTTCCTTATGGTCTTAGTAACTAGCAGCAGGACAGAAGATGGCTCATTCCCTGTTCTAGAGAGGAGTGGGAATGCTAGAAAGAAGTTTTACTCAAAATGCAAAGACTGCGCCTTTGGAGACATTGGCTATTTTAAGATGAAACTCTACATGTAGTCTTCATCCTTGAACTCCTTAGATCCTTTGTCAAACACCATCACTCACACTTACTGAGTGCAGTGAGCGTTAAGGAGGAGGCTGAATGTGGTCTTCCACTGTGATCTCGTCTCTTGGGAGCCTGGGACCTGGTAAGAGTGCCTACTTGAGGGTGTGAACTGAGCTGATGGGAGTCTGCCCAGTGCAAAGTCCTGGCAGGGTCCTGGAGCTGGAGCTGCAGCTGCCTCTGNCAGCCGGTAGAGAAGGCTGGCTCCACTCATGGGTGAGGACAAGGGATGGTACTACAGCTGGGTGAGAGCAGGCAAGAGCAAGTACAGGCTTGCACACCATCTCCAACTTACCTGAGGGAGGGAACAGAGCCTGGAGTACAGACCAACCTCAGAATACCACCAGCACGAAGCTTCACCTGCACCCAATAGTCCATAGAAACCACAGTCCTAAAGATCCTTCCCGGCGGTGGAGCCAGGTATCATCGCCTCTTTAGCCTCAGCCTGCTCAAGCCCTGGAGCTTTAATGTTGTCCAGCTCTTCCTTCTGGAAGGACTCTGATGTGGGCTTTCTCTGGGCTTTTCTAGCTCAGTTATGGGTCCTGGGAAGCCCAAACCAGAGGGACATTTGGGGTGAAGGGGACTGGATTCTGTTTTGCTTCAGTGTTCTCCCTCTACCCAGCCCCAGCTCAACACTGACACAGGTTCCCACTTCAGGAAGCAGCAAATTACAATCTTCCTACAGACTCTGGATGCTTCATAGTTTTCCTACAAGTCTAAGACAAGCATTCAGAAGCAAGCTGATGTTTTCAATTCTAGCTATCACCTGGGTGGTGGCAGCGCACACCTTTAATCCCAGCACTCAAGAGGCAGAGCAGGCAGATCTCTCTGAGTTTGAGGCTAGTTTGATCTTGGTCTACAAGAGCTCCAAAGCTACAGGGGATCTTGAAAAACCAAAATATAAATAATAAAAAAAAATTCTAGCTCTCATTAACCAGTTAAGTGAAGGTTACTTGTCCCACACAGTGATATCTAAAGGCTCAAGTCAGCAGGCACCTCTAGGCCCAGCAGCTACTCTGAGATGTATGGTGAAGTTAGCTACTCTGACTTTTCAGGACTGCTGGTTTGAAGAGGGCTTGCTGTTTGCAGGTTGGGTAGAAATGTAATGTTTTTGATACAGTTGTCATGATGCTTATTACATAATTTTTCCAGGTTCATATTATCATTCCAATCTTTAAAAACTATTACTCATCCTTTCTCCTAAGAATGTTGTGGGCATTTAACAAATATTAGCGTATTTCTGCATTTCACTACAACCCCTAAGGGAGGTATTCTTTCTTCACTCAACAGCATCCACACAAAGGATGGTCAAGCAACAACACTGCACCACGTCTTAACAACTAGAAATGCCAACTTGCCTGATAACCACATCATTTGTGTTGCTTAACTCAACCACCAACACAGAAGGGGAGGCCTCGGTAGGGATCACCAGAGGCGGCACAGTTATATCCTCCACAAAGTCATCAGCACTTTCAGCCATGTTTTTTTCTATCTGCAAAAACTCTTTTTCGATCATCGCCTTGATGTCAAAATCTCCTTGTGCCTGCCCTTCATCTTTTAAACTCTTGTCAGTGGGCAATGGGAGTTTCGCATAGAGAATTGCCTTCTGGGCATTCCCGGAAATGTAGTTTATGGTGCACACATCAGAGAGTGAGGCAAGATTCTTTAAGGCATCTTCAGGGAACTTGAGTTTGTATGTGTCCTCATATGCTTTGGGGAGTGCGCTTGCCCAAAGGCCACTTGAGTATTTCACCAGCAGCTCTGCCACTTTCTGCTTGACATCTGGTATCACTGTTGGGCTCCCTTTCGATGGCACCTCCTGCTTGGGAGCAGGCAGTGGGGACGGGAGCTCCTTCTCAGGGTCCTGTTCACTTCTCAAGGGCTGCTCTCTCTTGGCAGGATAAAGAAGTAAATCTTGACCACCACCACAAGGTTTTTCTACCTGAAAATTTTAAAGAAAGCAAATGAGAGATATTTCAGCGGCTAAGAGAAACCTAAAAGCATAGTAATGTATTTTATATTTGAGAAAAGCACCATTTTCAATTCAAGATACAAAAGAGCCTGACTGTTACTCTTTTTAATGTATCACCTGACAGACGGCAGGAACCACAGATTAGAAACAACAGAGCAAGAAAGAGCATTCATTTCACTCTGAAGACAGTGAAGACTTAAACTGCCCCAGGGAATGATGAGGCTTCTGCTCTGACAGTTTACCAGAGCCAAGCCTGCAAAAGACACTGGACCCAGGGTGGGATGAGGCTGTCAGGACTGCACCATGGAAGGAACACAAGGACTGTTGAAGTGCAGAGGGATGCTCCCTTCTTCTCCTTCCTTCCTCGGCCTTCCCCATGGGATTCTTTGGAGAAGATGCCCCAGGATAAGGCAGCGGGAGCAAGCACCACAAGAGCAGGGTAACTGAAGGCA
The DNA here is from genome assembly GCA_001685075.1 of Bramus lutescens. NCBI lineage: Eukaryota > Metazoa > Chordata > Mammalia > Rodentia > Cricetidae > Bramus > Bramus lutescens. The sequence continues at coordinate 291,290 of LOEQ01000225.1, read as the reverse complement.
CTGCCATCCTATTATAGCGGGGAAAAGCTCATCACAGGTCATTCAGCCTCTGACTTCACTTGCCTGAGAGGCACACCCCGAGGAACTGATGACGCTGCTGTCCTCCAATTCGAAGACCTTCTCCTGACAGACCAGGATTGGCAACTACCAGCCTCCTGCCCAGTGAAGTTCCCAACTCATGAGCTAAGACGGCCTTTTAGAGTTTAAAGGCTGACAGATCAGAAGAGTCGTTTCCAGGGTGAATGTCACATGGGATTCAGTGTTCATGAAGCCTCCCTGGCTTATGCAACCTAAGGCTGCTCTGCATTGCAATGGCAAAGTCATGACAGGCCCAGTGACAGTCATGCAGCTCTGCAACATTTCTGAGCTTCCAAAGCCTAGACAGCTACTAGTTAACCCTTCACAAAACCAGATTTCTCACCTTTACCCTGACTTCAAATTCACTGCCTTCTGGAATGATTCCTGCTTTCAGTCCCAATTGGCTATTCCTTAACTACAATTTAAATCCTTAGAAAAATCTGCTAGGGTGGTTACATTTACAGGAAACCACCCAAGACATCAGATTGCTTCCTGTTTTATTGCTGTTGTTTGCTTCTTGCATTTTGCTTTTAGGCAGGGTTTCCTGCAGCCTAGGCTGGACTTAAACTCATTAGATAGCACAAACTGGCTTTGAACTCCTAGTTTTTCCTCCTTTCCTCCCTCCGTCCATCCCACACCCCTTCTCTTTTGAGACACGGTCTCTCTACATAGCTCCAGTTGTCCTGGAACTATGTAGATCAGGCTGGCCTCAAACTCAGACATCTCTGCCTCCCTAGTGCTAGGATTAAAGGCATGGGCCACCACACATGCCCAGCCTTCTGATCTTCCATTTCTTAAGAGTTGGGATTATAGGCATGTATGACCATGCCAGGTACAGCCAGAATACTCTGCTGACTGGCCAGCTTACTAATGAAGAACATGACTTCATTTACCTCACTTATGTACAAAGACACCGCCAGAAAAGACCTTTAATAAATCAAAAGACATGGTCAGAATGACATTAAAAGATTCATTTTGGAGTTGGGCATTGGGGCATACGTTTTTAATCTTAGCATTTTGGAGGTGGAGGCAGGAAGATCAAGAGTTCAAAGTTATCTTTAGCTAAATAGTAAGTTTATGACACCAGCCTGGACTACAGGAGATGGTGTCTCAATAAACAAAACAAGCAAAAAATCCAAGATCCCTTTTTGTCTGATTACATATTCTTCATGATGCTTAAGAAGCAGGGAATACAGGTATAAAACCTTGGGTTTTCTTCCTTATTCTTCTGTCAACATGTGCTTAAGTTTCAAGGAAGAAAAATCCCAAACCTTTGAAAAGCCCAAGAGATCGCCAAGAAGTGATGTACTGTGCGTGTACCAGCTGCAGGCCTTTCCTGTGCAGTCACCTGCCACAATTTATGTACCTGTTGTAAAGTTGCAGTCACATTAAATATTTGCAGTATTCCTTTGCTCCATGGCTCATCAACTTCTTAAATCTGTTTTTTTTTTTTAATCTTCCTTCCAGTGCTAGGGAATGAGTTAAAGCAAGCATTCTAGCATTATGCAACATTACCAGCCCTTCTCTATTTTGAGACAGGGTCTTGCTCTGCAGCCTTAGTTGGCCTTGAATTTGTCAACATCTTGCCTCAACCTTTGAAGAAGCAAGAATTACAGGCACCATCATGCCAATCTGTGTTGTGCTTTAGCATGCTGGATAAGGTCTCTGAATTTACACTGAGCATCCAGGGGAAGGTTGGAAAATATACTTCCCGGACAAATGGAAAAAGGAGAACACAATGCTGCGAGTGACTGTCGTGTGAGAGATTCTGGTTGTGTAATTTCATGCTGAGACATGGCAGTCTCCCATATCCAAAGCCAGACGAGGCTGCTGTCCTGCCTTCACCTACCAACCTCCTCTCAACCCCTTCTCAAGTGCATGATGGGCTAGCTAGTTCAGCAGAGAAGAAAGAGGCCATGAGCCTCAGTCCACAACTGCATGTGTCCCCATTTAACCCCTAACGGACACATTTTTTCAGCTTTATGATGCTTTTATTTCCAGAGAAGTTACCTGAAAATACAGGGAACTTCAAGGCTGATGTTGTTGGTCCCTGCCCCCCACCCACTCCAGTGCTAAGCCTCCATTTCTTCCTATGTGTTCGGCCTGAGAGAAGTGATGACGACCTACATTAACCCCAGCAAATGTCTGTGCAGTCTCTGTGACTCTCCCGAGCAGAAAGCACTGTTTTTGACAGAAGTTATGGACAACTTAGCTACTTAGTACAAGTAAGGCAAATGCACAACCCTATGTTTTTCTAGTCTCTATTCAAGAATTATTGTGCTTTTCAGACAGGGTTTCATTAGCCCAGGCTGGCCTCAAACTTGTTGTCCATCTGATGACCTTGAACTCCTTGACCCTATCTCTACTTCTCAAGTGTTGAGACTGGAGGTGTACTCCATTATATTTAGCTAATTCCAGGATAATCTTAAAAGTCAAATAGAAGCAGTGTGTGTATAAGACTGTCTGCAGCATCTAGGTCAAACTTTGCCAGTCTGCATAAAAAGTGAATAGCAAGAATTTACCCAAAGTCCAAGCAACAGTCAGGAAATGGTTTAGAGGACAGCTCCCCCTGCAGTTTACGCTTTTGTCTATGGTAAACACTCCTCTCTTCCTGACTTCCTTGGATTGTAAGTTCCAGTGAGGTTGTAGTGGATTTTTCCTTATTTCAGACAAGCCTGGGTGTGTTCTGGGAGCTATGGCTATAAACTGTTTCCTTATTTCAGTATGGAGGCTGAAGGCCTGAACTTATTGCTTCTCCAACAGTCTGGCCTGCTGACTAAGATTAAACACATACCTAACTTAGGAGAACATGCAATCTAGTTACAGTTAATTCAGACAGCATTCAACATTTCAGGCAAATAAATGTATTTCCTGCTAAGTTTAGGGACATGGGAAACATGTTAGAACCAAATATTTCATTAACCAACCTTTGGAGAATGGCTTTAAGGCAATGGTTCGCAACCTTCCTAAAGCTGCAACAGTTCCTCATGTTGTGGTGACCCCAACCATAAAATTATTTCATTGCTACTTCATAACTGTAATGCTGCTGCTGTTATGAATTGTAATGTAAGTATCTGTGTTTTCAGGTGGTTCTTAGGTGACCTCTGTACATGGGTCATTTGACTCCCTCCAGAGGGGTTAAGACCTACAGGTTAAAACCCACTGGCAAAGGGTTTCTCAGTTGAAAGGGGGATATACATGGAAAACATCATTTAGACTTAAAAATTAATATAATTTTTTTAGTTCATTTGTTTCAAAATTTCCTACAGATGGAAGCTTGCTTTTTCTGGTACTCTCTCCTCTGACTGCTGTCTCCCACCAAGCACGGCGTCTCTAATTCTCTGGTAATGTGCTTACAAAGGAAACCTAACTCTCTCCCCGTATCCTCCAAGTCTCCCCACAGCTAAGGAACCATGGTTAATACTGGATTGTGATGTCTGCTCTTTTCTGTACCCTGGCCCATGTCACAGGGCTTAGAATTTACACATGGGCTCCTGCCTCAGCTCCAAATGCTGATACATGGCTTTTTATAAGTTCCTGCATGTGACATCCAGGAAGCCACTTCTACTAGATTTCCCAGGAGATGGCTTTTACAACTTCTGGTTCCTCTGGCCCACCTGATTCAGGCACATTCCTGGGAAGGGATCAAAAGCTCCCCAGCCCCACTCCCACCGTGGGCAAAGACTCAGCATCTTAACTGTGCTTCTGTCACCTTTCTGTTTTGTGATTTGGACTCTGGATGTCCACTCTCCATCAGTCTAGTCATGAGACCTGCACCTCCCACATAAGATGTGCCCTCAACCTCCTTACAGGAGACAGTAGTGATGTAAGACATTAATACTTTATACCACAGAGACAAGCCACCTTCTGTGGTGACACCAGAAGAGTCTATGTCAAATATGCCTTACATCTGCTATGCTCACAAGTTCATTCTATTCAGCCTCATTTCTACCTAATTTGGAATCACACCTCGCCAGGTTTCTGTAAGCTTCCAGGAGACAAATCAGGATTGGCGGGTGTAGGTTCAAAGAAAAAACATCAACTTCCTTGGACAGCTGTGTGTTCATACAGACGATGATCCCTCCTCACCGTGACCATTTTCTCCTTAACCAGGAGGGATCTCCTTCGTTCGAGTTTTACCTGGGAACCTAGTCTCTGAAGGCTCACCTGCCAAGAGCACAGCAGAGGCCTCTGAGGTTAACTATTTCTATAGAAACAGAATTTTCTTTAGGGTTCTAGAAGAATCCAATAACATCCAAAGAAACTGAGACTTCCCAGACCATCTATATGGGTGCAGCTGTGTTGCCACAGAGTAGCAGTTTTATGTTGAAGCTTTATATAATGTTCCAAACTTCATTTTACATGGCTATCATTCCGCTAAAACTCAAAATGGTACAATAAATGCTTTTATTTACCTAGAGATCTACTTTCTAGTGCTCCATTTTAGCATTGTTTAGCAAACATTTAGAAAAGGTCATGGACTCAAAACAAACCAACACTAACAAAAAGAAACCAGTTTAAAAATTGAAAATTCTTGACATTGGTAGTGAAGGAAAGACCCCCCCCCCAAGAGCCTTTCCTCGACAATGACCATTTCTATCACTGTTCACAAGCCTGCACCTTATGCTCACTTCACAGAAGACTGCTCACTTGATTCTTTAAAAGGCAGCCTCTCTGTGCTAATGGTGAAGCTGACTGGCAGTCAGAGCTGAGAATGAGGAGGAAAGAACTGGTGACGTCACTGAGCCACAGTGACGACAGACTGATCGGTACGATCAGAAGCACGTGATGCTCTGAGGCAAGGGAGGCACAAGGTTCAAGGAAAGACAGAACCTGGCTAACCCAGCTAACCCAGTGGAGCCGCACACCGCACACACCTCTGCAGAAGTGCCCCACACAACCACAGCCATGGTGCTGAATGACCTGGACCAGTGGGTTCTGTTTAAGAAGCACAATTTGCGGTACATCCCACAGAAGCTTAAAGGTAACATAAGAAGTTCTCTGTGGCTGAGATCTCTGCCGTCCACAAGCCATCTGCAGAGAACCTTTCTCTCCCACCCTGAAGATGGCTGTAGAGGCAGACCCTCTTCCCTGCCAACTCTCACCTGCCTGTCTGATACTTTTTAACTGATGCTCTCTCTAGACACACACCAGCACTGTTTCAACAAGTATAAACTTCATGGCATCTAGGTCCAAACTGAACCCACCTGTTCACACATTTGGAAGATAGTGGAGTCTTCCAGCTGTATCTATAGAACTTTCTGGGATGCTTCTGACTAGGGGCTGTGGCTCTCACTGTACACTTGGCTTTCCTCTTGCTCTCATTACCTGTGGCAGGTGGAAGTAAAGTGAAGGGATCCTTTTCAAGGTGGCACCAATGCTCATCCCTGCTTCTTCATCTGGAACCTTTTCCACTTAGTAGCATCTCCAGCTTGCACTGAGATAACTTCCTCTGTAGGACTTGCTGGTCATCCCCTGCTTCAGCAATGGCTGTGTCTGCTGTCAGGCTGGGCTGAGGTTTCTGATGCTCTGCTGGCAGCTGCTTTATGTATTTTATCTCATCTAATTCTCATAACAATCCTATGACATGTAGCTTAGTTATCTCACAGAACAGATTAGGGCTTTAGAGGGTGATATGTAGGCCGGAAGTTACACAGCTGAGAAGTGACACCCCTAGATGTGCATCAGAGGCCTCAGAGATTAAGTTTACTGTCTTTATGGAATTAGAATTTGCTCTAAGATTCTGTAAGAATGTAGTACCCAATCAGATCAAGACACTTTTTGACCCATCTGTACGGGCACAGTTCTGCTGCCATGGAGTAGCAGTTTTGAACTGAGGCTTTCAATCACATTCCAACTCAGTTGTGATCTAAGCTCTTCTGTGTCCTTCCAGCCTGGGGATAGCTTAGACAGATGGCATACCATTTCTCAGCTTCTCTATCCACTGTGCCATGTGCCAGTCAGCTTCCATCTAGTCAAAGGTCTGCTGAGACTTATCAGTTGTGCCACTGTGTTCACCAGGACTTCCTTTTGGTGCTGAAACTCTGGAAAGCACACTCCATCTCTACAGTACTGCAGTGGACACTGCCAAGCTCTCCATTTCCCTTCGCCACCGCTCTGCTGGCAGTCTGTGTGTGCCTGCTACTGTGAGGGTGAGCAGTAATGGTACTCACACTGCTCATGCTCCACTTCCCCAGGGGTCCACTTCTGTTCATAAACAGACTTTTTTTTTTAAGGCAGCCCATTTTGCATGAGCTGACAGGAATTTTGTTATATCCAACAATTAGCTCTACAATTCATCAACACAGATTCCTGCACAGAAGAGCACAGATGTAAGTGAGGAAACAGCTGCTGCTCTGCTTTTTCAGATGCTGTGCAGACTGCAGGCCTGCTTCCCGGTCAGAAGTCCTGCAGCGCTAACTAACGGTCAGTGACTACATGGGTTAGATAATGGTATCCAACAGAAATGCATGGAAAAGCAAATCGTCTTTGTGGAAGCTGTTGATAATTAGTGCCATCAGGCATTTCCAACCACTCATGACAGCTTACATTCAGTAATATTATGTTACCGGTCATGACATGTCACCTTCTGTGACTAAGGCCTGCTGTGCCACCAAATATGGACTAATTCTCTGGGGGTTCCAAAGCTGTCGTCCAGCAGGTCTTGAGGCCATGAGTAGAAACTCTTCTCGGCTGGGTACATCTGATCCAGCTCAAAAGCCTAGCCTCTCGGCTCTCCACACTGCTTTGGGTAGGACACCAGAGATGGACATGCCAGTGGTCACAGAGATGAAGAGGCTGTTCACTCCATCCAGGTCTCGGTAGGTTTCGATCCCCTGCCACCCCACACGGAGCCCTTTTTATTTCCTTCCTGGATGGCAATCATAACTGGTACAGGCCTAGCATTATCTGTCCAATGATGAGCTTCCTCACTGGGCAGCAAGTTCCATGAGGGCAAAGACTATGTTTGTCTTGTTTTCTGTTTTATCCTCAGCATCTAGGTCAGTGGCTAACAGACCAGTGTTTTGCAACTGCCAATCGGGTCTAACAGAGAATCCTGTCTAGAGCAGCCAGAAGACGTTACAGCCCTTCTCCTAGGCGTGGATTGGGCTCCCCATAGCTAAGACAGCTTCTCCATCATTTCCAGTTCTCCCACAGCTGTCGAAAACCACAAAGTTTGTCATCACTATGACTTTATAGTCTCTCCTGCTGAGCACACCTTCTGCTACCTGAATGACCCAAAAGGTTAAATGTCACACAACCCAGGATCTAAGTCTTAGCAATAATCCTAGCATTCAAGGAACTGAAGCAGGAGCACTGCTGTGAGCTCAAGACTAGCCTGAGCTACAAAGTGATAACATCCTGTCTACAAATAAAAACTCAGTGTCATCTAGCATACCATGACATGGTCCTGCACATGCCTGATCTGAAGCTCCATCAAGGTAAAACCTCACAGCTGCTATTTGGTCCCTGAAGCTGAAGCTGCCCTGCTGATTGGCATATGAAAACACACACAAGCATGTGTCTTTGGGTGGTAGGACTACAGGATAGTTCTCTATTTTTTAAAATGCTGAGTTGGAGTTTGTTGGGAGAAAGATAACACATGCTTAAAGTATGGACAGATGAGATGAGATGCCTAAGTATTTTAGCAATAGTTAAGTACATATGACTTAGTGAACTTTGATGTTGTGTTGTTGAAAGTATATAATGCATAGCCCAGGTCAAAGCTTAAGCAAAGTTTTAAAATTAAGTAAAATTTAAAAAATAAAATATGGGCCAGGTATGGTGGCAAGAATATTTGTATTTTTATAACTTAGATATTGAATCTTTTTCACAGTGTTTTATACAGTTGGAGAACTTAAAAGACAAAGATCTATAATGCACTTAGATTTTTCTTCAGTCATGTTGAGCCACAGAGCAAGGGCCCATTTCTAATCCCAGACTTTCAGCATTGCCTTTGAGTTTGATGTTGGTTGTGGTAACACAGTATGCTATCAGTGTTTCTGCTCTTCATGGAGGAGAGAATAAAGGCACAAAAGGGATTATAAGCATGGTGCAAATGTTTAAAGCCAGGGAGAAATGACCAAGGAATAATTGAAACACTTAAAAATACTCAGAAGTTAAAAAATAGGTATGAAAAGTATCAACAGACACCCAAATGACTGGCAGTCTGTGGTATCCGAGACACACTGTCTGCCATCAGCATGCACACTGGCAGTACTACTCAATCTAGAAAGTCCTACTCAAAGCCAAGAGAGACACTGGTAGGGAATGAATTCTGTAGTTCTGCTGAACACTCCTGACTGGGCACAAGATGACCATGAGGTACAGGTGGGTCAAGTGCTGAAAACATAACACAAAGTTGATTGCTTCAGTACCTAAAATCTAATAGGAAACCATTCCTTTTAGGTAACAGCCTAATATCAACAGGACAGATAATTTTGTCAGACAGAATCCTCTGGGTCTCTGTGGACAGGCAGAGCAACAAAGATGAAAATTTCTCCAAAAGTAATAAACTGAGCTACACAAATGCTAGTAATTATCATAAAGCAACCAATAAGGCAATACACTGTATATTCTTTAAATATAAGCTCTGAAGACTTCTTTATCCAAATCTAGCAGCAAGTTATCTATGTATTGTGACCATAAAAAGCTCTACAGTCATTTTAAATTTACTATAAAGTCTGTGATTATCATTGGATTCTTTAAAAGTAAATGACTGAATGCAACTGAGATAGGCTGACAAACTCCTAACAGCTCCCTCAGGAGTAAGGTGGCTGAGGGGACATCAATACCAGCATGCCACATTCAGGGAGAATCTTCCCCAGATGAAGGGGAACAGAAAATTTCCATCTTAGGAACAAGAACAAGCTCTATGTTTTAGACACACAGGCAACATTCCCCTGAACGTCTGTCATTCCTGCACTTACCAGGAAATGGGGCAGTGTCTCCAGTTTGACATAGCTTGTTTCCCTATTTCACATGTAGAATGCTAACATCTGCCACACTGCCCTAACCACATTTTTCCATAGCTATTTACCCCACCAGTCTTCATCTCCGTGCTTCCGGAACCTAGGACAGAGATTAGCACAGGCAGTGTTGTGACTGGAGAGAGAGCAAGCAGGATGGCTGTATGGAATGGTGACTTCTACCTGGAACTGGACACTAGACTCAGAGGGAACAATCGCCCATGGGGGAAAACAATGACAAAACACACACTTTTCTTAGCCTAGGTGCTTAAAAGATAAGGTGACCTGTACTTTCCCCAATAGTTTTGGGGCCCAAATGTATGATAAAGAAAGCCCTCTTTCAAAACAAACATACTCCTCAAGAAATTGATTCTACCAACACAGAAGCACCCAGCAGGTGTTAATGCTGTCATTTAGGACAGCTGCATTTTGAATAGACTCTATATTCATAATGAAGAAACATCTGGAAAATACTTGGGTGTAAGAATCTAGCTGTCTCTCTCTTTCTGGCTAGACTAAGTCTAACAACCTGTCCTGATACACCATCTTATTATAATCACTAAGTCAGAGCAGAGGAGGCTACAGAGAGCTTTCAATCTAAAGTTTCTACCATGAGAGGAGCCTGTTTGGGTCTCAAATTGAGTATATTAGCAGTTCCAAACAAAGTTCTATGTAAACACAATTAGCACAAATAACATAAATTTGTTCTAGCTCAAAGTCTTGAAAGCTGCTCAAGAACATGCTGAGACTAATACAAATTGTTAGCAATAAGTGCTAAAAGGACAAAACAGTCAATGTTTATTTGCAGAAGTTCAATCAACACAAAGTAGTACACAGTAGATATTATCAGCTACTAAATGCATCTTAAAATTAAGACAAAATAGGTAAAGCACTTCCAACACTGACATTTTTCTTGTAGGATTAGGAAGCCACGTGTGTTAATCTTAGAGACAGATTAGTGCAACAGCACACATGAAGCACTCTGCTCCCATGACTAGGGACTTGGGACCTGCAAGCTGGGCAGGGAGGGGCATAAGAAGGGAAGAAGGAGGAAACACGTACCGTGCAAATGTGAGGCCAGTGTTCAAACTGCTGTAAAACTCCTTGGTTAAGGTCTTCTTTATAAAACTCTTTGTAAAAATGTGGAAGCTTAGATATCCAAATGCCATTGTTATGCTTGTCTAATATTTCCTTTATGCGGTTTTGAACCTCATCCATCTTATTAGTGTAAGAGGCAGGAGGCGTGACATTTGGTTTCTCAACAGTCTGATTTAAATTATCTTTAAATTAAAAGAATGATAGCATTAATAGATTATTCCCATCCACTAGCATTTGTGTCTCTGACTTTGCTATGCTATGGGCATATGGAGCTGTGGGTTTTAGAAGACTGTGGGGTTAGCTGAGCAGCACTAAGGACCACCTCACCCTGTTACCCCTGAGTTTATCAGCAGGGCCAAGACACCTCCAACAAGGGAACTTACCCCTTCATTACTTTAAACATTAGGGCAATCTTGCTGGGTAAAAACCATGTTTTACTATTTAACTAATGCTTCCTAACTCAGCTAAGGAAGGCAACATTTTAGATAATATAAATGTATGTGCAGTGCTCAACTGAAAGTTATAATAAGTTTTCATTTTTTTCCACAAGCACAAAAACACCTTAGTAGGAAGAGTGAAGGACATTTTATAAAAGATAAAAGGATGTCCAGGTTTTCCAATTATAATGAACTTTCTCTTTTACAAGGAAAACAATTTAGCAATCCACAAAATCCCCAAAACTATGAAACAACCCCAGTTAGTTTATGAACATCAACAACAGGTCTGGCACCCAGACATCACCAACATGGACTGGCTTTTACTTCCCCAATATTTATCTCTCAAAGTTTAAGCTAGCTTCTTTCATACTCATTTACTTTTGATTTAAAACTCAAGGGTGCCTGAGTTTACATACTAAGTGAGAGAAACCTGGGTGTTTCTGTGACTATTCTGGTATTTTAACTATGAAGTAATATCAAACCTATTTAGAATTCTACTAGAATATATATCAAAGTATTAAAATCTAACACCTACATGAAGAATGTATTTACAATTTAAGCAGATACCTCTTTTGCTAAGCATAATTTTTCATTTATTTTTTAACTAATTAATGGAGATAATATATAGTCTAGTTTGGGGATACTGGTCTCTAAGGATGCCAGGTACCAAAGGGAGTTTTCCTTGAGGCTACTGACTGCTCTCTTCTCACTAGAAGACATGATGATGTGCCTCTGGTAGTCTTACACTGGCACAGAGAGCAGAAGGGTCCAGAATACCATATACATTTCCTATTAAGGAAATAACTTATTCTATTTGAAACTCTTAAACGAGGTATACAACTTTAACAAGTAGTGATGGTTTAGAAAATGCATATGCAAAACAATTCTTATCTACAAAATCATATTATTTATTTTCATAAGCAATACTGGAAGAACATTCCTTAGAAAAGTAATTTGAACTCAGCAAGAGGCACATGCCAAGCAGCAAATTGTCTAGTCACACTCATACTGAGCACATGGTCAGCACTATGTAAACCTGCTCCTGGTAAGAATACTCTGTGGACTTAGACACTGCTTGCACAAGACAAGGCTATGGGTGATGTACTTCTAACCATCGCTTTCCTTGACTTTATTAACTATCCTATTGTTTTCTTAATGGCCCTTTTAGATTTTATAACCAAAAATTACTCATACTTAGCTGTCACCTCACAGTTGAAAAATAATTTCATTCTTTGTTTGTATATATGTGTATGGTTGTTTTGATTGCATGTTTGTCTGTGCACTACTACATGTGTGTGGTGCCTGTAGAAGTCAGAAGAGGGTATCAGAAACTCCGGGACTGGAAGTACAGATGGTTGTAAGTCAACCATGTTGGTGCTGGGAACCAAACTCAGGTTTTCTGAAGAGTGGTCAGTACTCTTCTGAGCCATTTTTCCAGGCCCCACACCTCACAGGTTATAGTGCCAACTTTACTAGTAGAGTATCTATCTTATGAGTTTAAACCCCACATTTATGACCATGAAATAGAGCATGTAGTTTCCTTAAAGTGAGGCTGCTAAGTGCCAAGTCTTGAGGGTTTGCCCTCTAATTATGGAGAGGGTGAAGAAAGCATACATATGTCTGCAAAGGTCACGTGGACACGGAGCAGAATGGAATTGGTGCGATGAAGGCCTCAAGTCATGCTGGCAATATCACTGAAGCATTATTTTTTTCTAAAGATCACTTTAATCCATGAGATTAAAGTTAGAAATGGAGAGAGGTAGACAAATTTCATGCAGGAGGTGAGTGCACATGCCCAAAGCCACCATTACATGTTTCTCTTGGGGCCCGAGACTCGTGACCCATCTGGAAACATACCATTCACTTCCTTAGCGCAGGTCCTTGGGAGGGGTGTCTGCAAAGGTGCTGGCAGGGATGACTTCAGATTAAACCTAAGGTGTGAAAGAATGACAAGCTTTAAACTCAACTTTTCATTTAAAGTTTCCATGGCACTGACCAGCAAAATAACTTAATATAGTATTCCAAAATATGAAAATAAATCTAGTATCCTATTTCATATTTACTCAGAGAAAAGCATGTTAAAAGCTAAACTTAAGGAAGGTTTTGAAAAGACTCTTTCAGAACCTGTAAGTCAGAGTTTCAACTAATCATCTTTAAAGGATAAATAAATGAAGGCACACAGAGAGTAAACACTTGACATAAAGAATACTTTGGATTATAGCCCCCAAAATGAAAGACAGGCAGCATCAGATTGGGGTGTGCTGCCACATCATGCCATTTAACAGGCACACAGATGGGTGGAAAAGCACAGACCTTAGGAACATTACATTTCCCCTCTGGCTTGGCTATAATGAAAGTAGTGTTTCAAAGTAGCAAAAAGGCTGCTCAGATAACTACACCAACAAAAGAAACACAGGCACCTGCCTACCTCATATCCTTTCCAAAACAACTTACTATCAACCACTGGACTTACATAGGAAGATGTTTCCAAATATGAGGAATAAACCACACCTGCCCACCCATAGAGCCATAAGCACACATGCATGCATGCATACATACATAGCTACATACATTCACACAGGCACACACCCACCCACATGTATCCACACATGTAGACATGGCCTTGTATTTTCCATCACTGGTGTCTCAGCTGCGTCCCAGTTCTTGAGTAATGCTTAGTACTAGCAAGAGAGTGAGTGTTATAAGAATGACTGAATGAACCATGATCAAAAGAATCAGTGGCTACATTTCTCTCACTAGGAGAGGCAATCACAATTTTGAGCAGCACAGAAGACTTTTAAAGACTAAAGTGTTTCAAATGAAGCACATTTCCTAATGGCACTTTAATTCTCAAAGAAGCAGACTGTCAGTTACTAATAAAGGCTTCAGCACACACAACTGCCAGAGTCCACGCCCCTGCAATGATCCATGCAAAGGCTTACCAGAAAACTCCAAAGCAGACCTTTCTGCCAAACTATTATTTTTTTATTAATTTTTCCTAAATACTCTAGTATCTGGAGGGAAAGCTTCTGAGGAAAAACTGACCTTTACCTCCAAATAGACACTGATTTAAGTTGCTATGATATCACAAATTTGCAAAAAAGGCACAATTTTTCAACTTGGAAGGAAGATGGGATACTGATTCATCTCTATCAGGGTTCAGTGTGTGTTTCCTGTCAGGAGGCCAACAGGACAGTCTTCAGGCTCTGCACAGCCACTGCAGTACAAAACAACACAGGCATTACAGGAATAGGATACATATGGCAATGCTCCTATAAAACAGTATTTACAAAAGCAGGCAGGGGGCTTTTGGACTGTAGCCCATGGATTGTAGTTTGCTGACCTCTGAGTGACTTCATAAAACCCTGACATTTAGAAATAGAAAGAAACCTTCCTATCAGCTACCTGGATGTTTTTTACCGGAAAAGTGAGGAAATCATAAAACATAAAATAGTGAGTTTACAGTTAGCTACTTCAGGTATGGCTACTCCAAGCTAAGCTTAGAAGTGTCTCATTACCAGTCCAGTTCCATGGTACAAACATGCCAGGTGCCCCTGCACCATGATTAAACACTACTGCCTAACTGTGGGCAATTACTGGAGCAAAGGGGAGTATATAGCCAGATGAGATTTTCCCTAAATCTTACTAATTGTAAAAACAATTTTGTAAAAAAAAAACAAATATAAAAAAAATGAAACAGCACTTCAGAAAAACCTAGAATGTGTACAGATGACAGGACAAGGGGAGGTCAGAACAGTTGGAGGGGACAGGACAGGGAGCTCAGGTGATGTCACTGGGTAGGAAGAGGGCCTACTGATAATGAAGGGTATGAATGCAAACTACAAAAGACAGCCCTTCTCAATATGAACATACTTTTCTAACAGTTGTTGCCCTAGCTTGCCAAGCTTCTTCTTTAAGTCAGATAAAGCCCAGGTACCTGCTGTTGGCAGACATGCTCAAATGCCTCTTTCCTGGAAGGTCTGGGTAAGGTGGCATGTCCACATCAACCTTAACTCCCATGGTGCTTCCTTTGTCTCTTAACGGTGATGGATTAGGTTTCTTGCTGATAGAATAGTCTGAGGCAAAGCCTGGTTGCCTGAGGGTTGCCTTTGGTTTCCCTAAAAATTAAGCAGACACAACGGAATCAGTTGGCTCTTCAAACTGTAGTTTCAATGCGCTGCTCCCCTGGCCAGCTAGTTCTGTGGGCCACACTTGTACGAACAATTTGGAAGAACACAAAGAGGGGACCTGGTAGGTTGGTGACAAGGATATGAAACTGGGGAGCATTTTGTGGATGAAGGTCCTGCCTACCTCACCAGATAGTGCTTCCTTCTGCTCACCACCAAGTGCTACCAAGCAGCCACCAGTGGGCAAGAAGCCGGCATTGTCCCTCCCACCTTCTCAGAGCACACTGTCCCTGCAGCCTAAGTCTCCTTCCTGAGGAAGCCCACCCTTCTCACTCACTCACAGGGACGGCTGTTTTGTCTAAACTGCTTCTTCTGCCATGCAGTCATATAATAATTCACAGCACTGCTGAACTACTGCTTGAGAATTTGATTTTAGAATTTACTATAACCTCCTTGAGATAAGCATTTAGGAAATACAGCTATCATGTTTTTAGGCCATGTAATTCAAACTTCTCTGAAAAATAAATATCTTAAAACCAAAGACTCAATTTGCTGAGTATAGACATCGTATCACAGGCTCTTGATTCATCCAACATTCTGGATGAGGATTCTTGTCAAAGAATCTTACCTAAAAGAGTAAAACTACACTTAGCCATCACCACGGTTACCATCTGCTGCATTATTCTGCACTGTGACTGCTGGATTCTGGGAGCCACATTTATCAGCACTTCCTTATTTCAACAGAAATCCCAGCTGCAGGATTTTTCTTCTGACATGTGGATATTGGCAAATTATTCACTTAATAGTTATCAGGAACAGAGGTAGCATTTCCATAAGCCCTTACGACAATCTACTCAAGAACGAAATTTTATATGAAAAGTCCTACCTTCCAGAAAGAATGGCATGGTTTTCTTCACTCTCATCTGACAATTAATTTGCCGCCCTGTTTTCCTTTTAGAGGTCCTCTGACGAGCCACAAGCTGAGCGATCCTTGCAGTCTCTGTGCAGGCTACAGCATAGCAGATTATCTGTGAACAGCAGAGCAAAAACAAGACATTCTGAGAGCCAGTTTGTGGAGGCTGGGTGCCAGTGGGCCAACATACCCCAAAGCCAAGTGGATGCAATCCTCAGCAGCTCTCCCAATTCTGCAGGACCAAAATTATATTTAACACAAAAGAAATCACACATGATCTAGTATGCTGACTTTCTACAACTTGAGATTTTCATTTATTCTTGAAACAGGTATTAAGCATCCACAATAAATCAAGTTATCATCAGGCTGGCAAATAAGCAAAAGTATCCTGTGTTCTACATGCACCAGCTCAGAGACACACGGCACATCTTTTCCCCACTTACACAAGGAAGAGCTGTGAGGGCTCAGAAAGCTAAGCTCCTAGTCATACAGTAAGGCTATCTTTCTGAGGCCAAAGTATATGATTTTCTTAAAATTGCACTTGTTTGTGCATATGAGACTCTCAGTTGAAGTCAAGAACAATGGGGCTTTTTGCCACAACCAAATCACATTCATACTCCTTTGGTCAGTGCTTCTATTCTTTAAATTACAAATTATAAGTCAAAAGAAAAAAACGTTACCTGCCTTGATATGTTCAGCAGGAGGTATTAAATAGTCAGAACCTGGAAACATTTTAAAATACCCAAAATAGGGGAGAAAAGAGTTAAAGAAAAACATTTCAGAAACTGTATGAAGCACTATTAGTTCATTCATACATTTGGATATTTGCTCATTCAAGCATTCAACACATATTTATGAATTATTGATTATGAAGAGAGAAAAGTGACTATCTCACTTTCAGAAACTCTGTTTTTAAAGACAGAGAATAGAAACTGAGAACTCTGTGATGAGTGCTATAAGAAGCAAGAGCTGATTGAAGGCTTTAACCTGGGAGGCCAGCACACACTCTATTGCTGATATCAGCTGCAATGAACTGTGTCTTCCCCTTATATAAGTTCTTACAGGTGAGCTTCCCTATGACTGCTCTCTTGATCCTGGCTCCCTTTTCTTTTTTTCTTCCCCCTGCCCACACAAAGAGAAAACCAAACATAATAAGCTTGGTAGAAAACATCCCAGACTTTCACATAAGGGAAAGGGCACCTAGAAACCTGCACATTTGGGGCAGGGAGTACAGGGGTTCATCCTGTCTGTCTCTATCATATTGAAAATGGCAGGTACCAGAGTGAGACTATTGACACACATAAGAAGCAAACATTGCCTGTTGCACCCACGACAATCTAATACCCTCCAAGAGAAGCTGAAGGGTTTAAAGTGGAAGAATACTGTGGTCATATTCCTGTGAAGGAGGAGCTGGCTACTGAAGGAAGAAAACTACAACACAGCTTTTGGCAGAGAGGCTCCTGTCATGAGTGATCAGCTAGGAAATAAGCCAGGCCCAGACAGCAGGAACTGGCATATGACTGTGACCAGTGATGAGAATTAAAACTGCCCACTAGATGTGGTGATCAGGTCATTCGTGACCTTTGCAAAACACTTTCAACAGGGCTGGTGACATGGCTCAATAAGTAAAGGCACTTGCTGCCAAGTCTGACGACCTAAATTCAGTCCCCAGTCCCACAGGGTGGAGGGAGAGAACAAACTCTGTAAACTGCCTTCTGACTTCCACATGTGCACTATGGTGTATAAGAGTGTGTGTCCACACACACACAGTAAATGTGTAATAAAAAAACTGAAACGGGCTGGAGAGATGGCTCAGAGATTAAGAACACTGGCTGCTCTTTCAAAGGTCATGAGTTCAATTCCCAGCAACCATATGGTGGCTCAAAATCATCTATAATGCATTCTGGTGCCTTCTTCTGTCCTGTATTACAGGCATACATGGAGGCAGAACACTGTATACATAATGTATTGTTGGGGACTGCAGACCACCAGACCCTGAATTTCTTGTAAACTTATTCTCCTCTGCTCAGAGCAAGATGGCAAGGGAGTGCGTTCTGATGAATCTGCAGCTGAAAGATCCTGAGAGCTGGGGCGCAGCCAGAGCCCTACATAAGCTTCCCCTGAGCAAAATAAAGTGGGCATTCTTGGCATTCTTGTTTCAAGGATGACCCGTGTCCCTGTGTCTCTGTCTCTGTGTGTATGTTTTTAAATCTCCAGCCTAGTTCTGGGGCTTGCAACCACACTACGCGTGTAGTGCTGTAGTACACAAAGTACAGGCGAACAGTACAATAAATAAGTAAATCTTTAAAAAAAATTCAAACAGTGGCACAGGTTTGTAGTGAGCAGATAAGGCTATTCCAGGCCTCCTGTATAGTCACTCTGTTTAGACAATGGAACTAGATAAATGTCATAAATACTCTGAGGCATTACATTACATAAGACATGAGGATGTGGGCTGCACCTTAGGTGTGCATCGCTTATGGATCTAAGCTACTCAAGGCTTTCGCTTCTACCACAGATATGAGATCAGAAGCAACAGGGAGATGACTTCAACTCTGCGTGAGAATTCTGACAGGCAAGATGCCATCTTACCTCTCCAGATCTACTATTCTCTATCCTGACAACCGCTGGCACACTTCTCAGGTAGGCTTCTAGAGTGGGGTAACCCAGCTGCTTGAAGGGGATCCAGTCTCCAGTCAAAGATCGGTATTCTCCTTGGAGCTGGGGTAATGCTATCCCGTTCTTATGAGACTGCAGGACAGCCCTTAGCATCTTGGAAACCAGATCTGCCTCCAGCATCTTCACCTATAAAAACACAGGAGAAGGTTATGATATTATGGCTCATCAGCCTGTAAATGGGAAAAGATTTTCAGATCTGAAGCTTTTTAGATTGTGCCACAAATGAGTGCTGAGTGTCTCCTATGTAAGAATACAGGGAAATACATACAGTGATATGGACTACCTGGGAATGCGGGGAGTCAGAAAGCTACAAGAGGAGGCCTGCATGAGTTTCTGATGGCCAGAACAGGAAGAAAACTCTAGCCTGTGGGGCCAGGGAGAAGGCAAAGGCAGAGGTGTGAAGGTGGGAGAGAAGGGCACAAGAGTGTTCTGAGAACTCCAGGGAGCCATGTGACTGACAGGACTGGAGGGGAATCCAAACTGGAGAGGGAGAAAGGGGAAGACTTTGAGATAACCACAGTATGCTAATGACTGCATTTGTTAAAAATAATGCATCACTGGAGGAAGACCGCAAACAAGGGAAATGAAGTGATCAGGTTAGATGTTTGAAAGGTCACTACTCAGCCTTGGGAAAGCTAATTGGAAGGATTTTCACTGGTGCGAGAATGCTTGGAAATGTGGAGAACCTGAAAATAGGGCATGAGGAATAATAAAAACAAGCTGCAAGTAGTCAGGATGCAGAAGCCACAAGTGGTGAAGGCTCCAAGTATGTGGTTAAGACACACTAGGTAACCACCCACAGAGCCATGGTTTGGAGGCAGGTTTGCAAGAGAGGAAGAGGTTGGGTTCATTCTGGACAGGGGGAGGCTGGATGTCCAAGGGCAACCACATAGATATATTCACTAGGAACTCAAGTTAGAGGCCTGAGCTGGTAGAGATTCACTGGTCTTCAGCATTCAGATAGAAAAAGACAAGAATAATGATGGATTTCTGTAGAAGGTAGTCATGTAAGGGAAGGGTACAGGAAAAAGAATTACAAAAGGCTGACAAAAGTGGGGAAGAATGGGTAGGAGGGATAGGAGGGAGGAGAGAAGAGAGAGGAGACAAGAGCTGTATCCCAGTGTCTTGCAGACCAAAAGAGAATCAATAGGATGTTCAGAGTGCCATGACTGGCACAAACAGTGCAGCAAAATTAAGTCCCAAACATGAGCATACACAACTACATCCATCTAATATTCTACAAAGATGCCAAAAGCATACACTGGAGAAAGACATCATTTTAAAAAAAAAATGGAATGTCCATATTTAGAATAATGAAATTAGGCCCCTACCTATCACCCTGCAAAACAAAAAAACAAAACAAAACTTAACTCCAAATGGTTCAAAAACCTAAATGTAAAACCCAAAACACTAAAACTACTCCAAGGAAACACAGGCAGTGCCCTACAAGAAACAGATGTAAGAGAGGACTTTGTGAACAGGACCCAGCTGCCCATGAATCAAGGCCAACAACTCATGAGTATGACTTCATAAAATATAAAAGAGCTTCTGCCTAGCTAAAATCACAATCAACTGGGTGAGAAGGAAGCCCACAGAATGGGAGAGAATCTTTGCCAGCTATACATCTAACAAAGGATTCATATCCAGAATATATAAGAACTAAGAAAAGAAAATAGGAGTCTGAAAAACAAATGACCTATTCAAAAAAAAATGGCTTTGGGACATGAGCAGAAAGTTCTCAAAAGAAGACATACAGCTTTAAAAAATGTTCACTATCCCTAGCAATTAGGGAAGTTCAGATCAAAATAACTGAGATTTCCTCTTAACCTGGTCAGAATTGCAAAGACCAACAACAAATGCTGGAGGAGATGTGGGGGAAAAGGAGCACTCTCACTGCTGGTCAGACTACAAACTGGCCCAGTCACTCTATAAATCAGTGTGGAAATCCTCAAAGAATAAAAATAAAACTGCCATGTTCTAGCTATACTACTCCTTGAATATGCCCAAAGGACTTGCCATCCTACTTCACAGACACTTGCTCAGCCACGTTCACACACACTTGCTCAGCCACGTTCACAC
>LOEQ01000225.1:240415-251464 GCA_001685075.1 Bramus lutescens | reverse complement strand
TCTGTAGTCAAGATTTTCAGGAGGTCTCCCCTTGATCAAATCTGGTCTTTATTACCTGCTCAAACATAGAACAAAAAATCTTTAGCTGACTTATGCACACCTTCCATACCTGTGTTAGTGCACACCTTCCATACCTGTGTTAGTGCAGGTATGTGTGTTACCTTTAAGTTTATGTGTTTTTAGGGGGAAAAAAGATACCAATAAAGATAAGTAGCCCAGATGATCCAGCCTCTCAGAATGTCTCTGTTGCAGTTTCCTCAAAATTCTGCATTCAGAACAACTTCAAAACTACTGATGGAGATGGCCCAGCCTCATGCACTTCCCCAGCCACGACTTCAGATAAGCCCTGCATTTTTCCATCACAGAGAGACTATCACACAGAGACTAAACAAAAAATAATACACCTAGTTCTCCCAGGACTTTCTTATTATCCCAATTTTCTCAGGTTCCCCTAGAGATGTTCTCACCCCCTAGACAACAGGAAGCAGTCTAGAGAACATGACACCATACTCCCAAGAGGTGGGGTTGGTGGGTTTTGGTCATTCAGTGGATTATGGATGTTTATCATCAGTTAGGGGGTTGTTTGCAAGTTGTTATTGGTCATAGTCCGGGAGGAAACTAAGCAAAGGAGATTAGATTCAGAGATCTCTTTCTGAAAAATAAGGGGAATATAGGAATGATAGGATAAAAGGATTAGATTATTGAATCTATTTTAAAATAAAAAGTATTAATCTCAAATATTTTACATTGGTATGGACTTTTGTATATTGATACAATTTTAAGGTTATTTTTATACTTATATATGTTTCTACTCTTTTTAAGATATTGTACCAATACAGTTCATTTAAAAATATAATGTAAAGTTTTAGTCCTTGAAAGCTATTTAGAATAATAAAGAAAGGCAGGTTAGTAGTCATCTATAACAATCAAAACTTACAGAGTCATGTTAGATATCTTTTCAAGGTCAAACAGAGATAGCTATATCTTAAATAGATAGATTGTCTCCAAACACTACAGAATATGGCATTTAAAATGTTTTTAAGAAATAAGGCTTTTCATTACAGTGAGATACATCTGCTCCTGGCAGCACTTCAAAAAAGAATGTTGGGCATTGAAGAACCTCCATATGGAGTTTGTTTTCTTTGTGGCAAAACTAGACACTGGGCAAGAAATTTCCCTTGCCTCAACTTCTGACAATATGCTGCTCAAATTGGACAAGCAGGACACAGAAGAAAGCAGGGCGGAATCACAGGGCAGGACCCAGGCAGGTGCTTTTTGTTTGTTTTTTTAAGACAGGGTTTCTCTGTGTAACAACCCTGGTTGTCCTGGAACCTGCTTTGTAGACCAGGGTGGCCTCAAATTCAAAGAGATCCGCCTGCCTCTGCCACCTGAGTGCTGGGATTAAAGGTGTGCACCACCACTGCCCAGCTCCAGGCAGGTTTTGAATTGTATTCCCATCATTCCTCCCATTCCAAGGTCTGCCTGGGACACCAAGGCACAGATTTTTATATTATCGCACATCCACCTAGTGGTAGCTTCTGGAAGCACACCTAGAACAAACCCCCCTAGCACCAGTCTGGAGATGGGGGATCTGAGAGGTAGAATGAACTAACTGGAAAGAAGATTCTGGAGCCCCCTGCTCAGTCTCCTCAGCCCTGCGGCCATGGAGGCGTCCAGATCTTCTCAATGGAAGTGACTATGTCCAGTCAAGGAAGACACAAGGGAAGAAGGTGAGGTCACTAGGTGGGAGGAGCTTCATAGGTCTTATTAAAGGAAGGGCTCAGGTAGTGGAACCCTGAAGAAGTGACCTTACTTCCTGGTGAGAGATTGCAGTAGCTCTTCCAACTTTGGAAAACAGATTAGCATGTTCTATAGACAGTGCTCTGCCTATGCATCCCACTTGACCAGAGAGCCTCAGGGGAGCAAGATGCTTGGCGGCTGAATGCCTAGTTTTTTGTTTTATTTGTTTTGACACAGTATGTATGTATGTATGTATGTATGTATGTATGTATGTATGTATGTATGTATATGTGTGTATGTATGCATTTACTGTGTATATGAATGTCAGAGGACTACTTGTACAAGTCAGGTCTCTCCTACACAGGGATCAAACTCAGGTCATAAGGCAAGCATCCTTACCCACTAGGTCATCTTACTGGCCCTGCACCTGTATTGTCAAGGTTCTGCAACTTGGAAAATCTAGAATGAGAAATTTTTTCTACAGATACTGGCTCAGCTCTCACCACTGAAGCCTGTGGCCATTTGGAGAAGGTACCCTAAAGCAATAGTGGGTAATCTCACAGATTTCCCTATTAGCACATTTGTGTGTGTGTGTGTGTATGTGTGTGTGTGTGTGTGTACATGTGTGGTGTGTACAGGTGCCTACAGAGGCCAGAAGGGGGCACTGAAACCTCTGAAGCTGGAGTTATAGGTGGTCGTAAGCTGCCCATTGTGAGTGCTGGAACCCAGCTGGGTCCTCTGGAAGAGGAGGAGGTGCTCTTAACCACTGAGCCATCCCTCCAGCCCCAGTAACAGGCTTTCTAGTGGTGGGGATCACCCACAGTGAAGGCCAGGCAGACCCCCGACACCTCCTGGTCTGGATACCAGACAGTCTTATCCAATCTCAGTCCAGAAAGTGAAATGAAGCCCCAAGCTTGCTTCTGGATGCTGCTTCCTTTGACGTCCTGGTATCTGTTTTAAGATTTGGTCCTGGTACCCACCAACCAACCCTGCTAACCATGTGAACCCCAGTATCCATCAGTCTTCTTTACTGAAAGCGTCCTCATCTCTGATGTGATGTAGAGTTGCAGACAGATGGGCCGGGGGCAGAGATAAAGGCTTTATTTGAGGTGCTGAGAAGGATGGCTAAAGTACAGGGTCCGGATGGTGTCAAGGGAGTGCTTCCAGCTCTTCTTCCAGCGCTGAGCCTCCAGCTCCAGTGTCTTGAAATGGTCCTGGATATTCTTCAGTTCTTTGTCAAACAGGGCCAGGTATTTCTGAAGGGAAGCAAGAGGAAGGCCCATGGGGATGCCTACTCTCACAGATGGGAGCCCTGAGCTCTGGGGCCCACAGCAAGCAGCTCCTGGCCCTCCTACAAGCCATTTCTTGGGAATTCACCCCACAAGCTCTCATGGAGGTGAGGTTATTCTCCTACCTTACATTTGGGAAGACTGAGATATGGAACCCTGTGGCCACCCAGCTCAAGAGAAGCTGAGCAGGGACAGAGACCCATGTGTCTCTGGTTCTGGAGCCTGAGCATTCCTGACCACTGTCCTGTATGGAGCTTTCATGGGTTTCCTGGCTGCTTCAGAAGGCCAAGACCTGGGTCTCCACCCCTCACTGAATTCAGCAGGGAGAGTCTTTCCCTCCACTAGAACCTGGAGTAGCATCTGAGGACACACCAGCACTGGGCACTTCAGGCTTTTCCCAGGATGAGTGGATATATGGATAGGACTAGGTTTCTCCATGAGCACAGGGACCAAGGTGCCCATATCGTCAGGTATACTGCAGGTGGCATTTGGATGAAGCCTCATCAGGTCAGCCCCACAGCCTACCAGTGGGGATCAAACCCTGACTCTGCTCATCCGGGAGTGGTGTAGAAAGGCAAGTATCTTCAGGTACTGTGGTCCTGTCACACCCTTAACATCTGGAGAGGATGGCAATACGCCTCATGTGGAGAACAGGAGGTACTAGTTAGCACCTGGAGGCTTCCAATGTTTGTGTTATTGCACCCCAGTACACTCCCACAGCTATGGGCATTGCTATGTCTATCTTCCTTGTGCCTAAGTCTGCTGTCTTTTCGCAAAGCCTCTCTCCACGACCACTAGGTGACGTATCTCTCAGCTGGGTTCACACCTCAGTCACCATGCTAGTCCAAGAGATGGACATGGCCCCTGGCATGCGTCCTTGTGCCTGTAGAGAGTTGAGACCTGCAGCTCTGGAGCATGCCGTTATGTACTGTTTTCTACATGGGCCAGGTGTTGGGGTACCCAGTGGAGTAAAGCTTCCTCCTTCCCAGGGTAGCCAATCTAAGCTGCTTTGTCCCCCCTGGGATATACCGCCTTCCCCTGACTCACCAGGAACACAGCATCTCTGGCTTCTACGGTGGCCAAGTGGCCCAGAGTGGTCTTATAGGTGGTTATTGATGGTGTCCTCCGAGTCAGTATCTTGGTTTGAATGGTGATTTCATTGGGTTTGATTCCTGGCCACTTCCTACAGACAAACGTGCTTGTCTTCATCACTGGCCAGCCACCCCATACCCAGCTTGAAAACTCGGCCATCAGCATGGATTTAGATGGCTTTGTTAAAGGTCCCCTACACTTTTCCTGTTTGGGTCTTTATGTTCTGTTTCCGCAATGACCTAACAGTGTGCACAGCCGTGGGGCCTGCTGTATGAGAAAGGGAAATGCCAGGCCTATGTTTCTTCCCTTTCTGGGCCTTTCTTTCCTCACCAGACTGCTGTCTAGGTAGCAGTCACAAGCTCATGGCTCATTTTTCTTGTAATGCTGTAGGAATGTCTGTGGAGAATACAGTTGGGAGACTCACTGCTCACAGACCTGGGGGACAGGCACTTTGACAGCTGTCATTACATAAGCCAGACAGCTGCAGTGGTTCAAAGTGCTAGCAGCAGCTTGAGACTGTACCTCCCCTCAGGATAGGCCTCCTTTTCTTTGCAGGCCCCTGTGGTGGTTCTTATGTGAACCCATAGTCATGGAGTTCTCAGGACGTGCAGAGTGACCTCACCTAACTTTCTCTTCAAACAGCCTCAGTCGTTTCAGAGAAGGAAACTGAAGGCGATAAATCAGGGGCTCTCCAGGGGTATCAGGTCTGTCTGAGTTTAGAGCCTGAATCACTCCCCACAAGCCTGCCCCACCCACAGTGGACACACCCATTCACACTGCCCTTGTTTCTAGACGCTCACCTGCTCCCACGTTCAATCAGGGGCTTCTCACTCTCTTCCTCCAGAGAGAGCCTAGCCAGCTTTCTCCGTAGGAGGATCGATAGTTTCTGCTTTTGGGGTTCCATCCCTGACAGGAAAGAGGCATGTTACTAACTGTGACCTCATGGACAACTTGAGAACCAAGGACGTGACATGGTGGTCATATTTAGAGATAGGAGACAATGCCCTGGAAGGAACAGTCAAGGCTGCTCAGCAGATGTCTAGCTTGGGGATCTACCTTTGACCTGCTTTCCTGGTAATGAGAATAGGTCTCTGAGTACAGAGTGAGACAAAGACCAATAGAGCACTGTTCAAGAGAGCAACTACAGTGACTAGCCTAAGGTGTATGCCTCCCACTGTCCATCATGTACAGCCTCTACTCCCTGACTTCTTCACCAGGCCTGATGGTTTAGCCCCCAAACTGAAACCAAGAAGCTAGCTGGATGTGTGTTGTGGAATATTGTTTAAAGATGTGTTACATTCTTTTATGCTGAAGTATATTTGTTTAATGATGCAAAGATGTGTATTGTAGAATATTATTTTAAGATGTGTTACATTTGTTTATGCTGTGAAACATTTGTTTAAAAATGCAAAGATGTGTTGCATTCTTTTCTGTTGTGTTTGTTTAACTCTGTGAAGCTGTGTTACTTTGTCTGCCTAAAACACCTGATTGGGCTAATAAAGAACTGAACAGCCAATGGGCAGGAGAAAGGATAGGTGGAACTGCTAGGCAGAGAGAATGAATAGAAGGAGAAAAAGAGAAGAAGGAGGAGCGAGGAAAGGAGGAGAGAAGGACTCCAGGGGTCAGCCACCCAGTCCCACACCCCACAAGCAACAGAGTAAGAAGAAAGACATAGAATAGATAAAGGCAAAAGCCCAGAGGAAAAATGTAGTTAAAAGGTAGATGGGATAATTTAAGTTAAGAAAAGCTGACTAGAAATAAGCCAAGCAAAAAGTAAAACAAACAAAAAAACCCAACTACAGATATGTGCTTATGATCCCAGGCACCTAGAGGCTGAGGCAGGAGGATCTCGTGTACAAATGGGTACTTCAAAAGTATCTTGAGACAGAAAGCATCTGGTAGGCTCTTAATATTCAACTCTATCTCAAGCACACTTATGTCCACTTCATCATTGTAGGTGAGGGCTGAGTGTCTTTTGCTATCATTGCCACAGGGACTGCTTCTCTTGGGAAATGCCTGTGTTTGGTTTTTTGACTCTTTCAAGACTGACCTGTGAGAGTTCTTTGCACCCCAGGGATAACTGGTCTTTCTCTGACTCACAGGATGTGAGGAGGAATACTCTTCTGGTTTGTTGCTTCTTTCCATATTGGACTTTTTTTTTCTTGTCTTAATCTTGGCCAGAGAAGTGCCATCATTTGCTTTAATAAGACCTTTGAGTCTTATTCTATATTCTGAAACGGTGCCCAACTCTAAAACTGTGATGATATCCCCTGCCACGGCGCTATTTTTATATTTGCTCTTTGATTCGGTTGGCATTACTTTTTCAGTCAAAATATGTTTTTTGATGAAAATAAGTAAAAGTTGAACTGGAGAGATGGCTCAGCAGTTAAGAGCACTGCCTGCTGTTCCAGAGGTCCTGAGCTCAATTCTCAGCAACCACATGGTGGCTCACAACCATCTGCAGTAATATCTGGTGCCCTGCCCTCTTCTGGCCTGCAGGCACACACACAGACGGAACACTGTATACATAATGAATAAATAAATCTTTTTAAAAAAAGTAAAAGTCAATCAGTCTACATGTGATGTAATTAAATTACTAAATTGTCATGTGTCCTTTTCTCACTAAGGAGCTGGCTCTGGAAGCAGCTGTTCATGTCCATTTCAGACCCAAGCACGTTTGTCTCAAAGGCCATTTATCTGGGAATAGGCTGCCCTCTGCCCCCCAAAGTCTGTGACATAGAGAGAAGAGAACAGCAAAGCAGGCCAAAAATAATGTCCTCAAGAGTAGCTGGAATGCCTTCCAGAGGTGACTGCTATTGGCCCCACCATATAAAAGCAGCTGTAGTGAGAAAAAGAAGCCAGAGGGAATCCATTCCCCTATCTGCAGGAAAAGCCTCGGGTCTTAGGTCTCAGCCTCAACCCCCCCAGGTAGTTTCTACTGTGTGCTGTGAGCATCAGATTGACTGACTGACCTCTATCTGTTGCCATCCGGTTTTGTATTTGGTGGTGTAAATGGCCTGATAGAAGCAAAGAGATTCTAAGAGAGACACTTGTGCCTCTCAACCTGACTATCGGGTCAGTGGCGGGTGGGAACATATTTTGACTTGGATTGCTTAGATGCTCATATACTTGGCCCTCTATTTAAACTTTGACCTCACTTCAGGATCCAGAAGATAGATTTGTGGGGTTTGCTGGATCTCTTAATCCCACTCCTGAATGTGACCACATTGTATAAATTTCCTTTTTCTGCTTTCATCTTAGTTTGGCTTATTTAATAGGTTTATTAGGATGGGAGACCAGATCTGATTTGGGGCACAGGTTGTGACCCCACCTTGTTCTGTCCAGGATTATCCATCATTAGCTCCAGATGGTGCTTCACAGGGACTTTCCCCAACTGCATGTTTTGAGTACTGTGTGATAAGGTTTTGCTGTCTCTTGATCTATCTGCAACTTGATTATTTATTTTTGTTACTTTGGTTTGCTATGTACTCAAACTCGCTCATTCAAAGCCACAAGTGTGGCTATTATAGATCATTCTGGGGCCAGAATACCACTCAATGAAGAAAATATTTTACCCTGACTGAGGGACAGTAGAACACCTCAGCCCCAACCACCCTACACCTCATGATCCCCTAGGGCCACAGTGCAAGTCAGGTGGACCACTTACGTGGGACCTGGATGTCATCAATGGTGACCACTTCATCCAGCTGTATCAGGAATTTCTCTGTGAAGGAGGCCAAACTTGCTATGAAGAAGCGGCTGTACTTCTTGGCAAATTCCTGGAAGAAACAGTGAAAATGGACTTCATAAACATAAAAAAAATCTCCACTACCAGGCTGACGGAGGGTAGATTTGGCTCTGTAGAGAGTCTCCTGGTAAGGCCTCCCAGGCACTACCTTAGCAACCGCATCAGGGCTTACTAGTACCTGGTCCTCAGAGCCCAGAGACTTCTCCCAACATCTGGTCTGGTATGAGACTAAGAAAGAATTCAGAAGGGTTGGAGAAATAGCTCAGAGGCGAAAGTACTTGCCAGAAAAGCATGAGGACCTGAGTTCGATCCCCACACTCACAAAAAAAGCTGGGTGTGATGGTATGTGTTATAGTTCTAGCACTGGGGAAAGAGAGACAGGGATTCCTGAGGCAACCAGCCTAGCATACTTGATGAGTTCCGGGTTCAGTGAGAGAGTTTGTCTCATAAAACAGTCTGACTGTTCCTGAGGAGCAACACCCTGCACGGACCTCTGCCTTCCACATGCATGTGTGTGTGTATACATACATATGTGCTCACACACACCTTCCCCCTAACACACACACAATCCAGAAATGGCCAAGGCACATACTCAGACAATTCACCAAGCAGAAAATAAAAGTAGGTATGGATCATGAAGAAAATGGTTATTGCTAGTTTTTTTGTAAATAATTTAGGAGTCAAAGTATGGCCAGACGTGGTGGCCTGTGCGTTTAATGCCAGCACTCAGGAGGCACTCTGTGAGTCTGAGGCCAGCCTGGTCTACATGGAGAGTTCAAGAATATCCAGGGCTATATAGAGAGACCCTGTCTCAAACGAAGAGACAAAACCAAAGTAATGTAAGCATCCCATAATGACCAGTTCATCTACCCAAAGACCTACCACTTTTGTGTGCTCTGGCTCAAGTGCCAACTGTCAGGGTCAACTTTCTGAAGGGGAGTATGGCCCTCAGCATCTGGGATGGAGCCTGAACGGCAGTGCTCACCTCCATCTTCTCCTGGTTTTCATGGATCACCCGGCCCCACTCTTCCTGTCTTAGCTCCTCCACAATGTGTAGGGACTCCATTTCCTGGGCAAATATGGGGTGGCCGAGATTTGGCTGGAGCTTCCGGGTATTTTCATCCTTCAATCAAACAAATCATACATAAGCAGAGGTTTTGAGTCAATCTTGGAAATCAGGACCAAGGTCTTCTGTCAACTAAGGCCACATTCAGACAGATATGTCCTCTGGTTACGTGAGCATAGAAAAGGACTCAGTGGCGATGAGGACAGGGTGGCTGATTCCAACTGAGGGTTGGAGAGGAGGCTGAGCTGAGCACCTGCTCCAACAGAATGTGGACCTTTAGTTCAATAAAATCAGCACCAATCATATCCCACAGCACCAAGGAACGCTGTGGCGCTGTCATTGATCTCAATGACCAAGGCCCTACCAAAGACTCAAACACAGCCTAGAGTTTGGTGCATGTTTTCTGCCAACAAGTGCTGCTGTGGTTACTAATTCACCAGTGTCCCCTGTCCCCAGCAACCCCCAAACCTAGCTCCTCTTCTTCCCTTGGACTCAGCCTCGCTCATGACCGACCTGCCTCTGTTCTCAACTCCCTGCACCTTCACCTTTTTCTTTTCTAGACACTTCTGCTGCTGCTCAAACTGCTCCCGAATCTCCTTCATGGATGTGCAGAACTTGTTCCAATGCTGTTCCTTGTAGTTCTCTACCACCAGCCAACACACCTGGGGCAGCAGCTTCTCGAATCTCCTCACCTGGGCACGCAATTCTGCAGAAATTGGGGGTAGGATATCAGGGAGTGGACAGAAGAGACATAGGTTGTTGAGGCCATATCTCCAAAAATGCGATAAGAGCTACTCCATCAAAAGGAGATCTGCAGCCAGACCAAGGTGGAAAATGATGGTTAGGCAAATTCAGAGGGATCATGGACAGTGTGCTTAAAATGCATTGTCTTTCATCAGCTTGGACAAGGTCCCACCTATGACCTCTTTGGCTATTGCTTCGACTTTGTCTCTCCCCTCTCCTGGACAGTCATGGGCTCAGACCTACTCTGCCATTCCTGTATCTTTACCTCATCTCATTGTATTGCAGGATCTTTCCTCTGTATCTGCCTTCCAGTTCACCAATTCCACATCTAGCTACGTAAAACCTGGCTGCACACCCGCTCATCATTTTAAAATGTCAACTCATAATGTTTCCTTTTTAGAAGTTCTAGTTCATTCTCTTTGGTATCTAGTTGGCCATTTCTGTAGGACTTTACTCCTGTGTTTCCAGTTTCCCCTTTCATTAAACTATAAGCACATCATTTTCTATTTTGTGCCTCCCCCCTTCCTCTCTCCTTCCCTTTCCACCTCTTTTCTGTTCTTCCCTCATTCTTCCCCTACTCTTAACCATGTATCCCAGGCTAGCCTTGACTTTGAAACCCTGTCTCAGCCTTCCTAGTGCTGGAATCGAAGGTATGTGCCACCCTGCAGCTAGCTGTGCCTGAGGCTCCTTTCATGTCTGACCCCAAGTGATCTGTAACCGCATTGAGTATTTTGGGAACTTTATGTGTGGGAGTCAGAGGGCTGAGGCAAAGGCAGGTTGGAAGTTCAAGGATGTCTCAGTATGAAGCAAATTCTGGACACTGTCAGAGAATGGTAGCTTGAAGCTGGAGTATCTGTTTCAAATCCTTTTGAATTATCCCCATAAAATAAAATTTGCGTTTTGGTAAATACAAATCGGGTTTAGAAACCACATCGGGACTAAACTTCTGCTCTGGATCCCCAGTGGAACTTTTTATATCTTGTTTTCATCATCCTTACCAAGGTTTCTGCTGAGTTGTTTGATTCTAGTTGAATGTGTGTGTGTGTGGGGGGGGTTGTGCCTCACTGGCCTGAGTGAGGCGTTTGAGTCTCGAACACCCTGCTCTGCTAGGACCTGTTTGGTCCTAGCTTTACATGCAACATCTCACCTTGGGTGGTCTTCGCGTGTGCCTCCTTTTCTTAATGCCCTGACTATGAAAGAGGAGGCTTGGAATTGGAGAGATGGCTCAGAAGAGCATTGAGTGCTCTTCCAGTGCTTCTGAGTTCAAGTCTCAGGAACCACAACTATTTATGGTGAGATATGGTGCCCTCTTCTGGCAGGCAGGCAAACATGCAGGTAGAACACTATCCATAATACATAAATAAAATCTT
>LOEQ01000225.1:198898-221573 GCA_001685075.1 Bramus lutescens | reverse complement strand
AGATCCACCTGCCTCTGCCTCCCGAGTGCTGGGAAAAAGGTATGCACCACCACTGCCTGGCTTGTTTTAAATATTTTTATTAATTCTTTGAGAATTTTATACATTGTGTTTTCACAATACTCACTCCCAACTCTATCTCCTCCCAGATTTTCTCCCACCTCGTTAGTGCCCCAACTTCATGTCCTCCTTTTGTTTTATTATTATTTAATAATCCATCTGCTCCCATTTGTATTGTCCACACAGGGTCTCTCATTGACCTGGAGCTCACCAGGTGGGCTAGCCTGACCAGTCAGCAAGCCCCAGGCATCTGCCTGTCTCTCCTCCCCAGCCCTGGAACTGCTAGCATGTAGACCATGCCCAGCTTTTTAGATTTCTGGGGACTGACCTCAGGTCCTACTGTGAGGCAAGCACTTTGAGGACTGATATGTCCCCCCAGCCCTTGCCTCAGTTTCCTTATCTCTAAAATGGATACAAGTGCAGTCCATCCAGTTCTTATACGGACAAACAATGCTAAACCAAATCAGTCGGTGATTGTGGAGCACAGTAGCTCAGTAAATGGGTGGGGCTGCTAAGAGTTATTGGTCTTCCTGGCTGAAGCACCCTGGGACAGACCCTAGGCTGCAGGTGTGTGTGATTGATGTCCACTAGACAGAGGGACACTAGATGTCCACTGACCTACCTGACACTTGATGTTCACTTGCAGGTTTGTCATCAGCCGTTGGATTTTCTCTACAAAAATCAGGTCTGAAGACAGGTTATGGAATTTACTCTCAAATTTGTTGATGACATCATTGGCCTAGAAGGAAAGATGAGAGGGAAATCAGGGTGAACTTGATCTGGAACACCAGACCTTGGAAGGATGGGGGAGCTTTAATATGGCTGGGGCCCAGGTGTACCCATTGTTCAGAAGTGACAGCCTCTGGCAGGCAGTCCTGGAGGCTGTCTGGGAGGAGAACAGGGATCCCCCACCTGGTCCAGGTACTCTGTCTCCATTTTCTCCATGTGAATCATGATTAAACTTTCAACGAACTCGATCCGGGTAGCCTCCTTCTCCAATCGATAGCACAGTAACTCAATTTCTTCAGGGGAAAAGTTGCCCCCCTCTGAGAACAATCTGAAGAACAATGGAGGAGAAGCAAAGGCCACCAGTCACACTGAACAATTCCTGTACATCCCAAGGCAGGTGCTGGGAAAATAGATGCAGGTTATGCAGAGGCAGGGGCAGTGGGAGGGCCAGTTTTCTAGTGCATCAAGTTGGGTTCCCTGACAGATCAGCTGAAACAAATGAGATACTGTACACACTCCAGAAAAACAAGATAAGCATGCAGCTCAGGAGTAGCATGCCTGTCTAACAGGCAGAAGGCTCAGGGTTCAATTCCTAACACCACTGAGTGACCGACTGACTGAATGAATGAATAAAGAAGTCCACCTATGTTGGTGGAGACTGTTTGTTTGTTCCTGGCCGTCCATACCCCCTTAATAATCACCCAGAAACTATATTATTTGAATCACTGCTTGGCCAATCACTTAAGCATATTGCTAGCTAGCTCTTACATCTAGAATTAACCCGTTTCCATTATTTTATATTTTACCATGAGATTTGTGGCCTATTGGCAAGGTTCCAGCTGGCAGCTGGCACCTTTCCCCTCCGGCGGCTACATGGTGTTTCTCTGACTCTGCCTTCTTTCTCCCAGCATTCAGTTTAGTTTTCTCTGCCTAGCTCTCTATTCTACCTGTCACTGGCCAAAACAGCTTCTCTATCCATTAACCAATTAAAGCAACACATATACAGAAGGACTTCCCACATCACACCTAAGAATGAGAAGTCTGTATTCTCTTGAGGAAGTGAAACTAGAGAGTCCTTTTGGGATGTGGGTAGTACCAACACTGACTTTGACCTGAAGACTTCGATGCTGAGTCTCCATGACTGCACGGGGGAAGGGCCAGCATGGAACTGGATCCTCAGGGTAGCACTTTCAGTGTGAGATTGAGTGACACATGAACCTCACCAGGTTCCAGGATACTGAGACTCCAGGGCAAGGAGGAAAGGAAGTTCTTTCTAATCCGAGATTTTCTCAACTGAATATGTGTTCTCCAGAATGACAAAATGAAACAAAACCTCAAGCATAGAATTTCAATTGGTCCTGAGTAGGTATTGCCCCATGTGCTCCAGTAAAAACAAATACCAACTCTCTGAAGGAATGCCACGTGAGTCCAGGCCTCAAAGAGAGACACTGCAGATAAAATCCAAGAGAAACTGAAAGATCCACTAGAGTTTATGTCTGAGATGGAAACTCACTAATTGCGGCTTGAGCCGATTGATTGATGACCGAAGGCCCTTTGATCCACTATCTGAAAAGGGAACATCTGGTCCTGACATTGATTNCCATGAGCTCATGAATAAAGCCTCTTGCTGACTGCATCCATCAGGCCTGGTTTTGGGGGAAGGGAAACTTCTCACCACCTTAGTGGCGTCTTTCAAAACAAGTGACTTCTGGTGAAAAGAAAAATCACAAGCAAGTAAGACACCATAAATTAAAGCCAAAAGACAACAGAGAGCAGAACACAAGAGATGTAACAATTATCTGACACAAATTACAAAATAACCAAATATAAGTTGTTTAAAGAAATAAAAGAGAGCTCTGCTTTCTGATGACAGAAGCAATGTGACCTTATGCTCCCAATGCTATGCCTCCTTGCTATGGTGGACTATAATTCTTTGTAAGTGTAAAACAATATTTCCCTCTCCTCAAGTTTCTTCTGCCAGGTATTTTACCATAGCAACAAGTAACTAACAGAAAATTAGCAGAAAGGGAAGCTTGGAAATATAAGCAGGAAGCAGTCAATTTGGAAAAACAACAGATGTAACTAAGAAAGAAAATTTTTACAGTTAAGTTTTAAACCTCAAGGAATAACTTTTACATTTTTATTTATGAAAGTGTGTGTGTTTGTTTGTGTGCACACTCACATGCCACAATGCATGTATGGTTGGAGGACCATCTTAGGAGCCAGTTCTCTTCTGCCACCTCATGGAATCCTGGGACCAGACTTGGGTCTTGGGACTTGCATACAAGTGACTCTATCTGCTGAGCCAGCTCAAGGTCCCATGGACTAGATTGATCAGGTGAATAAACACAGTTACAGATGAAGGATAATGTGAACGAATCAGCTAGAATAGAGCTAAACTGGATGATAGTGATGCAGGCATGTGGACAGAGGTGCCAGAGTAATGTGTAAGACAGACACAAGCCTTGCTGACGCAGCCATGGATAGTGGGATAGTGACCCGCAGGCAGAGGCGGAAACTGTCACCTAGAGCGATGGCTGGCCTTCACTGTGAGCCTCAGGGGATCTGGAGTCAAGGGACACAGTACTGGGTGTGTCTGTGAGGGCTTTTCCAAAGCTTAACTGAGAAGGGAAGACTTGCCCTAACTGTGGGCAAAACCATCTGGGTCCTAGACTGAATAAAAAGCAAAGACCATAAAGGGAGGAAGCCTGGTGAGTAAGAGCAGTCACTTCTTTCTGTGTCCTGACTGGGAAGGCAATGTAGCCAGCTGGCTCATGATCCTGTGCATTCCACATCGTCCTCAGACCGTGGGTCAGAGCAAACCCTTCTTTCCTTACGTCACCTCTGTCAGGCATTTTGTTACCATAACAGGTAAAATAATTAACACTCATTAGTAGGATTCTACTCAGAACAAGCCAGCAATGTTTGCTTAAAGTGTAAAAAGCACGTTCCCCTCCCCCAGGATGTCTATTTCTCACTTTCACGTTCATTTATGCTAAATGAATAAAAGATTTCTCAGATGACCCTCAAATTTTTCAAATTTCAAAATAATGCAAGCTTTAAAAAAAATGAATCCAGGAGCTAGAGAAGGAGAGATGACTCAGCAGTTAAGAGCATGGCTGCTCTCGCAGAGGACCTGGGTTCGGTTCCCAGCACCCATGTGGTGGCTCACAACAATATGCAACTCCAGTTCTAGGGGATCTGATGCCCTCTTCTGACTTCCAAGGGCATCAAGTGTTGTGGGATATCAGCACACTATGTGAAAATTGTTACTGTGATTGGTTTAATAAAGAGCTGAATGGTCAATATCTAGGCAGAAAGTATATGCAGGACTTCCGGGCAGAGAAAACAGAAGTAGCAGATGAATCTAAGCGTGCTCTTGCGAGACACCAGCGGGACTTGGAGGGAGTCGGACATACAGAATTAAAGGTAAAAAGTCACAAGCAAAGTGTAGATTGATATAAATTGGCTAACTTAATTTATAATAGCTAGTGGGACAAGCCTAAGCTAAGGCCAAACTTTCATAATTAATAAGAAATCTCCCTGTTGTTATTTGGGAGCTGGTGGCCAACAACAAAGAGCTTGCTACAATACGGCATGCACATACATGATACACATATATACACGCAGACAAAACACTCATATGCATTAAAAATGGATCAAGTATAGCTTGTTACAAATGTAAAACGCTAACTCTGGTATTATATTCAGGCAGGAATGAGCAAAGATGGTGGGGAGAAGGAAAAGGGAAAGAAGGGTCAATGAGTATACAGAAAAACAGCATCATTAGTTTAGGGGAAGGCAAACTAAAACCATCCTCTAACACTGCCTCCCATCCATTGCAATTTAGAAAGAAATTCACAGTAAGTGATGGAAGGATTCGGGGAAACCAGAACTCCTACGCCTGGCTCGTGGAA
Source organism: Bramus lutescens (assembly GCA_001685075.1). NCBI lineage: Eukaryota > Metazoa > Chordata > Mammalia > Rodentia > Cricetidae > Bramus > Bramus lutescens. The sequence continues at coordinate 216,870 of LOEQ01000225.1, read as the reverse complement.
GCGCAAAATGGAAGTTACTTCCGAAAACAGAATCCTCAAAAGAAAAAGGACAGGACCACCACATGACAGAGCTGTTCTCTGTCTGGGAACAACAGTCCAACTGACTGGAAAGCAGGACCCAAGCAGGTAGGTATCTACGATGTCCCTTGTGCCACAGTCACAATCACCCAAAGGTGTAAACAGCCACATACTCATCAATAGGTGGGTGGAAAAATAAACTGTGGCATGCAACCCAGCACAACGGAGCATCGCTCAGCCTTAAAAGGGAAGAAAGTGTGGACGCAGATGAACCGGCCTCTGAGAGGGTACAAGCAAATGGGATGCACGGTCCCCTCTATAGGCGGTGCCTGGGACAGCTAACTCCTTTTTTATTTATTCTCTGAGAGTTCCTTACCTGTATATAATGAATGAATCTCAATTCTATTAACCCCTATAGCCCTCTCTCATCCCTCCTCATCCTCCTTTTCTTCAACGAGCCTTGCTCCTACTATCTTAGCTCTTGCATATGGGTGACCCACTGGGTTTAATTAGGTTTGCTTGTATGAACATGGAGGTGCAGGGGTTGCAGGGAGTTTACTTACAGAAACATGGGTAACTCATCAGTGGCTACTTCACTGAAGAAGGGGACATCTTTCCCCTAGAAACCACTGACTACCAGTGGTCCCCCGTGGAAGGGGCCTCGCAAGTCCATCCCCCTCCCGGGATGAAATGTCCAATGGGTCCAGTCTTGTGCAGGTCTTTTGTGTGTGTGTGGGGGGGGTAGCCTCAGCTCAGTGAGTTCATGGGTACAAAAGTCATGTCATGTCCGGAACACGTCTTTTAGTAACACCACTCTCCACTCAAAGCTTCTATTCCTTGGGTAATGTTTTCTGAGATTTGGAGGAGGTGCTTATAGACGATCCCTTGAAGACTGAGTGTGGAGCAGTAAATTTCATAGAGATCGGAAGTAAAATGGCGACGGCAGGGACATGGGAAGGAGACTGAGGAGTGAATGCTTATGACACAGAATTTTGGTCTGTGATGATGGAAAATTCTCGTGCCAGGGCTGGTGGACAGCACTTTGCACTTAATACCACTGAATGCCAGCCATATTGAAAGGCAGTTAAAAGTAAGTCAAGAGGGAAACACGGCCACCTCCCAAGGATAAACTCTGGTGGCTCGTAGAGACATAAACCATACGTTGGTTCCCACCTGCAGTGCTTGACAAAGTCAATGTTGGTATAGCGGAGTTTGCCCAGACTCTCTTCCAAGTTCTGCCGGAAGCTTCTCAGGGATACCTGGGTGACATCCACATAGCTAAGCAGCTCTTGGTGCAGTATTTTGGTGAGATTAACCAGCCTGTGGGGACAGGAGAGACGTGGGTGTGGTGAATGACCAGCCTGGGACACACAAAAGGGTTGGGTGTGCCCTGAGCCTAGCGGGAATCCTGGGCATTGCCAGATTCACAGCCCAACTCCTCTGGCCAGCAAACAAAACACTGGGAAGGAGATTAAAAGACAGGCATGGTAGAACAGCAGTCATGGGGTCAGAAGTTCAAGGCTGGCCAGTACGACAGGGAGCTCAAGGCCTATCTCAACAATTTAGTGAGACAACCCCACCAAATGAAAAGTAAAAAGGCATTGTCAGCAAATTAGCAAAGGAGCCCCAGTCTCTACTGAGTCCTGGTTCTCCCACCAGCAGACCATCTGAGAGGGGTACCCTGACCTGTGCTCTCCTGAACCAAAAGTTACTTCCTTGCCGCAAAGGCTGCCCGAATCGGCTGCCACTGTGATTGACAGCTGCAGAGAGGGATACCTGCATGGTCCTTCCTGTCACCTGAATGGGGCTTCCATCTCTGGGTGGCCTTGCTGGAGCTTCTTGCTCTCTCTGCCTTGCAGAGTTTCGGCAGGCACCTCTGGGTTCATCGGCGATGCCCTCCTGCAGGAAGCCCCTCTAGCTGCCCCAGCATGGACATTTCTGAGTGCAGCAGCTGCACCCTTGGACATGTGTCTGAATCTCTTCCCTCCAAGGCTATGCACCCGCGGCCTTACACACATCAAATGTCACCCATGGAGTCTGGTTCTGTGGCTCTGGTGAAAAGGGAAGCTGACAAGCGGGCCCCCTAAAGCCTTCAGCCCCTTCGCCAGAAGGAGCTGGGTTTCCAGAGCCAGGCCTGGGAAGGAGACACTCCCACCTCTTACTTTTGGCTATTGGTGGCGTTCAGGAAGATGTGCTCCATGTCGTAGATCTTGCGGCAGAAGTTTTTGCTCCGCACAGCTTGCTCTTCTTGGAATTGACAAAACATCTGCCTCTCTTTCTTCAGAGTCTCAATGACGCCTGCACAGTGGTTATCCAGCCTCTCCTGGTGGAGCAGGAGCTCAGCTGCAGGAGGGGAAGGAAAGCTGCTACCCTCTGTGGCCATTCCTGTTGCATCTCCTAGGCAGGAACCACTCTTGTCGAGCAGGGACCCTTACCACACCCCTATTGCTCTCTCCAGGGTGGAACTGGATCTGGCCTGGGACCCTGGGGAGACCAAAGAGCAGCCACACTGGAAAGGGGCTGTGGGCCTGCACTCCCTGCTGGTGAAGCCCAACAACAGCTGAGAGGGAAAACTAGGGATAACAGAGAGTTCCAGGGAGCAGAGAAAGGCTGGAGGTGTTTGGAGAGCATTGAGATCTCGGTGGGGGTACCTCTACAATCACAGAGCTGGGAAGTCTTGATCTGTCCCTTTACAACAATGACTAATGGTGGCACATGCCTTTAATCCAGCACTCAGGAGGCAGAGGCAGATGGATCTCTGTGACTTCGAGGTTAGCCTGGTCTATAAGAGCTAGTACCAGGACAGGACAGGCTCCAAAGCTACAGAGAAACCCTGTCTCAAAGATCAAAAAGCAAACAAACAAACAAAACCAACAATAACTAATATGTCCAATAGCCCAAATTATGACTGGCTCCAAGGTGAGGCAGAATATAAAAGGGGCAGGTTTCCAGAACCCCTTCACGGCAAGTAAAGAATCCCACATTTCCCATCTGCATGTCCTCCTGCCTGGAGTGATTGATAGAAGGACTGTGGGTAGTTCTGACAAAAACAAATGGTGTCAGCAAACCAGAGACACTCGGACACCATGCTTAGTTCATCACTATTCACAGTAGCGAAGACGGCCTCGGTGGACATCAACAGCAACTGGCTTCCTGCACCATAGTGTATAGTTATAATGAAATTCTATTAAGTCATCAAGGAGAACGAAATTGTGTGATTTTCAAGTAAATGGGCAGAGCAGGAGATTATGTTAAGCAAAACAAACCAGTCTCTGAAAGCTAAATAGTATACATTTTCTCTTATATGTGGACTCTAGACAGTATATGAATGAACATCTATCTATCTATCTGTCTGTCTATCATCTATGAATGACATGAAACAAGAAGGGGAATATTTTGAGGATGGAAAGGCCAACAGGAGCATGAATAGGAACAAAAGACAGTAATGGGGGATGAATATGGGCAAAGAACAATGATATACATATATACATGGATGAGAAAAATGCCATCATGAAACCCATTATTCTGTATCATAATATCATAATTAATTTTGGTTTTGTTTCTGTTTTTCATGACAGGGTTTCTCTGTGTAGCCCTGGAACTCACTCTGTAGATCAGGCTGGCCTCAAACTCACAGAGATCTGCCTGCCTCTGCCTCCTGAACTCTGAGATTAAAGGCATGTGCCCGTCTGATAACTGACATTTTTTTTAAATTTAAAAACAGTGTGGAGCTGTGACTTCATTGTTGTGGTCTGAGTTTCCAAGCTGAGCATTGGTCTGGGGAGCCAAGACAGCAAAAGCAGTTGCGCTTCGGGGCAGACCTTTTCATCCCTCGGTGCGTTTATCTCACGCATTTTCCAGACACAACTCAGGACAGCAGATCTTCAGGCCTGCCATTGCCACTGCTCCAGGCCATGAGAGTTTGGATGGGCTCGTGGGGAGGCTCCAGGAGAGCCTTAAATGGCCACAGATACAAGTGAAATACCAATAGGGGCCACATAAGACTCTGACCAAAATCGTGTGCCCCTCGCCATTAATGGAGCTTCCTAGCTAAAGAAGAAAAGCTTTGTCTTCCCAAGACCAATGCTCAGATGAAAATAATGGCTTCCACTTGGGGGCGCCATATCTCAGAGCTCATGATTCCTGTACCACTTCAATACCTTCTCCTGTTGAGGCGGGTAGGGATGGTAGGAGCGACCAGAAAATCTGTTCAGAGGTGCAGAGCCAGAGCAAGTGAACCCGAGAGTTCTAGTTTCTAAGCAGTGGTCTTGCTGCTAGAGCATCCACTATACAGGTGTGGCCTGACAGGCATGTGAGAAGACCTGAAATCCAAGAGCTACGACAGGACAACACTCTTCCTTTTGCCCCTGACACTCTACAAAGGAAGAGAGGCTGGAAGAGAAAGGAGGAGGAACACCCGTGAGGGTGAGACAAGGAGATTCCCTTGTCTAGGCTGGCTTAAGATGCACCCGCGTGAGATGCATAATGAGTTCCAGGCCAACCTATGCTACCAACTGGAGATCTTGTTTCAAGAAGGAAGAGAGGAAAGGAAGGAGAGAGAGAAGGAGAAGGGGAGAGGAGGAAGAAAAGGAGGAAAGGAGGGAGGGAGGAAGATTTTAAAATCACATGTGCTGATTCTGGGCGCGCCTTCCAAGTGTGATGACCACCTAGCATTACACGGGCTAAACTGGGGCAGTTAAAAAGGAAAGAAAGGATGAGCCCATGGGACAGCAGACCCTATAGGGATGCCTAGGGACAAGGCGGACCTTCTCAGGATGGCTCCAACCTGCTCTGACATTGTGAATATCCTTCTCCACGTGGTCGAGTCTCAGCTTGTGCAAGTGCAGACGGAGCTCCAGTTCCGAATCCAGCTCGTCAACCTTAGCAGCCACAATGATGCGAGCATTGAGGGCACATTGGTCAAACCACTTCTCCAGGTGTTCAAAGAAGCCAGCTCGAAGCCTGGGGAGAGGTGAGCAAGGGCCAGTCATCTCTGGCAGCAATAAAAGACCAGCAAGAGATTCGTCATACTTTTTCTATATTGATAGTACAAAATGCCACACAAGATATAGAATGCCTTTGGCTTGTATCTGAATGCCACACAAGATATAGAATGCCTTTGGTTTGTATCTGTAGAATTTTTTTTTAAAAAAAAGAAAGAAATATAAGGGGTTGGAGAGATGGTTCGGTAGTTAAGAGTACTTGTTGCTGTTGTAGTGTGCCTTGGTTTGGTTCCTAACACCCAGAAAATAATTAACAGCCATGTATGGGTGACTCCAGTTCTTGGGATTCTGGTACCCTCTTCTGGCCTCCACAGGCACTGTACATACATGATACATATATACATACATACAGGCAAACACTCATACACATACAATAAATAAATCTTTCAAAAAAAAAACTTTAAAGTCATGGTTGTACTAGGAATTAGAAGCCAGAAGTAGATGGCTTGGGGAAAGTATTTCTATGACCAGCCCAGACCAACAGAGCATCCTGGGAAGGGTGCAGGGGTCACATGTACCAAGGATATCTAGGTCTGTGGAGCATTCTGGGACATTTGCTTTTTCCTAGGGTGTGTCTCACCCCTGACCTCCCTCAGTTACTGAAACTTTTAATCCTCTAGCTAAAGTGAATCATTAGTTCTGTCAGTGCGTGTGGAAAGTTCAGAGGTAGAGAGCGTGACCTCCACAGTTTCCCACTCACCCTTTCTTAACCTTCATGATGAGTTTGTGGGGAATTGTCACTTGTTCTATGTACTTGGTGCTGAAGGGGTCATGGGAGAGCACAGCATGGTAGGAATGGGGCCTCATGTGAATTTTTTCTTCATCTTCCACGGACAGGAAGGCAAAGTAAGTGTTTCCACTCGCAGTTGTGAAAAACTCCATTTCTTCGTAGGCCATCTCCTCCAGGCTCTCTTCCTTGCCTTCAGCCTATCCAGAGAAGGAGACAGGAAACTCCGTGTCAGCCGATGCATTTGTACTCCTAACAGCCAACAGGAGCTCTTGAACCTCTTCCTTCCCCACGGCGCGCTTTTACTAATTCTTCCTTGCTTACAGAGATGACCCCAGGACTTTAGCATGCAAGCACTGAATCCCTGAGCTACATCCTCAGTGGTTTTAAAATGGAGAAGTGTCACATCTAAATCTTGTTTTCCATTTCCTTTGAAGCAGCACCAATGTGACTTACTGTTGGCTGAGACTGAGTGGTGATGGCATGCTCCTCACCATTTGTCATTTGTCCCTATGGCCTCCAATCCTCTTTTCTCAACATATGTGTAAACATTTGAGTTTGTAATTATATAAGAAAAAGTTCTATGTACCAGTTCTTCCACAGCAATATAGGAAATGCATCTTGCGCCATTCTGCTACCATAGAATTCTGCATACCACAGAATATGGTTCTCTGCAGTTGGATGTGTTTTGAAGACAAGGTTTATGAAAATGAGCTACTTGCCAGCTCTCAAATGGGAGTATCCTAGTTGCATTTCCTATTGCTATAAAACATCCTGACAAAAATCAACTCCAGGGAGAATGGGTTTATTGTGGCCCACAGTTCCAGGCTACAGTCTGTGAGAGCAGGGAGTCAAGGGGGCAGGAGGCTGGCGCGGTTAGTCACACCGCATCCACAACCAAGAACAGAGAGGAGTGAAGGTGTGCATGGCCCGTCTGCCTGCTTGCGCTCGGCTCCATTTCTCCACTCAGACAGTTTAGAATACCCCGCCTAGGGGATGATGCTGCCCACTGTGGACTGGGTCTTCTTAAGAAGAAGAACTTGAGACAGACATGCCCACAGGCCAACCTGATGTAGACACATCTCACTGAGACTCTTTCCAGATGATTCTGAGGTTGTATCATATTCACAATGAACTGCCCGTCAAGGGGAGCTTTGCCTGAATATTTTGTTATATATCTGGTGAATAGGAAGAGAGAAGGGTTGAAGTAGGGGAGGCTGAGGCAATCTACACAATGAACAGGAGGTGAGAGAGAGACCCTGGGGAGGGATGAAAAAAGCCATGTGAAGGATAACTCCAGAATAGGCTGTAGGGGCATAAGAAAAGGAAGGTAAATTTTAAAAATTATTGCTGTGAGGGAAGAACCAGATCTGTGTGGACAACATAGAATGGAATAAATACTCTTGTAGCTCTTTATCTGGGCCTCTGTAGAGAATGGGCTGTAGGGACCCCAGCTCATCTGAATGATATGCATAAGATGAGGACAGCAGACTTTCTTCATACCCAGCAATGGACCAGTGGCTGGCTTACCTGACCCGTAAAAAGGCTGTCTTGACAAAACTCTATTACATCTTCATTCATGTCGTCATAGTCCTCTTCCTCTTCCTCCTCTTCTTCCTCCTCTTTTTGCTCCTCTTCCTTCTCCTCCTCTTCCTCCTCCTCTTCTTCTGCTTCTATCCCTTCCTTCTCTTCTTGAGACTTCATGTTTTCTGGTTCCTGGGAGGTCTCTGAGAAAGTCTCTTTCATGCTCCGCATCTCTTCAGTTTCTTGGGTAGACTCTTCTTTGGGCTCACCCATCCTGCCGATGGGTGGGAACTTGTTGCGCTGGCTCAGTACCTCTCCAGTCTTGATGGGTTCTGAGTCTTCACCCATTCCTTCCATCTCTTCAGCTTTGCGCAGTTCCACTCTTGTCCTTCGTTTTTTCTTCAGTTTCCTTATTTTCTGCATGAAGCGCTTTTCACGGGCTTCTGTTGGTGAGCAACATTAAAGGATAAGCAGACAGCGACTAGTGTTGCCTGGACTGCCCCCCTCCCACCCACAGAGGTACTGGAGTGATGGCAGGGAGACCCAGGCTCAGGTTGTATTACCTGGTTGCCTGAATTTGAAAGTCACTTCCCCAGGCAAATTCTACAAGGAAAAAACACAAGTCACTGTGGGTCCAGCAAAGCCTTTCTCCAAGCACTGCTTCTAAAGCTTCATGACTCTTTAGGTAAAAAGGCTCTGATGTGGGCCGTGACCAGCTTCATTCACTGGGGCAACTGCTATGGCCTCAGTCCAGGCAAACTTTTTTTCTTAATTCCCAGCAAACCAGCACACCCTCATGGTAAACAGTAGGCAACAGAATCGGGGTTCCTTCTGACACAGTCTCAGAAATGAACTAGAGAAGCAGGGTGGCCCAGCTGCAAGGGTACCCAGGAAGGACAGACAGAATGAGCCTGAGGAACACGATCCTGGGTGAGTTGGTTTGGATGGGGAAGAGCTGGTGAGGAGCACCTGAGGGAAGAGTGGATGGATCTTGGCTTAACTTTAACAGAATTATGTGCTGGCGGTAGATATCAGGGATGGAAAAAATCATCATATATATTTTCATTTTAAGGTTGTGTGAGAGATGGGCGGTCAATGAGAACAACCTTGGGTGTCAGTCTTTACCTTCCACATCAAGACAGAGTCTCCTTAAGTGTTCACTGCAGTCTAGGTCAGGCTAGCTGGCTTCTGAGCTCCTGGGGATCCTCCTGTCTCTGATTCTCATCTCCCCATAGAAGCACTGGAGCTACAGGCATGGGCTACTGTGCCTGGCTTTATGTGGGTTCTCGGAATTTGAACTCAGATCTTCACACTTGCCCAGCAAGCACTTTATCTATTGAGACATCTACCTAGCCCCTAACCCCTTTAAAACTGAGAAGAGAAGATCTTCATTCAGTCTCTTCATTCTTGACACCCTGACATGGATTCCTGCTTTGCAGAATTAAGGATGACTTCCAAATAGTTTAAAATACCCTGCCTGGGGAAGGCTGCTGCCCACTGTGGGCAGATCAGACAGGAAGCCATCCTCTCCCCTTTCATGCTTATTGAGTGGCCAGGGGCATACCATCTGTCCTTGATACCTGTTCAAAGATTTCACGAATGAAGAAGTGTCGGCTGAGGGTGAAGCTGTAGCAATTGAGTTCTTTCAGGATGAACCCTGGGTACTCCATAACTTCTTTGGTCAGGAGGATGTGAAAAGATTCATACCTAGGGGTGAAGACGATGGGGAACTCTGTGGGGGACCCTCGCTGGAGCCATGCCCCAGGCCTCCATCTGGCAGCTAGCACTGCAGAGAGCTGCTGGGTGGCTGCGCTTTGCACAGAAGCCGTCCTTGAGCAACTGCAATATCTTCCTGATCAGACAAGAAGCACAAGCTCTTTGTAAAGAATCTGGGGAGTTTCTCATTTGTAATGTGGGCTCGCTTTTCCTGTCCACGGTCCTAACTCTGTCCTCGAACTTAATCTACATTGTCCCATCAAAGCCCTCAAACATCACCGGGCTCAGAAATGTTATCTGTTTCTCAGGCAAAGTAAACAAGGTTCAGGAGCTTACTTAGGTACCCAAAGATAAACTCCCAGGTCTGTGTGCAGCAATCAGATGGAAGGCAAATCTATTTTTGTGACTGATCCCCACGGAATCAGCTGTACAGAGACACGGAAGCACAGTGCAGTTCACAGAGAACTGTATGAATTCTGTATGAAGAACCCAGGCCAATGGGGAAAAGCTAATCATGAGATGGCTAACATATGACCAAGTATCCTATATGTAATTATAGTAGTAAATTCGACATGGTCACTTAGAAACTGAAATAGATCTGTAATTACAGAATAACTTGCATTATATAGCTCATCCATATTTTTAAAACACTATATTGGTATGTATGTATCTGTGTACGTAAATGTGCACACTCATACAAAGGAACGGCTGGGTAGGAGTGAGAGGGACATCTCTATTTGCAGAAGTTGACTTCCTGTCCCTTTAACAAAGAGTATACATGTTTACATTCTAAAAGGGAAGCCCAGGTTCTTGGCCTTGACATTTCTCACTACAAACTTGCCCCAGTTCTCCCTGGGAAATTCTGTGGGTTCCTGAGCAAGGAGCAAAGGATTGTTAATGTTCTCCAGTGTGAAGGACGAGGCTTTTATCTGAGTGTGTTGATCACAGCTCTGGTCTCCTATGCTGGCTGGTGTTCCCTTGACTATGAATCCGGGCTATCACTTCCTGTCTTCTGAGGTCTGGGTAGCCTACCTGGACTTCATGTTCTTCAGAAAATTCTTGGCCTTTTCCATGTGTGTCTTCAGCGTCTCTTCTTGGCTTTGCTGTCTCAGTTGGTCTAGAAGCTTATCGAGGTTAACCTCTTGGGCCTGACAGCCATTCCCAAGACAAGAGAAACACAGACGAATGTTAGTGACATGCAGATCCCACTTCTCCAGAGCCGAGGTTCAGACCTGTGAGAAGGGGTCTATGACTACCCTTGCTCTCTCCAACACATACTTTCAGGCTCTTCTCTGTCCTTGGTATGTTCTTTTGACACCATCTACCTCCCCACGGACCCAACTCAGAGAAGTCACTTCAAGAACACTTCTCTAGTGCCGTGGCCCTATAGTCAAGCTTGTACTACACATTCCTGAAGCATCGGTAAGTGACAACTTGGAGCCAGTTCCCTGAAAGGCTACCTATACCTCACTTTATCAGACCACATAGGTGAGTTAGCAACCTCCACAACTGGAACTTCAGAAGGCATGTGATCTCAAGAGGGAGATGCTTTGTGAGCTCAGGATGTGACGGCATTGCTGCCCATGACTCCCCCGTAGGCTAAGGGAGCTTCGAACTGACAAGCTTGAGAGCTTTGAAGCCACTGGCCCATGCAGCCACTTCTTTATAATGAAGCAAGCAACCTTACTTGTCATGCTGGAAGCGGGAGTCTAGCCAGTTTCTCCTGAGAAACTTCTCATAAAAGATACGTCTTTTATTAGGCTTAACTTCCCAGCAAGGTCTGCATTCCCCCTATTTGAACAACTGCATATTGATAATTCAGGAGTTCACTGTGGGGGCAGTGTTCCTGTCTATCACATGTAGACCTTGTGAGGTTTGTCACATTGCTTTCATCTTTCAACACCATGGGGAAAAAAGAATTCATTCTCTTTGCCCAGCAGTCAGACATGGCTAATGAAATTATACTTTAATCATCTTATTCATTTTATCTTATTTATTTACTTAATTCTTTCTTTTGTTTTTCTCTCGAGTGTATGTGTGTGCACACGAGCTCATGCAGGCACACATGCATGCATGCCTCTGTGTGTGTGTGTGTGTTCTCGGACATCTGCACATGAAGTCAGAGGTCAGAGGACAGAGGTCCTCAGAAGCCTCTCCCGACTCTTTGTGGGAACCAGGGTTTGAACTCAGGTCATTAGGCCTGCATGCAAGTGTCTCTACCTGCTAAACCACCCCACCAGCCCCACATCATGTTATTTTAATCACCCAGGTTACTCCCCCATTCAGCCAGTCTGTCTTTCTGAATCTCCTTCTTGTGCACACTCTTAAGGGACAGGCTTGAGTTATAAAACCCATCACAAAGCTCTGCCTAGTTTAAGATTCTTCTTGCTACTCCCATCTTCCCCCAAGATCAAGGCAAGCCTGGGTACCGCCATCCACACACATTTTGTAATTTAAGAGTTTTACATTGAGTCTAGGATCTATTTTCAGTTCATTTTTGTTTATGGTGCTTTTGTTCAGTTTTTTTTTTTTCATCTGAAAGCTGGCAGCTGGGTCTGGATCCAGTCCACATCTCCCGACAGGGCCCTGCAGTCTGGATCTAACCCACATCTCTGACACAGGTCTCTCTCCCCCTCCCCTCTCCACCCCTCCCTCCCACAGTATGGGTCCAGCCCACATCTCCCACACCATCCCAAGCTTTGGGCACCTGGTTCTCCTGCTGGTGCTTCTGTCGATGCTGCTCTATCCTCTTCTCCAGCTCCAGCTCTTGGGACAACAGAACACTCTCGTGCCCCTCCCACAACCTCACAGCCTCCTGGAAGTACCTGAAGAGGTCCAGGCTCTGCAATTCCGTCTGCTTGTTCAAGGCTTCAAAGGAACTCTGCCGCAGTATAACACAGAGGTTACCTGGAGGGCAGGCTAGCCCAGGCCCCAAGGATAGCCTGTCCACAGGGCCCTGTGTCTTCAAACATAGAAGTTACTACCTGAGCACCATCCCTCAAAGTCAGCTGTAGGCTCTGTGTTGGTTAGTTTTGTGTCACCTTGACACATGCTATATAGTCAGCTGGGAAACGAGACTCTCTCTCAACTGAAATAAGGCCTTCAGAAGATTGGCCCACAGGTAAGTCTGCTGAACATTTTCTTGAGCAATGATTGATGTGGGCAGGACTAGACCACTGTTGATGGTGCAGCTGAGCCCTGGGCAGGGTGGTCCTGCACTGTATAAGAGAGCAAGCTAAGCTGATCTTTAGGAGCCGGCCAGTAAGCAGTGCTCCCTTGCCGCCTCTGTTCCAGCTCCTGTCTCCAGGTTCCCAACCTGCCTGAGTTTCTGCTCATTTCTTTCAGGGATGGACTGCAATGTGGACGTGTAAACAAAATTGACCCTTTATTCCCTGAGTTGATTTGATCGCACTGTTTTAGAAATAGAAACCCTAACTAAGACAGGCACCTGGCCTTCCCTGCATGGGGTAGCAGGACAGGACCACCTCAGTCTTGGCATCTTTCCCTGGAACAGTCTGTCTCTTAGCATCTGGGTACAATTCCACACCTGCTGTTAAAATCTCACATATGACTTCACCTTTTAAAAGCTGTATGTCAGGGACTGGAAAGATGGCTCAGTGGTTAAGAGCACTTGGCCCTCTTTCAGAAGACCTGGGTTAGGTTCCCAGCAGCCACATGTTGGTTTGCAATCATTCATAGCTCTTAGTTCTCTGATGCCTTCATCACGCACTGGGCACATACATGCCTGCAGGCAAAGTATTCATACCTAAAATAAAATACATCTAAAACCTTTTGAAAATCCTTACATGTTAGGAGTGGAGAGAGTTCATTGGCAGAGAGCTTTCTTAGCAGTCGTGAGGACTTGAGTTTGGTAGGCTGCACCACACACAGAAGAAACAAAATGCATGGATTATATGCCCTCATCTGGGGCAGAGACTGGTAGACTAGACTGCTGGGTAAATTCGGCCCTCCATCTATTTTTGTTTGAACGTGTGAACTAAGCACAGTCTCCAATTTTTGAACAGCGTTAAAACAAATCAAAAGTAGCAGGAAAAAACATGAAAATTAAACGAACTTCAAATCCTGGCCTCTAATAAAAGTATGGGAACACATCCATACACTTTGTTTCCACATTGCTTAGGTTGATAGATGTGATAAGTGGTGACAGACACCTGTGTCCCACAGAGCCTAACACATGCTACCTGGCCCTTCACAGAAAAGGTGTGCTGACTTTGGAGCACAAATCTCTTGGGACTGAGAGTTCCTTGCCTTCCCCAGCCTTTAAACACAAGGCCCAGCAGTGGCTCTTGTATGCTCATGGCCTAAGTGGCTTTCCCAAGCCTGAGCAGCCCTGATGCCAGGGTGGTTTCTAGGACCCAGAGGATGATCTGGTGTGGTTAGTACAGGAGGCCTGTGAAGGAAGCGACTGGTGAGGGCCAGAGAGTGGACACACAAGAACACCCTAGACTTCTAGGATTTGCAGTGTAGTACTCCAGAGATGTGTCCCACCTCAAGGATCCCCAGCACCCTTGTACATACATCCAGGAGCTCCAGCTTCTTCTCCACCTTGCTCTGGAATGCCCCCACCACCAGGAAGAAGGCTGGATTCACCAGGCTCTCTGCTTCCGCTTCAGAGAAAGCTTTCCAGTCTAGCAGCTGCTTCTGCACGGTTGGAGGAGAGCAAGGTAGAGCCTGGCTGCTTCAGGGCCCCCACAGGGCTGCAAGCGGCTCACTGACTCCCTTTGGCTCTGCTCCAGGATGGGTAGGTGCAGAACAGAGCTGGCTCCTATTCTCCAAGGTGTCTGGAGAATAGGAGGGACTCTCTGAGGGTAGGAAGTAGGCTCCTGGGGCTCAGAACTTTTCAAAATACCTAGGATTTTCATTTAGACACTTTTACCAAGCAGGCAGGGAGCGGCTGTTTGACAAAATATTTCCCAGATTCCAGAAAAATCTGCTACTGTCCTGGACAGGTTGAGAATAAACACACTACTTTATCCTGCCCAGGGTCAGTCAGGTAGAAGGAACCTGAACACCCAATGGCCAGTGAGCATCTGGTGCCTCACAGGAAGAAAGAAAAACCTCAATCGAGATTGATGGGTAAGGGGCAGGCAGAGAAGGCTGGGAGGGAAGGGGCATCAGGTCCAGCACACAGCTCCTCTCCCCTGGCCTGCAGAAAGGGAACCCTACCTTACAATCCTGCACATGGGCCAGGCACTCCTGCCAGATCTTCTCATACAGGAAGCGGACCCGAGTCATGCAGTCCATGTGGTAGGTGTCTCCAGGGGCAGAAAAGAAAACAGGTCAAAGGTCAGACGCTCTCCCAAGAGGAAAGGGAACGTTAGAAGGAGAGACAGTCCCTCAGCAAAGAGCTTCCCCTGCAAAGATTGCTTGGAAGGTAGAGGCTGGTGTCTCCCTTCTCAGAGAGTTCCTAGCACCCCAAGAGGATGACCTCATAGGAGGAGCTCATCTCTAGCAGAAGCATCAGGCTCAGAGGGTCTTCTGGGACACAAAGACAATGGTGCATGTGAGCATTTTGCATCTGAAAAGTACACTGCAAGCTCCAGTTTTGGACACGGGTTTGCCAGCTGGTGGCACTAGTTTTGAAAGGCTTTGGAACCTTCAGGAGGTGGTACCTTGCTGACCGAAGCAGGTGGTGAACTTTTTAAATTTTCAGCCTTGCCCCTGGCTCAAGTGCCCTCCCCACTCCCTGGGCTGCTGTGATGGGTAGAGTCCCTACCACAGGCTCCCACCATCTTGCTTGCAGCCACACCTTTGAAATCCTCTAAACCCATGAGCCAAAACAGATCTTTGCTGTCTTCATCTCTTCAGCAAGCATCGTTCACAGTAACATGAGTGATCAGTGCATGGCCACTGACCTCTCTGGGCTGTGGCGAGCCTCAGTGATAGGAAAATAGTTACGTTCTCTAAAGTAAGGCTTGGCACACTTTGTTCCACAACATGGTCAAGCCAATATTTCCAGCTTTGTGTCACACCGTTTCTGCTGCAGTGAGCAGCCAGAGATGGCAAGGAGACCCATGAGGGTGACCACGTCCGTAACGTATTTCCAACCCAGGCAGCTGGGCTCTGGGCTGTGAGCTAGCACTCTTACTGCGGACTTGTTCTCAACCATTACCACTTGCGGCTCAGCCTTCTCACTGGGAGCTAGGGACTGAACTGGGTAGACATTAATCCACAAGGTAGGGGCCATGATCAGTCCTGTTCAGATCTCGACAGAGGAGGACACCGAGGCCATGAGATGCCTTGGCTTCTCCATGGTCATGCATCAGGATGCAGCAGGATTGGGCCTTAATCCCATAGTCCCAACTGTAAGACTCTCGGGACATGGCCATTGTGCCCATCCTGAGAGTTAAGCAGAGACTCTATGTCTCGGTCTCCATGCTTGGGTCAGGGATCAGATGTCAAGGGTCAGAATTTGTGGCTAGCATGGCTGTGGACTGGTCAGTGAGTAGAGGAAGGGTTCTTTGAGGCTCACTCATCCTAAAGTCCCAGGATGGAGGGGCCACCATTCCTCAGATGCATGACTGGAGGGCTGACTATAGCAAGCTACTACTTGGACAGAGTTCTGGAAAGTTCTGGAAATCTCAGGCATTACTTACCAAGCTGCCTGTTCAGGGAAGTGAGAGAATCATACCACTCTGTCAGCTGGTTTTTATTATAGTTGGGGGGGAGAAGATTACTGGGGAAAGAAGAGATGACAGGTAAGTCTTGCTTTCACCGAACTTGCCAAAAGGGCCTGCATATTTAACATCCTGCCAATAAAATACTGAAGAAGCTAAAGAACCTGCTGGGATCCCCTAGTGCCCCAAACAATCCTTAAAAAGGGCCTTTGCTATTCACAAGGTTGCTATCAGAAAGAGCCTGAATGGAGCCATCTATACAGCAGCCTCCCAATGTTGTGGCCTCCTATTCACTCTCCAAAATGCCTCAGGATGAGGGCCAAAGCCTGTGGGAGCAACTTCTTACCAGCCTCCTCTTTCTCTTCCCCACTCCTCCCTCTTCCCTCCTCTCTCCTCCCTGGTCACTGTTTCCTAGTGAGGACCAATGTAAGCTTCTTTCCATAGAAAATAGGCTATGACCTTCCTTGCCACTGGGGCCGTGGTGGCCAGCTAAGCCCTCAAGCACGAGGAGGTGGCCTGGTATGGAAGAGTTTCAGGCGAAGATCTAGCCACATGGCCTCCCTACTAAATACCCAAGGGTGCTGACCCCAGTGGTCCTTCCCACACACCATACCAAATGGTGCAGAGGTGGCCATACCAGATGGTGCAGAGGTGATCCAGCCTCACTTTTTGAAGGATCTGCTGGTTCTTCAGCATTTCTTCCAGCTCCTTCTGTACAGCTGGGGGCTCTTGGATATTCTCGCTAGCCATGAACTCACTGGACAGCCAGACCCCGCATCACAGAGGGGAGAAGTGGGAAGGAGCCTCAGGCAAGAACACTCTGTGTCCTATAACCCTGGTACACACCACCCAGGCCATAATGACAGCCCCTTCAGATCCCGTGACCTGGAACAAGATCCTCTCTTCCACTCTGAGCCTTGAACTATACTGTGGAGCTAATCCTCATTGGGAACTTGTGAAGACACAGGAAGATGACAGACAAAGCCCTGAGCCCCATGCTCCTTGCATTATGGGGCGTGTCCAGGAAGTCAGCTGTGGCCATTGCTACTGCTATCTGTTGACTTTTGTAACAATCCCAATCCAGGCCCAGCAGGTTTTGTTTAAAGAGTGTCCCACTGAGGCATCACCAAGACCCCTCTGCAGGGCTATTAGGGTGCCCGTAGTATGGCGGAGGCAGACTTGGCATCAAGGTCACATGCAAGGGCAAGGTTGAGTTTCAACACACAGTGCATAGGTGGGTCCTCTCCTCCCCCTTTCTCCCACAGAGGAAATGTGCACCTGACATATCTGACCTTCCAGGCCCAAGGCCTAGGTTATAACACCTATAGAAGAATGAAAATATGCAGAGCATTACATAAACATGTTCTGATAATTCACACTGAGCACAGAGAATAGCTGTGAAATAGTGTTCATGGACAATGCAATCTAAAATGGTATGGACTCTGTGGATCTAAAAGCGCAGAAGTCTTAGGGGGTACCTCTCCTTCTAGAAAGGGTCAGTGGTGACTCTTAATTTCTTTTTTGATGCTTTTATCTATTTCTAACTTTGAATACAGGGGCATAGAAAACAATAGCATTTTTAAATAATGATGAAGGGCGCAGGAAACAGCAGCCTGACGGCTGGGAGGGAGTTATTGGTGGGAGGAAGGACAGAGATGGGAGGGGTGTCACCACTGACCTGAAACTCTGCTGCAGGGCCTCTCTCTTGAGAGCCTTCCAGGTATCCACCAAGCCCTGCCAGCGGTGGCGGTTGTCAAGCTCCTGCTGCAGGGTGGCTTCAGTCAGGTTGACCAACAGCTGGGCAATGGCCCTCCGGTTGCCCAACAGAGCCTGGTTCATGGCCTGTGGCCAGAGGTGGGTAGGGCTTTAGACAAGGCAGTTCTCTGGGCAGAGCAAGGCTCGGTAAAATGGGACAGGGGAGGAGTCAGGAGGGGGTTAGGCCAGGGCTAAGTGAGGTTATGGTGGGAGGTGAGGAATGCTGGAGGCACAGACAAGGCAGCAGCCGTGAACCACTGTTCTTGAAGGGTCACCCTGGAAGGCTGGATCATGATCCTGAGATTAGGAACCCCAACCCAGAAATGCAACTGCACTGGGTCCCTGCTTAAAAACGGCAGAGGTGGCGCTCAATTGACTGTCTGCTGCCTATATGTAAATTTGTTACAAAATCAGAGCCCAGCCACGTGTGATAGCTTTGAGAACGAGACCCAACGATGGGCTGAATCCAGATTCAAACCTGGTCCTCCCAGGACTGCTCATCTGCATGACCCTGGCACAGGATGGGAACGGCCTCTTACTCCACAGTTACAATTCTGCCCTTTGCCCTGTACCAGTCAGTGTTCCCCCTTC
>LOEQ01000225.1:184189-194515 GCA_001685075.1 Bramus lutescens | reverse complement strand
TCAAAGGTTGCACTTTGAAGCCAGAGTGTAGTTCGGATTTGGCCCCTTTCGTACCTGTTCTGGTAAGACTCTGGGCCTCTCTGCAAGATGAGGTAAGAGTCTTTAACTTACAGGGATTCTCTGAGAGTGAAGGGAGCCTACACTTAGGATATTCCTGTAACAAGCCCCTTGAACATGTCCTCTGTGATTCCATCTATGCCTTTGTTTTGGTGTGACATCGAGGACCACCCAGGGAGAGGGGAGGAGAAGGAAGACTGGGGACAATAAAATCACACCTCCCCACCCAGGGAAAGTCACAAGAACAACAGAGGAGAGGGGAGCAGGGCCTCACCACCCCAATCTGCTCAATCTCCTCCCGAAAGCTGGCCAGTGCACTCAGGTACTTCTTCTTCTTGAATTCTTCTTGCCCTTGGAGGATGATGGAGCGCCTCTTCTCAGAAACTGCAGGGCCACAACAGAGCTGATGAGCCTGCCAGCAGAGAACAGGTCTCCCAGGGAGGCCAGTGTGGCAGAGAGCCGCAGCATGCAGGCCTGAGGTAGGTCAGAGGCAAACCCCAAAGCCAGGCCAGCATGGCAGAGACTTAAGGAAAAGACGAGGAAGGCCGTGAGTGCTACAGGGAACAAGGTTCAGACTCACAGGCAAGGGTGAGGGTGGGGATATCGTGCAGCAGCGATTGAGCACCTGCCTACAGGCTTGAGGGCCCTGGGTTCAATCCCTTGTACCACAAATAAGTACACAGACAGCTACTGGGTCAAAATTCCCAAATGGTGTCTACAGAATAAGAGTGATTGTGTTTTTCTTTAAAACAGTTTCAGCCAAATGTGGATGGCGCATACCTGCAATCCTACCACTAAAAATAAGACAAGAAGATCTGAAACTTTAGGCCAGCCTAGCCTACTTAGTGGAACTCTGTCATAAACAAACAAAACAACAACAACAAAAGTTTTATAGACACAAATACACAGGCTTTTTTGATTTAAGGGAGTTCTGATCTAGTAAAATCATTACGAAGAGAAGATACTATAAGCTGAAAATACATTTAATTATACCTAATCTAGTGAGCATCAAAGCTTAGTCCAGTCCACCATGCCGAATACTTCCATTAGTCTACAGCTGAGCAAAGATCATCTAATACAAGCCTGTTTTGTAACAGATTGTTGACTGTCTGAGCTGAAATCTGTATTGAAAGTGAAAAAGAGAATAGTTTATGGGTATGCTTTTGCTCCACTGTGAGGTCAACATAAGGCAAGAGAAAGCCAGGAATAGTGACATGCACCTTTAATCCCAGCAGTTGGGGGCAGAGACAGGTGGATTTCTGTGAGTTCCAGGCCAGCCTGATCAGCATAGGGAATTCTGGTACAGCCAGAATTACATAACAAGGAGACCCAGTCTCAAACAAAACAAAACAACAACAAACAAACAAACAAAAAGCAAAAACAAGCAAGCAAGAAGGAAATACTATAAGGTGAGCCACTGTTAGCCAGAGAGGGACCATTTGCAGCAATGTTAGCCAACACTAGCGTTTGCTTACCATGTGATAGCATCCTTCTAACTACTGCACCCAAGGACCAACCCAGAAAACTGAGGCTGTGCTGTTGCTCACCTTTCTGTAATGTGCACACCCCGGCTTGGTGGCTAAAGAACTAAGTCACGGGCGGCTGAGCAGGATGTGAGCCTGAACCCTCAGCCTTGAGCCCTGTCACCTGCTCTGTTTATCAAGGAAGCTGGACGCTGGCTGCCACCTGGGGTAGTGCGGCTGGCGCTCTCAGCAGAAGGGCATGGCTGCCAACAGGCAGTTGTACCTTCTGTTTTTCTAATCATGAAGACACAGGACACCCACATGTGGATAGTGTCGAATGATTCATGTAGTAAGAAGTGAAAACATGGCTTGGGAAGCCGCAGCACACCCAGCAGTGAGCTCTGTCCTTCCTAGGAATTGCCCANACTCCTGGGGGGAATGCCCAAAAGACATCCTCTGGGAAACTAGACAGAGGACCCCAGTGAGGGCAGCAGGAGCCTCTGAAGTAGAACCACAGCAGATCCTGCCATCTGGAAACTTCCCTGCCTGGGACAGGCCTGGGACTGAAGGGCAGGAGGCTCACCAATGTTGTCCATGAGACCCTGCACCTCTCGGACAGCAGTCATGTCCTCCGTCTCACGCATCTTTTCCTTCCTGGCTTGTTCCTTCTCCCTGAGGAAACAATTGAGGAAGAGTTACCCTGACCCCACCTCCACCCAGGATGGCACAGGCATTGGCAACCGCCCAGGCTGCTTCCTATTCCAGAGAGCCCTGGAGGCAATGTCCAGGCTCACAACTAGTACTGCTGACTTCAACCAAGCACAGTCCACTGAGGGTCCCTAGATGGAGCATTAGGTGCCTGATTCAGACACAAGCTGTAAATGTAAAGCCCTTGTAAATGTAAAACCCTTACCTGGACAGTATGGGTCAGGAGCTGGAACCATTTGAAGCTAAGGATCACAAAGGTGAACAGTCCACTAAAGAATTAACTCAGCATGCACCCTTGTTTGGTCCTCCAGCAGACCTGCTGTGGTTGTTTGAATGAGAATGGTCCCCAGAGGCTCATATATTTGAATGTTTGGTGGAATTGTTTGGCAAGGACTAGGAAGTATTGACCTTACTGGAGGAAGTGTGCCACTGGGGATAAGTTTTGAGGTTTCACAAGTCCATGCCATTCCCAATTAGCACTCCCCCACCTCTCCCCTTTCTCTCTCCTCTCTCTCTCTCTCTCTCTCTCTCTCTCTCTCTCTCTCTCTCTCTCTCATGCTTGTGGCTCAGATGGAAGCTCTCAGCTACTGCCCAGCATCATGCCTGCCTGCTACCATGCTCCCCACCATGATGGTTGTGGACTCTAACCCTCTGGAACTGTAACCAAGACACCATTCTATGAGGCAGCTGGAGCAAGCCCATTTTCTGTGGAGGGCATGTAGAGCCATCGTCTGAAGCAGAGCTGGACTTTCAGAGCCACTCTGTGACACCAAGGCCCCCATAGGGTTGGATCTAGGTGGAATGAGCTGAGATCTCTCAGTAAACAAACTCAGCGGGGGACGGGGAGGAGGGATGGGACTGGCAGGGAAGACTGTGACATCGAGTCTGGAATAAAGTCTACAAACGCACCAGCTGTGAAGCAAGCACCAGAGACACCCCAAGGCCCCAGGCAAGCAGGATTTCCCAGCTGTCCCCTAATGAGTCCGCATGCAGTCCCACAGCTGGGAGAAGACTACAGGTCTGGACTACAGCGTGAGAGGGTACTTCAGACCTTGTTATTGCAAATGTCGCTGGCCCAAAGCAGCTCCAGATGAGCACACAGGATAATGAAGTCTGCTGTCAACTCTGGTTTCTCAACCCCTTACCCCCCAGGATTTGAGGAGTTGGTTTATATAGTGGAGACCAAACTCCCCCTGCCCAACCCATCCACACTATGGACTGGTCACCCCCGTCCTGAGGGGAATGGGCATATATTTACTGGGCATTTACTATTTTGCATGGAATTCCCAAGCGCTTGCTCAAGGACCTTGAGGAAAATGGGCACGGTAGCTCTGATATCATCCTCCTGTCCTAGCTGGCCTCTGCCAACCCTGGAGGAACTGCCCAACAGCCTGAGCAGGCATGAGAACTCTGACTCACAGAGAGAGACGGAGAAGGGGCAGGGACAGTCAGGGGCACAGCTGAAGTTGACAGAAATGCCCAGGAGACCTCAGCAAAATCAGCTGGGTCAACAAGGGATGTGGGCTGCTGATGAAGTAGAGGGTCTTCCAGGCAGGCACAGGCTGAAGAAAGGGGGCAGGGGCTGAGGCAGGTTCCTCTTGCTCTATTGAAAGAGGGCTCCCAGGGGCGGGGGAGGGAGGAGCTGGAAGGCTGGTACAAGGGGCTTAGGCTATACCTTGCTCATTTCCCAGGCTGTAGAAATACCAGGAGAGCAGGTAGGTTCACTTATGTCTCCCTTATGTGGTAAATAGAAGAGTCTGTGTGTGCGTGCGCAGGATTGTGGCAGGGAAACTTCAGATGTGGAATTAGTGACCCCAGTCATTCAAGCAGGTTACAAAAACACATCTCAGTTCCTGACCAGGCTGTAGGAACTATGCTCTTGTTTTGTGTCTAAGACACAGCTGGGCTTGTCTGTCTGTCTGTCTGTCCGTCCCCAAAAGCTAGCAAAGCAGCAGACCATTCCCTTGCATGGGAGTAGCATTCACATAATTCTGTCCTGCATGAACCAAAACCTCCTGCTGGGGCTGTGTGTACATTTAAAGTGATAGGCGATTTCAGGCCAAGCCCAAGGTAAGAAGAGTTCGAATCCTTAGGGGACTCAGGAAGATGTCGGAAGCACCTAGGCCTTGATGAGAACAGGTTGGCTCAGATGGGACTCAAGACCCTGTAGGGCCAGAGTCACAGTTGGGTGGTCACACAGCCTTCCAGGAGAGTAAGGAGGCGCTCAGACACGCCATTTGTTCTTCTTTAGGGCATCATGCAGGGGACAACATCCAGAGGTTAGTCTCAAGTGAGGATCTGGGTGGGCAATGCCTATTCCCAGTAAGGTAGAAAGGGGCTGAGGGCCAGAGGTCATCCTGGGAAGTCAGAGGCCAGCACAGGGCAGAGATCTGTATCAATACTGGGTCCCTTCCCTGCCCCATTTGAGTGAAAGGCAGGCAGAGAGGCCTGACTTCCAGTCCCAAGTCTCAGGCTGGTGTGCCTGAGGTGCCTTAGTGGAAGCCGGCCTCCTCCCAAGCAGCTGGGGAGACCCTGTTCTCTCCTCTCCCCCGGTGGAGGACTGAGTTTAAGCTCAGCAGACAGAGATGACATGCTGAGGAGTCTTCAGCTTAACTTCTGAACGTGAGCGATCACCAGGAATGGCTGATCTCCCTGTCCTGTCTGATCTGGTCCCCCGTCTTGAGGAACAGAACCTATAGTGCAGTGGTTCTCAGCCTTCCTAATGCTACGCCCCTTTAATACAGTTCCTCATGTTGTGGTGACCCCCCAACAAACCATAAAATTAGTATTGTTGCTACTTCATAACTGTAACTTTGCTGTCATGAATTGTAATGTAAGTACCTGATATGTGGCCTCCTAAAGGGGTTGCGACCCACAGGTTGAGAAACATAGCTCTACTGTCTACCCCAGTGAGAGACCTGAGACTTGTAGAGCCTTCACTAGTCACCCAATCTGTCACTAGGCCCAATGGGTTCTTCCAATTAAAGACCCTCCTCTCTTGTCCCCATACCAGCTACCACCTTGATTGCAAAGATGTCGGTATAGCATCGTCTTTAGCCCTCCAATACTTAAAAAAAAATCCTTTTGGTGTGTTCTTGGATTTGGTGTGCAAGAATTTTATTGAGAATTTTTGCATTGGTGTTCATAAGGGATCTTGCTCTGTAATTTTCTTATTTTGATGGCTCTTTGTGTAGTTTGGTTGTTAAGATAATAGTGATTTGGTAAAAAGAATTAGGAAATGTTTCTTCATTCCCGTTTTGCAGAATAATCTGAGGAGTATTGACATTAGTTCTTCTCTGAAGGAATTGATGAGATGAAGCATTGATTCTCTGAGAAAGTCAACAAGACTTAATTAACCAAAACCAACCAAAATACAGAGAGAGATGATTCAAATTAATAAAATTAGAGGTGAAAGGGGGTGCATTGCAAAAGATACCAAGGAAATTCAGAAAATCATGAGGATGTACTTTTAAAACTGTTTACCACCAAACTGAGAAATCAAAAAGAAATGGATGAATTTCTTGATGCAAACAACCTACCAAAATATAAATCTAGGTGAAACAAGCAATTAAAATTTTAGTGAAATAGAAGCAGTAATTAAAAATCTTCCAACCTATTAAGGGCCAGACACAACCAGTACAGAATTTTACTTCCAACCACTTCCTGTATGTTGGGAGCTATAGATCTCTGGCCCCTTGACTTTCTTGCCTCAGACCCTTTGCCTGCTGTAGTGAACTAAACAAAACAATTTGTTTACCTGGGCCTGCAGCTGCTCTGAGCATGAGACCCTAATGTCACGGAAGTGGGTTCTGGTGAGGCCTGCAGCTGGAAGATCCCGAGAGCTGGGACGTGGCTATCAGTTAAGGATTCCTATATAAGCTTCCCCTGAGCACAATAAAATTAGGCATTTTTGTATCAAGGATGACCTGTGTCCTCGTGTCTCTGTCTGTCTGTGTGTGCGTGTGATTTTAAGTCTCCAGGCCAGTTCCTGGCTCGCGCAACCCGTCCTGTGGTGCAGGCGCTACAGGACCATTGGTTTTTACAGGTGGAGGCCCTGGCGAGATAGGGAACTAAGGGAACGCTGAGAGATCACCCATAATTACATAGAAAAGAGGTGTTCTTGGCACTCTTTTCTCCAGGATGTTCCCGTGTTCTTGTCTCTCTGTCTCGGTGCCTGTGTTTTTGAATCTCCAGGCCCTGTTCCGAGGCTCACGTACTGACCTGTACACGGGCACTACAGGCATAGTACAGTAGAGCGTAGAGCAGAGGTTGTGCTTTATACCTGTAGGTCTGTCTCTCCTCCTTTCTGCACAGACTGCCAAGGGGACCTCAGAAATGGAAATCGACTCAAAGTCCAAAGCTCTGACTAGCTCTGCTCCTGCCCTCTCTAGACCACTGGCCTCAGCCTTCTGCAGTGAGTCAAGACCCTCCTTCTCAGAGCTTTATCCTCACTTTCCCCACCTCAGCTTCCTGTCTCTGCTTCTCAGTGGCAGCTCCTCCTTCCTAGGGAGCTTCCAGGACCCTGCCCTCTGAGTGGTCTTCCCACTCATGAGGAAACGTGGCTGTTCACTATTGTTGAGGAATCACATTCCATGAGAGTTTGATCCCTGTACCCAGACACTGGCCCTAGGCACCCCATCAGAACTACTGAGGAAGGTGAAAAGCATCTTTTCAAGCAGATGTGGCTGCTTCCCTATTTCAGAGGAGGTACCCGAGACTCCGTTCCTATCTGCCATACATCTTGAGTCTTTGAATGAGGACCTGCAATGTGCCTGATAGCAAGACTTACCTATAGAGAACTGGGTTTTCCGTGACCCAGTCATTGGGGAGGCTGTGCAACCACTTCCTCTGCCGAGGGGTCATTGTTTCCCCTACAGGGAAGGCCACCTTCTTCATCATGGGTGTCTTGACATTCTTTGGAGTCCCAGAATGCTCTGCAGCCCGCTTTCTGGTGGCTGCCAGAGCTTGAACCAGCTGTACCTGAGTGTGTGGAAGATGAGAGTCTGGTGAGAGTCTCAGGTGCCCAAGCCCTTCACGATTACGTACCCATCTGAGAAGGACATGTAGGTAGCTGCCACACAGAAGATGCTTTGCACAAAGCCTTCACCTCCACACCCGCCCACCACAGATCTCCTTCTCTTTTATAGACATGGGCTATTTCAAGGAAAAAGTAGGTAGAGAACTTTGAATGAAGATCCAGATTTAGTCTACACAACCATTTTTGTAATCATAAGAAACTGGGAAAAAAAAAGTTGGAAAAAACAGAACTTTCCAGTTATAGGAGATTGGCTGAGTAAAATTTCTTTGATGAAATATTAGGGCCTTATTAAAAACAGAAATTACAACAAATGTCTTATGACCAGGGAATTGTTATGAGACAGGGTGTAATTGAACATATCAATTAAAGCCTAAATCATGGGGCTGGAGAGATGGCTCTGCAACAGCATTCGCTGTTTTTACAGAGGACCCGAGTTCCATTTTCAGCACCCTCTAGGCAGCTGACAGCCACCCATAACTCCAGCGCCCCCTGCTGGCCTCCATCAGCACCAGGAGTGCACACATACTGTGTCAAAACACTTATATTCAAATCTTTTCTTAAAGCATAAATTAAATATTTTAGGCAGAGGGCACTCTGGATACTGCCAGATCTACTGTCCCTTTCAATACATTAAACAAACCCACCTTCTTGCAAAGGAAAAAAAAAACTACAACCCAAATTACAGGTGGTTTCGAATTTTAAAACATGGAAAAACAGCATACTAAAGGCTAAGAATAATAACTCACTTATAGAGAGCAAAATCATGTGACTAATTTAAGTCTTCTGTTTTCTCGATGTTTTCACCATTTCTAAAAGTTATACAGGCGGCATGATTTATGGCTCAAATTAGAAATGAAAATCTTACTTAAATAAGCAGTACACTAGGTCTGAGGCTTGTGGATTTCTTTTAAGGTCTCATTGGTCTGCAAGGAGCATTCATTCAAGAAGACACAGCAATCTTTACAATAGATGTGGCCAATGAAGCCTTTAACACTGCAAGTCAAGTCCTCAATGGAGGGGACCACTTGGCACTCAGGGAGGTGTGTGAATACCCCAGTTGTTTATTATTATTTTTTTATTGTTGTTGTTGCTTTGAGACAGGATATCTCTATTATGTAGCCTTGGTGTCCTAACACTTGCTATGTACGTCAAGCTGGCCTTGAACTCACAGATACACTCCTGCCTCTGTCTCACAAGTGCTGGAACTAAAGCCATGTGCCACCATGCCCAGCAAGACCCACTTTTTAAACAGAAAAATATGAATTTCTTTTATGCTCAACAAAAGATCTAGGTAACGAATGGTTAATTCAGATTGATTCTAGATAAATTTGATTAAAGTTTTTTATTGAAATTAAGTTTTTAATCTTAATAAATTTCCTGATGTAATAATACACAATAGCATTTATTTTTAAAAATCAAAGTAATGTCAAAGCTCTCCTTTTAAAAATTTGGATCTTATAGGGAGGATCTGTGTGGTGGAATATTATTTTAAGATGTGTTACATTTGTTTGTGCTGTGAAACATTTGTTTAATAATGCAAAGATGTGTTGCATTTGTTTAACTCGGTGAAGTTGTGTTACTCTGCCTGTCTAAAACACTTGATCGGTCTAATAAAGAACTAAGGGCAACTAGCAAGGCAGGAGAAAGGATAGGCGGGTAGAGAGAATGAATAGAGGAAGAAATCTGAAAGAGGTGATCGAGGACCACTCCAGGGCAGCCACCCAGCTGCGCAGCAAGCCATGGAGAAAGAAGAAAGGTATATAGAAACCGAGAAAGGAAAAAACCCAGAGGCAAAAGATAGGCAGGATAATTTAAGAAAAACCGGCAAAAAAAAAAAAACAAGCCAAGATAAGGCCAGGCATTTTGTGGGGGCCCCTGTGTGACTCAGTTTCCATCTGGAGTCATTTCTGACTTAAAGAAGTCATTCAATCTTCCCTGCTCTGCTTTTTCCAGGAACCTTGAGGGCTGTGAGTTACATCTGTGTTAGCCCATACAAAGAGCATGATTTTCTAATAAGATTTGGATGGGTGTAGGGCAGCCGGAAGCACTCCCCGTTAGAGATTAGAAGCTGCTTAGTTGAATGGGATAGTGCACCTGCTTGAGCTTCCTCCCAAGGCCAGTGCAGGGAAGTGGTGAACTGACCGGACTGCTCTTTGTTCTGTCTTTCCCCGGAGTACATATGCTGACTGAGAAACTCGGGGCTGTTTGGTATTAACCTTCAGTCCTCATGGTCTACCCTATGTTTCTGTCTTCATTTCTCTTAATCTAACTTTTCCTCAGCTTCAGTGCCCCCTCCCAGGATATCCCGGGCTGATTCCTGTAGGAGTGGGCTCCGACAGTATTTATAAGAAAGAATAAGGCTCTGTGTGATTTATTTGGAGCTGGGTGTTGGGGCACCCCAAAGAGCCATAAGAGTGAAAAACAAAGCCAAAAAACTACAGACTTGGGAGTAGATGAGGGAGCGGAAATCGCGATCAAAATACATTGTGTGTGTGTGTGTGTGTGTGTGTGTGTGTAAAATCTGTCAGTAAAAAATAAATAAAAATTGAATCTTAGACGCAAATCTCACAGAACAAAGAAAATTAGAAGGGAACAGGAAAGTTAGAAGGGAGCAGAGGGAAGGGGAGCGGTGGGCAGCAGGAAGCCTACCTCTGCCTGGAAGATCTGCTGGTAGACTTTTCCATTTTCTACCTGGGACATTTTCCCCACTGGCGACATCTTGGCTGCTGGCCGGATTCCCCTTCGTCCTGGAAACGAGCCTGGGACTTGATCTTAGTGTCTGTCCACTACGAGGTGGTTGCGGGGACTGCGGACCCTAAGACAACACTAGATCCCACAGAACATCCTGGGGAACATAATTTCAAAGAAAATAAGAAAGGAGGTGGGAGGAGGGAGAGGGAAAGGGACACCGAGACAAGAGGAAACGAACTTCTTCAGATAAGCAGGGCATAAATCCCACAGGCACTTTCTGGAAAGAACAGGATTATTGTCTGCGTGCCACTGGAGCTCTTATGGGAAGAGACAATCCGCCTAAAATGTCAGATGGGACAGGAGCCCCAG
>LOEQ01000225.1:161089-173243 GCA_001685075.1 Bramus lutescens | reverse complement strand
CTCTCTCTCTCTCTCTCTCTCTCTCTCTCCCTCCCTCCCTCTTTCTCTCTCTCAACACTGTGTACTCAATCTCCAGTATTTTTCCTGGCTGAGTTCTACTTTTCATGATTACTAAATTGGAAAGTCTCAGAACGACAGGAACAGTGTTACTCTCAGCCCCCACTCCTAGGGAACTGAGTGAATCCCTTCCCCAGTCTTCCCCTCTCCCATACCCCCCTAGTCTCAGACACCAGCATCCGGGGCACACTGTCCCTGGAAACCCACTGACCATGCCAGCCAGGGAATCAGATCCTCGCAGCAGACCCAGCTTTCCTCCCTCTGTTCTATCCTCGTTCCTTCCTGTCAGCCCCAAGAGCTAGAAGAGAGTTCTACTCAGAACCCCAGTGGTCACACCTGGAAGGGACTCAGAAGCACTCCCTACCAGGCAGCCCGCAGCCAACAAGCTCTCCTAAGATCCAGAGAGGACAGCAGAAACCAAGGAGGGAAACCCACCCAACAAAGACAGGACCAGATATATTAATACATAGAGTTACCATCATCCCAGACCAAGATGCCTAGATGCCAGCATAAACACACAACCAATTGTGCCAGGACAATATGTCTCCTTTACAGCCCAGCAGCCACTCTATAGGAGGCCCTGCGAAACCCAACATAGCTGAAGCACAAGACAAGGACTTCAAAGTGTCTATTATAAATATAGACATATCTATTTAGATATAGATCAAGGACTTTAAGGAGGACATGAATAAATCCATTAATGAAGTCTATGAAAACACAAACAAACGGGAATGCAATGAAGGAAATTGTTCAAGACATGGAAGTGAAAGCAGAATCAATCAAACTGAGGGAGCACTGAGAACAAAAAAATTAGAAAAATTAGAACTCAAGCAGAAACCTCAGAAGCAAGCCTCACCAACATAATACAAGAGATGGAAGAGAGTCTCAGGCACTGAAGACAAAATATAAGAAATTAGTACGTTGGGTCAAAAAAAATGTTAAATCTAAGAAATCCCAGGCATGAAACATGAGGTAGACGCTCTCGGGCCTCTTCACCTCACCTCCACTGACCATCCCTGCAACTGGATTAACCACTGGGAGCCTGATGGAGCAGCTCTGATGCCCAACAATAAAGCAGAATGCACAAGAAACACCAAGGTCTCTGAGTATCAGGAGGATGCACCCCTCTGCTCAGTGTTTGAGAAGTCAGTTAATTTTGTTGAGTCTTAGCTTTGTCAACTGTAAACGTTGAGAGGAAAATACTCAGCTCCCAAGGCTGGGTAGAGTTTGGACTCTAAGTATAACAGCAGATCATCATAGATGTCCAACCTGTTAAACATATTCTTCTCAACAAATGTTGCATTTGACTATCCCTGGCCAGTGTATACACTCCCTAGTGCCACACTGATCCAGGCAGGGACCGGTCAGGAATTCTGGGTGAAGAGTGAGTGTCATGCACAGTTCTGGCTGAAGTCATACAAGTGACTGCTAGAGTCTGCTTACCTGTAACAGGCCAGTATGTGGAAGAGATAGCTGACGCACGTGAGGGAGGCAGGCAGAACGGCCACCACCCAGACTCCTGAAAGAGGAAGGGTGACAGGAGAGGGCTTGGAAAACACACCTGAAGAGGACTTGCAGAGAGCAGGTTCTCATCAGAAAGGTGTAGGGGAACCTACTACACCCCTTTACCTCCTTCTCTGTGGGTGAGCGTGTGCCCAGTTTAGCTACACACATCCTCCCCGACCCCCGTATTTCCTGCATGGTCTTCTGAGACCTTTGAGACTAGTCCGTTCCAACTATATTCAATGAAGAGTGGGGAAACTATGTATGGTCCACATCACCAGTAGGCCCCATCCAGGGAAACAGTAACAGCTGACTTTTAATTGCAACTTCTGGGGAGGGGATAGTGCATTGGTCACAAGAATAGCTGGGGTCACAGGTTGTAGCATCCACCTTTCATCAAGTTTTGTTTTTTAGGCTCTGGCTTGGTTACTCTTCTGTTGTCATTACAAAATACCCTGGCAAGGGTTGTTTAAGGAAGGGAGGTTTTGTTCTGGCTCACAGTTCTAAGGTACAGTCATGGTAGCAGGAGCTTGAGGCAGCTGGTAACATAGAACTCGCAGCCAGGGAGCAGAGAGAGTTGACCTCCGAGGACACCAGGCACACAAGGTGCACATACCCCTAAAACAAAAGTTGCTATGGAACAATTTTTATACACTGTAAATATGTATTACTCTCATTGATGAATAAAAGAGCCGATGGCCTATAGCTATCTAGGCAGGATCTTTGGGGAGAGAGGATGTTGGGAGGAGGACTGGCAGAGTCACGGGAGTCTCAGAAGCAGCGAGGAGACACAGGAGAAGCAGGAGATGAGCATGCTGTTACTGAGAAAAGGTGCCAAGTCACGTGGTAGAATATAGATTTAAAAATATGGTTTAATTTAAGTTGTAAGAGCTAGTTAGTAACAAGCCAAAGCTATCAGCCAACTGTAAATAATTAATATTAAGTTTCTGTGTGGTTATTTGGGAGTCAGTTGGCAGGACAGAAATAATCAATGGTCCTGATGAAAAACTCTGCCTACAAAAAAGATAAGTAAATCTTTTTGTGGGGGAGGGGATTCAAGACAGGGTTTCTCTGTGTGATAGTCCTGGCTGCCCTAGAACTTGCTTTGTAGACTAGGCTGACCTTGAACTCACTGAGATCTGTCTGCCTCTGCCTCCCAAGTGCTGGGATTAAAAGTGTGCGCAATCACCACCCGGCAAAATAAATAAATCTTTTTTAAAAAATGGGTGCTACGAAAATGGAAGTAAAATTTGTTTTTTGAGTGTGGAACTCAAGGACTCATCATACTGAACATAAATCTACATTGAAGATTCTCAAGATGTTCACAGGCCACAGTAAAGCACAGTAATCTGGAAGAATCAGCTGATGTCTGAATGTCCACTTATAAGGTGGCTCTTTGTGACTATAGAGCCATAAGAAAGGAATTCATAGCAAAGATGGCACCTTCTGGCCATGACATGCTCCCAGCTCATTAGTCTTAATGGGAAGAAAATCACTTGCAACAGGTGCCTCAAGACTCAAGGGATTGTAGTGGCTTGAATGAGAATGTTCCCTGTAGAGTCAGATGTTAGAATACTTGGTCCCCAGTTGATGGCACTGTTTGGGGGAAGTTTAGGAGATGAGGCCTTGTTGACAAGGTGTGTCACCACAGGCCAGCCTTGAGAGTTAAAGGCTCTGGTTTGCAATTCAAGATGGGAACTCTCAACTGCCTTTCCTGCTTGATGCCTTCCTGCCACAATGGACTCTTATCCTTCTGGAGCCATAAGCCCATGTGAAGCCTTCTATAAGTTGCCTTGGTCATGGCATTTTATCACTTTAGTAGAAAAGGAACTAACACAGGGATATTTGGTGGGTTAGGATCCGAAAACACCAGCACCATAAAATGTTTTGGAAACCATTATGCTGCCTGTTTAAGTCCCATCTTACAGATGAGACCAAGCTGCAAGCGTACATGTGTGAGTATGTGTGTGTGTGTGTGTGTGTGTGTATGAATTCAGATTGTCCTACTTTTTGCACAGTAAGCATGTTACTGTGGAGGTTTGAATAAGAATGGCCCCAAAGGCTATGTTTGAATGCTTAGTCATCAGGGAGTGGCACTACTTGGGAGGGATTAGGAGTTGTGACCTTAAAGAAGACAAGGCCTTGTTGGAGGAAGCTTGTTACTATGGACGCAGGCTTTGAAGTTTCAAAAACCCAAGCCAGGCCCAGTATCTCTCTCTTCCTGCTGCCTGTGGATGAAGATGTAAAACTCTCAGCTAGTTCTCCAGCACCATGTCTGCCCGTGTGTCACCATGTTTCCCACCATGATGATAATGGACTAAACCTCTGAACTGTAAGCCAGCCCCAACTAATTAATTTTTCCTTTATGAGTAGTCATGTCGTGGTGTCTCTTCACAGCAATAGAACTTTGATTAAGACAGTCATTTAATAATCTCCCTGGTGTGGGGATGTATCCTGAGCTCGTGTCCATGATTCTCATCTAGGAATTAGAAGACATCTCCTCTCCCCGAGGACGGTGGACATATCATCAGGACATGTTGTTTTCTGAGAAAGCTTCTGTCATAAAGTGCTTTTCCTGTTACCAAAAATAGAAATAAAAAAAGACAGTCCTCCAATGGAGACATGAAAATGTCCAATGTATGTATAGAAAAATGCTCATTATTCATCTTCAGGGGATGCAAACTGAAAACACAATGAAAAATCGCTTCACAGATGGTAGTCACGGTGAGGAGGCCTGGCAGCCAGCAGGCATGGTGGCTGACGCAGCCGAGTGCTCATATCTCCAGTCACAAGCAGGAAGGAAAGAGAACAACTGGAACTTTAAGATGGATCCTCAAACTCCCAAAGTCCTCCTCCATCAAGGCCACGCCTCATCAGCGTTCTGAAACAAGACCACCCACTGGGAACCAAGTGTTCAAATATGTGAGCCTGTGAGGGACTGCCTTTAAAACCACCACAGCGTGTCTGCGAGAGATTAACCTTGATTGCAGTCGCTGAGGTGGGAAGACCCGCCCACTGTGGGCAGCACCATTCCCAGGCCCGGGGCTGTTTTAAGTGGAGACGGGGCGCCGAGCGCAGTTGTCTCTCTCTGTTTCCTGACGGTGATGTGACCCATCGCTTCAAGCTCCTGCGCTTTGATCTCCACGCGTGACAGGCTGGGCCATGAACTGTTAGGATAAATCTCTCCCTTGGGCTGCTTTCATAAGAGTCTTTTATCACCAACAGGAAAAGAAACGAAAACAGCTACTTCAAATGAGAACCGTCTAAAGCAGCAGTTCTCACCTTCCTAACTGCGACCCTTTAATACGGTTCCTCATGTTGTGGTGACCCACCCCAACCATAAAAGTATTTTTATTGTTCATAACTGTGAGTTTGCTCCTGTTATGAATCATAATGTAAATAGCTGCATTTTCTGATGGTTTTAGGTAACCCCTATGAAAGGGTTGTTCAACCACCAAGGGGTTGTGACCCACAGGTTGAGAACCTCTGTTCTATGGGCCCGTTCAGTTCAACCCTGGATTTTCTTTTTTACTTTTATTTATTTATTTAGTAGAATGAACTGTCCCAAGCCCTCTCTGTCCTAGTCAGGCCAAGAAGGGACAGGTTAACTCTAACACAGAAGAAATCCAGTCACCCTGGACAGGCAATTTCAACACTGTTTGGATGATGGGGAGTAGGTGGATTTACCTTTAGTGACACTGATCAGTTCTTGCACCTGAAGGATGACTGAGGTCAAGGTCTCTGTCTCATTCATATGGGTGAGATAGCTCTGCAGTCTGTCTTCAAATATATCCAGCTTGTCCTTCACAAGTAGGAACACGCAGAACTCGATGACAATGAACTGGGAATACAGAGCACAGGCGTCAAGGTCTCCCGAGACCAGCTCAGCATGGGACCCAACATAGATTTCTTTGGGGCTCGAGGCCAGCCTCTTCTAGGCAGCAGAATGCTTTAGAAAAAGACCATCACGAAGCTCGTTCTTCACCCATGACTCACGGAACACTTGAAAGATAATGGAATCCAGTGATGGAGGGGTGACCCTAGGGGCAACACCAGCCACATCCGCATGGCTCCCTTCACTCACACAAGCAAGAGCCAAACTGGAGAAGGTAGGCAATGTGATCGTCAGGCTTGCCCACGGTCCTGTCTGCCCGCCACCACACTGTTGATTCTCTGGTTCCCTCCACCTTCTTCCTCCACCAACCAAATCGTGTTTGTTTTTGAGAGTGGAGTACAAACGCCACCGTCATCAGGCAGTTTCTTAGACCAGAATAACTCACTGGATTTCAGAACACTGTCTGCTTCTCTCTCCTGGAATGGAAGAACTCTCCTTCAATGTCTTCCTCTTGGAGCCCCAGCATCTCCTGGGCTAGGGCTATGCTGAATTGTCACTCTGCTTTCTCCTAAGCAGTGCCTACTACACAGTAGATGTTCGGCAAATTCTCAAGACACACCCTAACACCAAGCCAAGTGCGTTATTTGATGCTGCAGCGAGATCTCCAGTTGTCTGGGGACTGGGGAGATAGATGGCTCAGAGGATGAAGTGCTTGTAATACAATTGTGAGGTTCAGAGTTCAGATCCCCAGCATGCACATAAGAAATCCAGCACAGTGGCATGTGCTTATAAGTCCAGAGCTGGGGAGGCAGAGAAAGGCAGGAGCTCCCTGACACCTCCCCCTCCCCAGCCTGGTCAGTGATCTCCAGGTCCCAATGAGAGGCCCTGTCTCAAAACGAACAACCAAAGAAAAANGGCGCTTGGGAGATGGCTCAGGGGATAAAGCACTGGTAATGTAATTGTGAGGACCAGAGTTCAGATCCCCGGCATCCATATAAAAGCCTAGTGGGTGTGGCCACCCCCTGAAATCCCAGTGCTGGGAAGGAGAGCCAGAGGATCCCTACAACGCCTGGCAAGCTAGAGTAGCCCAATTGCCAAACTCTGGGTTTAGGAAAAGACCCTGCCTAATGAACAAAGTAGAAATAATTGAGGAAGACATGTGACATCGATGTCCGACCTCCGCATGCACACACACACACACACACTCCCTTGCACTCTACACATATGTGAACATACATATGCACAAATGCAAAAAAAAAAGTGATGACCCTGAGGAGCAACAGCCAAGTTTGATCTTTGGCCTCCATACATGTGAACACACGCACACAAACACACACACATTTATACACACAAGTACACTAAATTAATTAATTAAAAAGCCATTCTCCCTTCTTTGGTCACAGAACTGGACTACATTCCCCAACCTCCCTATGTTAGGTGTGACCACACAACCCCATTAGGACAGAAGAAGAGAAGCAGAAGGGACAGGTAGTGCACACCTTGTCCACCTGGTCCAGGGAAACTTTCTGCAAGCATCTTGCCATTTTCCCTCCATGCTATTGACTAGGTAGCCTTGAGGTCCTAGGGATGGGGAAGCACATGACAGAAGATGTGGGGTGCCTTAGGAAGATAACTGCCTCCCCTGCCTGTACCTGTCCTTAGCATTGGGGGGCAGGGGGCTAACACATACAGTGACAAGCCGCTGGCATTTAGAAACGCCAAGCGCCCCCCCCATTTTTGTTGCTGTTGCTGTTTTGTTTTTTGAGACAGGGTCTCCCATTGGGATCACTGACTAGTGGTAGTTTGAATGTAATTGGCCCCCATAAGCACACAGGAGTGGCACTATTAGGAGGTGTGGCCTTGTTGGAGTAGTGTAGCTTTGTTGGAGGAAGTGTGTCTTACTTCACTGCCTCCTACCTGCAGATGTAGGATTCTCAGCTACTTCCCCACCATGTAGGCTGCATGCCACCATGCTTCTTGCCATGATGATAATGGACTAAACCTATTAAACTGTAATCCAGTACCAATGAAATGTTTTCCCTCATAAGAGTTGCCATGGTCATGGTGTCTCTTCACAGCAATGATGAAAGGCATCAAAACTTAATATAACCTAATGATTGCATTCCCTTAAAACCTTAACCCCAGAGTTACTCTAAAGAATGTCATCCCCCTGCCATAAAAACAAGCAAAGATACCTAGACTTTACTGTCTGTATTCTGCATGTTGCAGCTGCCTTTACTCAGTCATTTTACTTCCAATGACTGAGACCATGACTAGAGTTTTGATTTTATGTCTGATAAAACACCATGAGCCGGGTGGTGGTGCACGCCTTTAATCCTGGCACTTGGGAGGCAGATGCAAACAGATCTTTGTGAGTTCGAGGCCAGCCTGGGCTACAAGAGCTAGTTCCAAGACAGCTAGGGCTGTTACACAGAGAAACCCAGTCTTGAAAAACAAAAACAAACAAACAAACAAACAAAATACTGATGTGAGAATTATAACAACATTGAAAACATTCTCTTGAGAGAAAAAAAGCACATGAAAGATATCTCAGTTTTGATCCATACTGTAAACCAATTCTGCTTTCCACTTTCATCTTTAATTTGCTGAAATTATTTTCATGAGAATTAGCTCCCTGCTGGGTGGCAGTAGTGGCACATGACTTTAATCCCAGCACTAGGGAGGCAGAGGCAGGTGGATTTCTGAGTTCAAGGCCAGCCTGGTCTACAGAGGGAGTTCTAGGACAGCCAGGGCTACACAGAGAAACCCTGTCTCAGAGAAAAAACAAAGTAAAACAAAACAAAGAGAGATAATCAATTACTTTATATTTAAATGACTTAATTCTTCACAAGATAACTTACTATCTACAATTGTCTATATTCTTTAGAGATCATTGCTATCAATTTTCCTGGGTCAGTTTTGCATATCAAGTGATATCAACTATATTTTTCCTTATCAACTGTTAGTCAATGCTAATTTTTTCAGCAATTCATTTTTTAATTTTAATGATTTATTTTAACTTTCTGTGCATTGGTGTTTTGCCTGCATGTGTGTCTGTGTGAGGGTGTCAGATCCCCTGGAGCTAAAGCTACAGACAGGTTGAGCTGTCATCTGGGTGCTGGGAACTGAGCCCAGGTCCTCTGGAAAGGCAGTCAGTGCTGTTAACCACTGAGCCATCTCTCCAGCCCCGTCAATGCTAAATTTTATCACACGGACTTTTTTTTTTTGTTTGAGACAGGGTCTCACTCTGAAGCCCTGGTTAGCCTGGAACTATATGGAATAGATTAGCCTTGAGCTAAGAGAGCCACCTCCTGTCTCTGTCTCCCATGTGCTGGGATTAAAGGTGTGTGAGCCACCACCAGTTCCATTTGCCCTGGATAGCGAGCTCTCCTGTGACTGTCACCACACGGGGAGAGGGGCCTTGCAGGTAAAAAGGGAGGTTGCAGCATTGCAATTCCTTAACTCACCGCACTGCCATCTGACCCAAGCTTTAGCACACTGGGCTTGTCCCAGAGATTGGATGACTGCAGCCCAGACACTCTGCACAAGAGAGGCTGTTCATGGAGCTACTTACAAGGTACAGGCAGATGGATGCCAGCACAAGGGTCCCGATCATCCTGCTGGGGAACTGGAAGCAGGGGTCCCACTCGTACACCCTGGTTTGGAACCAAGACTTTTCTCTTTCTCTGTGAATGAATGAACACCAGAAAAAACACAAGGAGTTTCTACCACTTCTCACCTCCCCTCATCCTTAAGGACAAAGGATGGAGGGTTTTTGTTGTTGTTTTGTTTTGTTTTGTTGGGGGGGGAAGCAATTTCCCAAACAAACAAACACAGAAACCCCAACTTCTTGTGCAGCTCGAAGCTCTGACTAGGTCTGGCTACCCTGAGTGTGATGTGGGATTTCTGGGAGACTTCCCAGAAAGAACAGACACAGACATGAGCCTCTTTGGTTCTGTCCTGTTTCCTTCTGTCTGTCCTTGGAAGTGCAGACTCGTGGCTGGTCCAGGCACTGTGGGACTAGGAGGCATCACCGAGGAGAGGAGGCAAGTACTAAGATGCTGGAACAGAAACACGGTAGCTTGGGAGCTGACACCATGGGCAGTCTAGGGTCACTGTGGACTGCTCACCTCCAAGGTGGAAATATATGAGGAAATAATCCATCTGGGTATTGTTCATGTCAGTATTATTTCAAATATTTTGACATAGGTCTCCAAAGCTAACTCTACCGCAGTAGGAACTTAGCTGCTATGTGACCTGGGACAAGATACATCCCTTCTGTGGGATCTACCCAGTATGGATGGTGGCTGAGGCAGAGGTGGGCTGGACTGGACTATCTCAGAAGCTCTGGCGGGAGCTGGATCTTACTTGTTAAGTGAGGCTGCCACTACTTCCTGTCACAGGAAGCAAGGCAGGAGGCATGTGACTCACGCTTAGCCAGTCTCTCTCTGTAGGCCGATCATCTAGACACAGGGATTATTTTTCAGAGGGGATTTGATCCAATGGAATATACTCAAATGACTTACTTTTTTAAAAATAGAAAATGAAATGCCTTTTTCCTCTTGAAGAGTGCGGAGGAAACCTGCCCAGTGCGAGGCCTGGGCAGTTAAGAACACTGGGAACTCTAGGAAGATCTAGTTCTCAGGTTGTCTCTCAAGCCCCTGGTCCAGTTAGCCTGAAACAAGTCTTTTTGGAGTCCCAGGCCCCCCATTTCCCTCCCTGCTTGTGTCTGCATTGGGTTGGTTCCTGCTGTCAGCAGAGCCTCTCCACAGTCCCAGGGTCTGTCCCTTGGGCCTGGTCTAATGGCAAGGGTGAAGGGGTGTGTGCTTACTGCAGCCGGGGCTTGCTCAGGAGTCGCTTCACGTGCTCTGCCTGGTGGGCCTCCAACAATGACTTTTCTTTCTGCAAGAAAGGAGGAGATGTGCTAGCTCACAGGCGTTGCTAGGGTTTGGTCTCTTAAGGAGTCATCGCTGTGGAGGACAGGATGGAGATTCAAGTTTTGCCATCCCAGCACCTGTCATCCTTCAGGGCAGGTTTCCACTCTGTGAGGTGCCTGCTTCCCTCAGAAGGTCAGAGGTCTGGCCCTCCTCAACTCTCCTGGCCCAGGCTGGGCCAGCCACTGCTCGGAGAAGCCT
Organism: Bramus lutescens; assembly: GCA_001685075.1. Classification (NCBI taxonomy): domain Eukaryota; kingdom Metazoa; phylum Chordata; class Mammalia; order Rodentia; family Cricetidae; genus Bramus; species Bramus lutescens. The sequence goes on along the minus strand of LOEQ01000225.1, from coordinate 162,713 downwards.
TTCTCCCTCACCAGAGAGGTCTGCAGGGAAGCAATATCAGAACCCCCTTCCTTGCTATGTGGGCAACTCTTGGGAAACCACGGCATTTAGTTCAGTACTCACTGTTTGCGGCTCCAGGACCAGGCGGATCGGCAGAGCCTTAACGAACATGTATAGGAAGCGGCCAAGCAGGAAACCCAGGCACAGCAGTGAGGGCCAGTAGAAGACGAGGGTCTCGAACCTCCCTAGATACTGCAACAGAAACAGAGCTGGGGGTGAAGCCATCAGCAGGCTGTAGTGAGGGGAGGCCTGGCTGCCCCTATGGAGACATGGACGGGACCGTTTGCCCATCCTCCTTCCCTGCACAACAGAAGCAGTAACCAGTTCTTGCTCTCCATGCTCAGCCAATCTCTGCTCCTGCTATATGGTCAGGAGAAAAACGGATTTGGAGGCCAGGAAGCCCGGATGGAAAACTTTGAGCCCTTTTATTTTAAGAAAACAGTTTGTTAAAAAATAAATAAAAATTAAAAAAGAAAACAGCTTGTTTTGTTTGTTTGTTTTAATAAAGAAAATAAATGTCCCTTTTGGGAAATATGAGAGACTGAAATACAGGAGTGAGTAGGTAGATGGAAGGAGGGAGGGGGAGGAAGCGGGGGACATAAGGGAAGAGGAAGGTAGAAAGAAAGTACCAGGCTTCTCAAGGGAGCATTCGCAACATCTTGGCAATGTCTTTTCTTTTTTTAAAAACTGCTTTCAGGCAAATGCTAGCAGGACTCAGCTTTTGCCGTGTACTGGTTGGTTTCATGGTTCGTTACATTCTGGGGGCCTAGTCTCCCCCCCCCGCCCCCGGGAGCTGGGGTTTAGTGCTATGATGTAAGGGAACAGGATAGAGAGGCCCTGAGATGGAGGTGTCGCAGTTTTCTTTCCTCCTTCTCCAGCACACGCTTCTCCAGCTGACCACGGCCAGCATTTTCCTGCTTCTCATGTCTGTGTGTCCCTCCGTGGACTGGAGTGCAAGTTAACACACGGCAGTTCATAATGAATGAGTCCGAATTAGAAGTAAGATCCTGTCCTCTTCCAATGCAGACATGAACATTTGAAATTTCAGACGCACCTCTGGGAGACTGAGAAGCCAGCAAGGTGCCAAAGGAAGGCTGTGACCCAGAATCCAGGCCCTGGATTAGTGGGAAAGAGGCATCCGCCTAGGCAGAGGTTTGCCAGGCGCTCCCAGTCCCAAGTAGAGATGTGGATGGAGTGCCCCACCACGCAGGCTCACTTATCTAACTAGGCTCTGCCACGCTTCTCTTTACCACACACATCTAATGGTCCACTGTTAAATCCTGTGAGGGTGGTAAGACCTGAGTTCTAGGTCCAGATAACCTCCCTGACTTCCCCAAACCTTCCTGGGAGCTCTTCAGCGTGACACCTGAAAGACCATGAGAAGGAAGGACAGACATGGAACAAGCAGCTTGCTGATGGTGTCAGCCTTTACTTTGGAGAAACGTGCAGAGGAGGCTTCATCTGGGCCCATGTCTGCCTACAAGCTGGGATAGTTATGGCAGAAAGTGCAGGAGTGAGGAAGGAGGTTAAAAAGCACCTGGCTTTGGCCTGGAGGTGGCCATTGCTAAGGGTAGCCAGTGGGTGG
>LOEQ01000225.1:136936-148097 GCA_001685075.1 Bramus lutescens | reverse complement strand
CCTCCCAAGTGCTGGGATTAAAGGCTTGCACCACCACCGCCTGGCCAGGGACTCTGCTTTACTGGGAATCCCACAAATCCACAGAATCTAGCCTTGGAGGGCTGAGGTGGACACAGGTGTCACTGAGGCTGGCTTGGCTCTGTTTGACAGGATTAGCTGTCACTGGGAGAACACCACATGATAGTTATTAAACACCACTGTCAAAAATTAAGCAGAGAAGATTAAAGAAGTTACATTCATGGCGTAAGTAATAAAGACTGGAAAATGCCACAGTCCTGGGGAGTATGACCTCATCTCCACTGTGGATACTGCCCTCCTGACCCCTGGGGCTTAGAATCAACCAGGGCAGGAATCCAGGGGAACCAGCCACTACTGCCAATCAGGGCGGGGTTGACTGTTCCGTGGAAAGACTAAAGATGTCAGTGCTAGGAACTGGACCTGGGTTCTCTGCAGAAGTCAGTGCCCTTGACGGCTGAGCCATTTCTCTAGCCCCAAGCCTGTGAGACTTGTAGCTATACTTTGTGAGCCACCCCAAAAATGATTTCTTTTGTTTTCTTCTGAGGTTCTGTTCTTCCAAGATTCAAAAACTCACATCTATGGCTCAACAAAAGCAGTTTCCTCCATGGATGGAGCAGGATCTTCTCACTTGGCAGCATCTTGTTTCTTCCCCATTTGTCTGACTCATTTATGTAAATAAAGCTTCCACCACCACTCATGTCGAAACCAGGCTCACTGACCAGCTGTAGTCCAAGACTTGCCTGGAGACTAGGGATCAGCAAAAATCAGTGTTGCCATTCAGAGATAACCAACTGGCTCTGTGGAACTGGAATACGGAGCAGGGAGTATTTACAACTGTGTGTATGTCGTGTGCTTACCTGTTTTATCAGTATAACTATAACAAACTCACATACAGCCATGTCTTTTTGTGTGAAGAGCCCGTCATGACACATCTCCTAGCATGTTGCTGTCAGCTGTATCCCTGCCTTTGGGCATGGCCTAGGAAAAAGAGGATGTCCACACTTGGCAGATAGCGATAAATGTGAACGAGCAGGAGTGCAATTTAGAGCGAGAAAACTAAAAGTTCAGTGTTAGCATCCAGAGGAGTGTGATCTGACCATGAGAAGAGGACTGAAGGTTACGTGAAAAAAGATGGAACTCCAGCACGTGGTCAGAACGAGGGGAAAGATGGAACTCCAGCATGTGGTCAGAACAAGAGGAGAGATGGGCACTCCAGCACGTGGTCAGAACGAGGGAAAAGCGAGATGGGCACTCCAGCACATGGTCAGAACGAGGGAAAAGAGAGATGGGCACTCCAGCACGTGGTCAGAATGAGGGAAAAGCGAGATGGGCACTCCAGCACGTGGTCAGAATGAGGGAAAAGAGAGATGGGCACTCCAGCACATGGTCAGAATGAGGGAAAAGAGAGATGGGCACTCCAGCATGTGGTCAGAACGAGGGGGAAAGAAGTCAAAATTTTAAAAAAAAAGAGAGAGAAATATGCAAGCAACACAGTCTGAAAACCAGCAAGTGAGCTAGTAACAAAGAAAAAAGGACATTAAAAAAACTTATAATTCTGAATGGACAAATGATCTGGAACTTCATATCTTAAAAGGGGGGAAAAACTTAAGTGGACAACAGTTACCAATGCTAACCTGCATTGGTCGTCCCTAGCAGCCAGTGTTGGAGAGGGTACAGAGGGTAGGACCCTTAGTGGGAAATAGTGTAGCCACTGGGGACAGAGGAGGAAAAAAGACAGGAGAGGAATGGATGGGAGGGAGAGAGAAAGGGGAGAGGAGAGGGGAGAAAGAGCCCCCAACTATGAAACCACCTCCTCCACTTTGCTCACAGAATCCCAACATTCTGGTCCATGAGAGACTTGTTTTAGTTTTAGGTGGTTTTCAGGGAGGGAGGGGTGACATTGAGACAGGGTTTCTATCTGTAGCCCAGGCTAGCCTCTGGCATGAGGTTCTCCTCCAAGCCCTCAGTTCCCCTTTCTCCATTCCTCCTCCACTATAGGCAGCTCTGAGTATAAACAGAGTTTCTCCAGCTGGGCACCTTCACCCTATAATTAAAGCCCTCTAGGAAACTGGTAGGGATGAGGGGCACTGGGATTATGGGGAGTTTGAGGCCAACCTAGGTTATATATTGGATTTGAAGTTAGTCTGGGCTACAGAGTGAGACCCCGTCTTCAAAATTTGGAGAGAAACACAGAAGGGGGAGGAAGAGGAGAAGGAGGAAGAATAAAATTAGTTAGTTAGTTAGTTAGTTTTGTGTTTAAAGAACTGAAGGGAACTCCAGTGGCTGGACAGCTTCCCCAGACCCCAAAGCACTTGGCCAATTCTCCGGAGAGTGCCCTTCCTTCCAGGATCAGCCTTCTGGCCCCTTCCCTCCTCTTTCTCATGAGTCACTGTCACAGGGCTGCCTTATCAGGGACCCCTTGCCATGAGGTGGACTGCAGTCCCTCACTTTGTTAACGGACAGCCAGGGTGCTGGTCCCATGACCAACCCAGCAACGTAGCCCAGAGCAGGGCAACTGTGCTCCGATGGCCCACAAGGAAAATGGCCTGTGTCAGCACAACTCTTCTGTGGCTGCTGGGGCTCAGAGACCCTCTGTTTTCAGCAGGTCCTTGAGAAACAACCCCTGAGAATCAGAAGGATTCCAAGGGCCCACCCAGCCACACCCTGCTTCTCTTCTCTCTTCTCCCTGGCCCCTCCTCTTCTCACCTCTGCCTATTTCCTGATGGACATGGCCAGCTCCTGCTTGCTGCCTTCCCTTCAGGAGCATGCATGGCTGTTTTCATGAGTGCTTGAAAAGCCTAGAGCAGCCATCTTGGAAAAACAACAACAACAAAGAGCAACTGAAAAAGAAAAAGAAAGGGATCCATTTCTACTCCCTGCCATTCTTTGTTTAAAGATTTATTTTATCAGGGACAGAGAGAGAGCTCATGGGTTAAGAGTACTGGTTGCTCTTTGGGAGGGTCTGGGCTCAATTTCCAGTACTCACATGGCAGCTCACAACTATCTGCAACTCCAGTTCCAGTGGATATGATATTTTCTTCTGGCCTCTGTGGGCACAGGGCACACACATGGTACACAGACATAATTGCAGACAAAACACCCATATGTATTCAAGGAAATGGGAAAAAAGAAAAGTATTTATTTTATCATTTGCGTGTGTGAGTTTCTACACATGTGCAGGTGTCCAAAGAGCCATAAGAGAATTCAGATCCTGGCAGCTGGGGTTACCAAGAGTTGTGAGATACTGGATGCAGGTGCTGGGAACCAAACTTAGGTCCTGTGCAAAAAAGGACTGTGCTCCTACCCACTGAGCCATCTCTCCAGCCCTTCCCTACATCTGCCCAACACAGCAGCGCTCAGCTTCTTGTCCTTCCACCCAATGGAGGCGACACCATATGCTGTATGTGGGCAGGTGATCTTCTAGCTCCTTTCCCGCCAGCCCCTTCCACAGCCCCATAGCATATCTCAGAAAACCCAAGAAAAAGCCCAGAGTGCCACTGGGTAGCAGAGTGGAAAGCCCAACACTTTTTAAATTTTTCAATTGAGAAACACATTCAGACACTTGGACATAAGATTCTGGTAGAGAGTTTGTGGTCAAGGTCCTTGGAGGGGTAATGACTTCATGTTTTATGAAGAAAAACCTGAGCCGCATGCTCAGACTGGAGTCTCCCTGTGAGAAGGGCCCCGATTGGCAAGGCCAGAGCCAGGGAGGAGACAGGACCTACATTGCAACCTGCACAAGATGGGCTGATTCTCCTTAGCACAGCCTACAGGCAGCTGCCCGCCTCCTGGGGAGCACTTTCTGAGTGTTCCCTGGAGTCCCAGCTGCACAGCCCTCTAACCAGCTTGTCCTCTAAAGTCCTCATTGCGGGAGCTGTGGCTCCACGCTTCCATCAGGCCACATCACAGACCCAGAGCAACTCCGGCTTTCTTCACCCCCATGGGAATCCATTCATTTCCATCCATGCTCATAACTCAGGCTGAGATCACTGTAGGACACTCACCCCTTATTCTCAAAGGGGCGAGAAGAAATTTCCTAGCAGAAGGTTTTCCCAGGAAGATAGTGGCCTCTTCCTTCCCCTCTCCTACCCGGGAGATTCTGAGCACAAAGTCACTTAGCTCAGCCCAGCCAGCCACCTGGTACAGGCTGATAAAGATAGCCTAACTCAGGAACAAGGAGATAGCTGACTTAGCAGGATGGGACGGAGCAAAAGTCCTTGCACCCGTGCCAAAGCAGCTTCAAAAGGCCTCTTTGTAGTTATGCCTTTAAAAGCTTACCCCACAAAGAAGATACAACTCCTCTCGCTACCTCGCTGTAACGGGGTTATTTGGAGACAGGGGTTCCAAACATGTTTGTATTATGCTGATTAAACCTTGCTTTTTACAGTCTGGGCCTCTCTGGTGGTCTCTCTCTCTGGGGGTCATAATCTGGGCACAACAATCACCTTCATTATGATCATAGAGACTCCTGTTGTGTTTCAACCCATCTTCCATGTGGACCAGAGGGACTTTTCTAGAAACTCACATCTGATGGCATCAGACCCCTGTCACCTTAGCCTCTCCCTGCTCTCCTGGCTACAGAGCCCACTGGGGACACGGGGAGAGAGGGACAGGTTCTCCTGGGCTCTCAGCACACTGTTCCATTCCCACATCCAGAGAAACGCAGCATGCTCCATCTGCTTGTCCTGCTTTTCTAGGTGACACTCAGCATGCCCTCTTTGTTTCCATGGCTCCCCTCTCTCTACTTTCTATGTGAGCCCTCAGCTTTCCAAGCAGATCCTGGAACCCCAGAAGGCAGTGGGCCAGTTTTCTGTTCTTGATCAGCCATATTTCCAGGTCAGAGTGAAAATCTTGATTCCCGCCACCTAGACAGGGCTTCCCTCTCTCCCTCCTTCTGTTCTGGTTCTCCTTTGAGCCTTTCAGGATTGTGGGCTTGCCCACTCCTGTCAGAATGGCAGTTTTCCACAAGATAACGGAAGAAAATATTGCTGAGGACAGGAAAAAGGAGAACTCTTACACTTTGGGTGTAACCAGCATGACCACTGTGGGAAAGAGCAGGGAGGGATGTTGGGAGCTGTGAACCCCCAGATCCTGAATTTCCTGTAAACAACTCCTTTTCCCCTGAGCTGAGTGCCTACAGCTGCTCTAAGCACGAGACCCTCAGAAGTTCCTGATGTCAGGAGAATGGTTTCTGGTGTGTTTGGCTGGGGTGTGGCTATCCCTATATAAGCTGCACCTGGACACAATAAAGGGGGCATTCTTGAGGCATTCCTATTTCAAGGATGACTTGTCTCTCTGTGTCTTTGTGTGTTTCAATCTCTAGCCCCTTGCCTGGTTCAGGAACTGTATGGCGGGGCATAGAGCGCAGACGGGTGTCGTGCGCCACAGAGGGACTCTAAAAGAAAAAAAATACAGCTTCCTTAGGATTCAACAGTCCTGCTAGTGAAGAAATGGACAAAGAAAAATGAAGCTAGCCTATCAAAGAGACACTTGAACCCTGTTTTCCTCATGAATGTTTGCTATGGCCACGATGTGGAATCTACCAGGTGGTCCAAGAGTGGATGAGGAGACGAAGAACACACATAAACATCCTGTCTTCAGAGATGACTATGGGTGAATTCGGAGGACATTACAGGAAGTGAAATGATCCGGGGACAGAAAGACAAATACTGCATGACCTCATTCATATAGGTGTCTAGCAAAGGCTGACTCATACAAACGCAGGGCAGGACAGAATCCAGGGAGGGCAGAGGAGGGTGAGAAGAGGTAGCCATGGCTACAAAGTTACAGTTCTGAGAAGTCAGCACCACTGTTTTGTGGCCCAGGAGGGTGATTGCAGTTAACAAATGTTTCTAAATGCAAAGGGGGGTGGCATCTTATAAAGAAAACATAAGTGTCTGAGGTCAAACCAGCGGGCCATATGCATACCTAAACAGCAAAGTACACTCCATAAATGTGGACAACTCTAAAATATGCATTTAAAAGGGGAGGAAGGCTAGGGAGTTTTACACCAGGGTAATAGATGAAGGAACCATAGTGAGAAACCACAGATTCCAAGTTAGGATCCTATAAGTCTTTACCTGGACTCTACCCACTCCCTGTGTCTCTGAACCGGCAGGGAGGAAATCAACTACAGTTCTCCCTGTTTCATGTCTGTCTACCTGCAAATTAGCCAGTCCATGCCTTTCTCTCGGTATCTGTCAAACACCAACATCAAATGAGCTAGGAGGACCTGGCTGTCTGGAACAGCGCATCTCGATTCAGCCTCTGCCGCTCACCTTGCGCTGACTGCAAGCATCTTGCTGAAGACCCGCAGGTGGTGTGCCGGTGGATGCTGCTGTCCTGTGTGCTAGTGTCCTGGATGCGTCTTTGTTTCTTGGGCTCTTGGCTATGATGGCTTCCCACGAACTAGCATTCTGCCCAGTTTGATCTGTAGACCCAAAACTCAGAGAAAAGGCAAACATCCAGTCAAACATTTACCTAGGAATGAAATCAGGTAGCAGGCCTCTTCTTGATTTCACAACACTGCTTGCTGCCCTGCTTCTTATCCCACGAGAGGGGGCCTCTCTCTTCTGTTACCTTCTCCTGGGCCTCGCTGCTGTCCCTTACACCCCAGCTGTGGTTCCAGGACCACCCACCTCCCAACTGTATGGAAAGGCTTTGCTGGGCAGCTGTGTGCCTTTGGCTAGCTATAAAACATTATTACAGGTAATAAATTAGGACTCTGACTCCAAGCCGTAAACCAGGACCCCTGGAATAGAGGTTCTCCCTGGACACTGGCAGCCAGTCTCTTGCTTGGGGAATGAAACNCCCCTGCCACATGGCAGAGCCTGCTAGCTGCCCCATCCCTGGGCTTTCTGTTCCTGAGGCAGAGAGTAAGGCTGCTGCTTAGTGGCTCTCCCCCACCAAGGCCATGCTCCAACCATGCTGGCATCTATGAGCAAACACCCAAGAAGGATTCTTGGGGGGTGGTTTCAGGAAGGCTGAGTGCTCCCTGTACCAGACTTTCTTCTAGGCCACCTACCAGCTCCCAAATAATGACACAGAGACTCAATATTAGTCTTATTATATTATCCCTACCTTAAGATCATTTCTTTAAAAAAAATAAATCCTTCTCATTTTAATTGTTTGGATAGAAATGTGCTATACATTTTCCCCTCTCCCCTTCCACCCTCTCCCCTACCCTCCATGATCCCAATTTACTCAGGAGATCTTGTCCTTTTTTCCCTTGCTAGGCGGATCCATGTATGTTTCTCTTAGGGTCCTCTTTGTTGTCTAGGTTCTCTGGGGTTGTGGACTGTAGGCTGGTTGTCCTTTTCTTTTTATATCTATCATTTACTTATGAGTGAGTACATATTACATTTGTCTTTCTTGGTCTGGGTTGCCTCACTAAGGATGACTTTTTCTAGTTTCTTCCATTCGACTGCAAATTTCAAATGTCATTGTTTTTATTTACCACTAAGTAGTATTCCATTGTGTAAATGTACCACATTTTCCTTATCCATTCTTCGGCTGAGGGGCATCCAGGTTGTTTCCAGGTTCTGGCTATTATGAATAATGCTGCTATGAACATAGTTGAGCCCATGTCCTTGTGGTATGATTGTGCATCCTTTGGGTATATGCCCAAGAGTGGTATAGCTGGGTCTTGAGGTAGATTTATTCCTAATTTTCTGAGAAACCACCACACTGTTTTCTATACAAGATTTATGTGACTATACAAGATTTGCACTTCTACCAGCAATGATGATGATGATGACTCTGCCCCCGCCAAGGCCACCTTCTTGAGCACAGCACACAGCATGTGCTGTGTGTGTCTCCAACCTTGTGCCCAGCACAGGCTTGGCATGCCGTGACAGCTTCCAGGAAGTTTGCTGAGTAAAGAATAAGTGAATGAATGAATGAATGAATGAATGAATGAATGAATGAATGAATGAATGAATGAATGAATGAATGAATGAATGGATAGATTATGTGGTGTGCTGTTGTGTGGTGAACTGAGTTCCACACTTAATGGTACCTTGGGAAAAAAGAGAACTTTTCCACAAAACTGGGCTGGGCAGGAAGGAGTTCACCTCCTCAGTACAGGAATGGTGATCTGACTTTGAAAGGAACAGCCAAGGCCTGCTTAAAGGAGGCCACCCTCTCCTCCCAGGAGGCAGGCTGCCTTCTGAAAAAACACATCCCACTGGCAAGAAGTGTTCTCTTGAAGGATCTGTGAGGACAGCTGCAATGGTTCCTACATAAGAGAGGGAGTTGCAGGGGCTTCTGCTGGACTCTGTGTCTCTTGTGCTGTGACAGCTGGACTCTGTGTGTCAGGGTCAGGATGACACTCGCTGGTCATCAAGTGTGTCTGTCCGTTCTGGAACCCTGGAGGTCACTAGAGAATGGAGGTGCTGTGACCTGAGTCCGGGTGTGTGGGTGCCACCAGCCCTACTCTGCTGTGGCTCACTGTGCTGCATGGTCAGAGGGAGCCCCTAAGGATGGCTGGCATCATTTCAAACAAGGCCCTGGGGTCTAGACTAAGTCTGAAGACCCAGTGGGAGAGCCAAGCTCTTCACTGTGCTGATTCAAACCCACTTTGGGGCAGACCTTCAACTCTCTCCTCACAATGCCTCTTTCCAAGAGAAAGTGCTACACAACCACACCTAAACAGGTAAATAAAGCAGGTAAACAAGGGCTGTAGAGATGGCTCAGCGGTTAAGAGCACTAACTCCTCTTCCAGAGGTCAGAGTTCAATTCCTAGTAACAGCATGGTGACTCACAACCACCAGTAATGAGATCTGGTGCCCTCTTCTGGCCTGCAGGTATACATGTAGATAGAACACTGTATACAGAATAAATAAATAAATCTTTAAAAAATTAGGTAAACAAATGGAGCATTTACTGATAATGAACCAGAGAGCAATTTGATTTAGAGCAATTCTTTGTTAATATACACCTTTATCTTTCATAAAGGATTAAAAGGAATTTGCAGACCAATGATGCCATGTGCTTGTTCATTGTTATGTGCAGAATTGACCTTGGCTAAATATCTAGTGCTGCAGAGAGCCATCATACAGCAGCTTCAGAGTTTCTCAGAGTTAATCGATATTTCAGTCATTGATGTTTTGATTTTATGATTGTCAGTGCTAAGAACGCTGCTTTGAATAGATGTGTGATTCAAAACACAGAGATAGGTTTAGGCCATTTCAGAAATTGTTGGAACTTTGTGTGTGTGTGTGTGTGTGAGAGAGAGAGAGAGAGAGAGAGAGAGAGAGAGAGAGAGTGTCACCCTGACTGGCCTGGAACTCTCTATGTAGAACAGGCTGGCCTTTAACACCTCTAAACCCAGTTTATTGAACATTTTTTATGATACTCAAGTCAGCAACTCAAATAGCAATTTTCAAATCAAGCATTCTAATACAAGACATTAAAAAAAGTACTAATTTGATTCTTCCATACTGGGGAATGGTGATGGGCTAATATTAGAAGCCTGTGTGTTCCACAGTAAAATCAGTATGTTTCCATGAGAGCAGAAAATTGTGTGTACAGCAAAAACTGCCTAATTCTTCACTAACCTTCACAGCTAGCCAGCCAGTGCTGCAGAATCCTGGGGGCCACTGAGACTGGCTTAGTTCTTAATCTGTTGTTGTGGTAAAATACTTGGCAAAGGCAGTTTAGCAGGACCGGTTTAGCTTACAGTTTGAGATGACGGTCCATCCCTGTTGGGTTGGGAAGTCAGAGTGGCAAGAGCTTGGAGTGGCAGCTGGTCACACTGCACCCACAGTCAAGAAACAGAAAGTAGCCAACCGGGAGGGTGGTGGCACACACCTTTAATCCCAGCACTCAGGAGGCAGAGACAGAGGGATCTCTGTGAGTTCGAGGTCAGCCTGGTCTACAAAGTGAGTTCCAAGGATGGCTGTTCAGGACTACACAAAGAAACCCTGTCTCAAGAACAAGGAAGAAGAGGAGGATGAGGAAGAGGAGGAGGAAGAGGAGGAGGAAAAGAAAAAAGAAAGTAAGAAAATGAGAAGAAATAAAAGAGACAGAAGCAGTAAGTGCGCCTGCCACTGCTCAGCTCACTTGCTCCACTTTATGCAACCCCCTGCCCAGGTCCCCCTACCTAGGGAATGGTCCCACTACAATTGCAATAGATCTTCCCATCAATAAAGGAATCAAGCTAATCCCTCACTAGTGTGCTCAGGGCCCATCTCCCGGGCATTCTAGATTTAGTCAGGTTGGCAATTAACTCCAGTCCTCACAGACACCCACCTCAGCTTGCTGCCTAAGGTAGAGCATCTGCTTTGCTTCGGCTTCTACTATTCTAGGAACCTGGCCAGCCATACTGGCATTCAAGAAGCCACCTCCACAACAGAATCTCTATTGTCCTATATGGATGACAAAGGAAAGGCAAAAGAATCTTTCCAATGATACTCCCCTCAACAGTGTGTATGTATATGTGTGTTCATGCATGCGTCTGTGTGTGCACAGTTATGTGTACCTGCATGTGTGTGCATGAGTGTGTGCATGTGTGGAGGCTAGAGGAAAATGTCAAGTACCCTCCTCTGTCGCTCGCTGACTTATTTCTTTGTAGCAGATTGCTTGCTTGCTAAATCTAGAGTCTGCCTTTTTCAACTAGGCAGACCACAAACTCCAGCAAATCCTCCCTCCTCCCTTCAACATTGGGGTTACAGACACACCCAAGACAAGCCTGCCTAGTATATGAGTGTATGGTTTTGGGGTCTGAACTCAGGTCCTCATGATTAAGCAGGAAGTGCTCTTAACCGCTGAGTCTTCTCTCTCTCTCTCTCTCTCTCTCTCTCTCTCTCTCTGTCTCCCTGTATCATTTCTGTATTTTTATTAATTCTTTAGTAATTTTATGCAATGTGTTTTGATCATATTCACCCTTTCCTACCCCCACCCCCACCCCCAAATCTACATCTCCTTCCCTATACTCCCAATTTTGTGTCCTCATTTTAATAATTTAATAAAGAAAAAAACTCCATCAAGTTCAGCGTGTGGGCATCCACTGGAGCATGGGCAGCCTACCCAGGGCCCCTCACTTAAAGAAAACTGACTCTCCTTCCCTCAGCAGCGCTCAGTTGTCAACTGCTCCTCAGCTAAGGGTGGGACTTCCTGTCAACCTCCCATCTCCATGCGCGCG
>LOEQ01000225.1:82320-95828 GCA_001685075.1 Bramus lutescens | reverse complement strand
TCTCTCTCCCACGGTGTGAGAAAGACCGGTGGTGCCAAGAGAGCAGAGAAATAGGAAGTGGAGCAAACCACAACACAGACTGCAGTCAAATCTAGAAAATTGAAGACGGAGCTGCAGGCTCAGAGAGTCAGAGGGAAGAGGGAGCTTGGTGTCTTGGGAGGGGGAGGGTTCTTGGAAGAGGGAGGGGCTCCTCCTGGCTGGGTAGAAGGGCATGGCAGTGGGTTGGAGACAGAAGAGTGCCCGGGCTGGGACAGTAAGAACAGATCACTGGAAGGGCCTGAGATGTCAAGCTGAGGGGTCTGCATGTCACACAGGGAGGAGATGAGCATTAGGGTCATCTCTGAGCCTCAGAGACCCCAGCAGCTATGGCTAACTTCAGATGGGAATGATTTCTTGAAATAAGTCCAAAGCAGTAGTGGAAGGCACAGATCAATGATCTGAAAATATATGTCCCCCTCTCCAATTTACTATGCTGTTGTCCCTAGCCATAGACACTGCCTTCGTGGTCCAAAACAGCTGCAATAGCCACCTTCCAGGAGGCAGACTGCAGGGAGGGATGGGAAGGCATCGCACAGCCAGCTGCTCCAAAGGAAGCATTCCCACTAACTAGGGCCCAGACACTCTCACTTCTCATTGGTCAGAGCTTACTTACATGGTCTACAGGCCATAAGGAAGGCCAGGAACTGTGGCCTTTGTTTGAGATGGCCAAAACATTGGGACTTCCGTTTCTGTGGACACGGAAAAAACTTTGCCAAAGGCCTTTCTCCTTTGCTATGAGAACCAGTGTTATACGTTTCAGCTGACAGATAAAGACCCTCGAGGCTCGGAGAGAAGATAATTAGCCCAAGTGGTACCTCTGGAACTCAGTACTACATGCCACACTATAGAGGCACCAGGCAAGCTGTGGAGACAGCTGACCTAGTGCTGAATGTCACCCCGACAAATCCCGCTCCCAAGTTCCCTGGCTCAGTGGGTCCACCAGGAGAAACACTCTTGATAACAGATCCCTGGTCCTATAGTTTTAGACATAAATCCAGGATCTATGAGTTTCTGGCCAGACCTCACCATGGTAGAGACCAGAAGACTGAGGCCCAGTGTATTAGTGACTACTTTTCCCGTAGCTGGGATAAAATACCCTGACCAAAACTTCAGGAAGGAAGGGTTTCTTCTGTGTCACAGTCTGAGGGTGCAGCTCATGTGTCATGGAAAGCACAGTGGCAGGAGCTTGAGAGGGATGGTCACATTCTATCTGTCATCTGGGGAGCAGAGGGGGAGGCGACTGATGGGGTTCGCACTGCCTTCTCTTTTTCATTCACCCAGGCAATTAGGGTGGGGCTTCTCAGCTCAGCTGACCCAATCTAGAAAATATCTCACAGACACGCCCAGAGGTCTGTTTCCAAGGTGACTTAAAATCCCATCAAGTTGACAACATTGACCACCACACAAGGGTGGGAGTTGAGGGGAGGGTGGTGAAGGGCCCGGACTGGAGGCACCAGGTGCAGTTTATTGATCATTCCCAGCTGCTGGGTGTGATGTTTAAATGGCCATTTTAAACACTCAGCATCCTGGTGAAGCTTCAGCTGCAGGTTGACAGAATGAATTGCTCCAGGGTGGGAATAACATACATGCTTCCCTTTGTTCATCTGTTTACATAGGTTACGGATCACAGACTGTTTCTTCCCAAGACCAGAATGCTGGGCATGACAAGAAGGAGGGACCCACAGGGGAGAGTGGGCCTAAGGTATGGGGGAGCCTGGCCACCGGACCCCAGGTGTACCCCAGCCTCACCATGTACTCAATTACCTTCAAGGGGAGGCAACGGGATGAGTCTCGGATGTGAGTAAAATCTTTCTCAGAAGGCTGACATCAAACTAAGTGAAAGGAGTTACTTGACCCGATCCCCTTGTGGTCCCTGAGAGGTCAAAGGGCTCTCAGCTTCCCCTCCCTCCCAGCTTTGGTCCCAGGCTGAGGAAGCCTAGGGACATTCAAGAGGAAGGGATATACAGCGACTCAGAGACAGGAATGAGATAAGCCTCTGCCAGGTGGGGTGAAAAATCCTTCACCATGCTGGAGGAACAAGTTGGACTGATAACTTCTCCCAGGGCCAGCTTCTCCAACCAAAACTCCACGCTAGAAGCAGGAGGCAGGAGTGACAGATTCGGGCACTCCAGGTTCTGCTGTTGATGGGAGGAACAGGCTCCTGNNCCTGGGAGGTTTGGAGAGGCTGCAGCCTGTGGAGGATCAGCGCCAGACCAGGTGAGATTCTATACACGCCCTACCTGTACTAGTCAGCCAACCAAAGCACAGAGTCTGGGGTCTCGTGTCTGTGCCATACTGGCCCAGGCTTTACTCTATTTATTTGTTGTTTGTTTTTAACATTTTAAGATTTGTTCATTTTATGTGTGTAAGTGTGTTGTTTACGTGTGTGTGTGTGTGTGTGTGTGTGTAACTATGTGGGTGCCTGGGGCCTGATGAAGTCAGAAGATGCAGAAGATGGCATCAGATCCCCTGGAACCAAAGGGACAGATGATTGTGAGCCACCTTCTGGGTGCTCGGGATTGAATCCAAGATGCAAGAATGAATGCTCATAGCCTCTGAGTCACCTCCCAGTGCCCTCATTTATTATTTTTATATGTTTAAATTGTGACTTATCTTCTTAGGGTCGGGGACATGCATTAGCCCCAGCAGGGTGTGGAAGTCAGAGCACAACTTGTCCGAGTCAGCTCTCCCCTTCCACCGTGTGGTTCCAGGGTTCAAACTCAGGTGGCCAGACCTGATAGCAAGTGCCTTTACTCACTCAGCCATCTCATCAGCGCCATGGCTTCACTCCTTTGCATGCCAGTGGTGGGGAGGATTAGGGGTAGGGGGCTGGGATGTCAGAGTTGGAGGTGTGGTAGTGGGGAGTTGCATCCCAGGTCTCAGATCTTGGCTGCTCGCCCTTTGTGCTAATGTGCTTGTTTGGCTACGGTGAGCTTTTCAGTCTATAAAGGAACCCTGCCTGGTCATTTGTGACTTGAACCAAAGAGGTTCCTCTCAGGCATAAGAGGAGTGTGAGCAGCTAAAGTATTGTTAAAAACACCCATCCCCTCATCTCCCCACCTGGCCTCTTTTCCCCTTCCCCACAACACAGCAGATTAGAGGGAAGTCGAGGAAGGATGGGGCCTGCCTCCTTGGCCAGGCAGGAAGCCCAGTGAGTAGGAGAGTAAATCCACAGCCAAGCCTTGGCATCTGCAGCATTGGAGGTGCAATTACTGCCTGCTGGGGACAGATCAACGCCTTTAATATACATGTTTATTTAACAGGCTTCACAGTGCCCAGAGGGAGAGAGTGGATCATCACTCAATCTTGGAAGGGGAGGGGTACTGAGGGCTTGAACAGCCCTGCAGCTGATGGAAGAGACATCCAGATTACATTCAATCAAAACACATCCTGGACAACGGAACGCGGACAGGAGACAGGTTTGCTGACCAGAGCTGGGTATTCACCTACACTGTCTTCTTGAGTCACTGTGTTATGGGTATTCACCAGAGAATACTGACTGTTTGGACATGGGTTTAAGCCAATAGAAAGTCTTTATCAGTCTTTATTAGGTGTTCAGGATCCCAGTAGCCTTTCTCAGGATGAGCTTTTAAGGACAAAAACCACATTCTTGGTTAACATACTACAGTTACTAGGAACAGTTAGCCAGAAACAGAACTACAAGAAGCCAAAAACAAATACCAACTATAGTCCATTTGGAGACTGTCTCAGAACTTTGGACTTTGCTAGTTCAGGTCTTTGTTTTCCTTTTTCGGGTGGTGCTGTCTACGTGCTGAGTTTTCTGGCCTGAATGGTGCTTCCATCTTGGAGGTAGTTGTGCTAAGGTCCCCAGGGCCTACTAAGATCTGAAGCTCTGTTACAATTACCCTCATTCTCCACAGAGCATGAAGACAGGTTTCACAATTCTGTAAAAGTTGATCTGGCTGGGCTGCACCCCTAATTCCTGATTACTTGGCTCAAAGCCTCCGCAGTCTCTTCCTGAAGAGCCTGAGAGCTACAAAGTTATTTCTATAGGTGAGTATCAGCACCACTGAGGAAGGAAGAGGCAAACAATTATTTTAAAAACTCAGGGCCAGGCTTTAGAGATGACTCAGAGGTTAAGAGCACTGGCTGCTCTTCCAGAGTTCCTGAGTTCAATTCCCAGCAACCATACAGTGACTCACAACCATCTATAATGGGATCTGATGCCCTCTTCTGGTGTTCAGGCAGACAAAGTATTCATATCTAAACAAGGAAACCCTCAGGGCTACAATGTTGCTCTTCTCTATGAGAAACCTGAGGGAGGATTTTGGAATTTTGCACTTCCTATCAGGGCAAAATAACCATACATAGGCAGTTTCTTGTGTAACTGTAGAGCATGTGGAGTGGGTAGAAAGTCACTTAACTATCAAGGTGACATTAGTCCATGCACCTGCTCTGAGCTCTGAGTGTGGTACCATAACACCACAGACAAAGCCGGAGGGACACAGACTCCTGAGTCGACCCTGTCTTGTGTCTCCCGAGAGCTTGAGAAGTTTGGTTTCAATGTTCCTGAAAATGCCGCTATGTCAGTGACCTATGGGACCTCCCCCTTCACTCTGAGGCTTTTAAAGGGGGATTACACAACTCGGAAGTGTGTGGTGGCTTATCTGTCTGGACTGAAGCCCAGTACTGAGGAATACTCACTGAGGGCTTCCTATGCACTAGGAACTTGGTGTAAGCTGAAATAAACCCTTTGTCTCCTAAGTTACTTTTGATGGCAATGTTTATCACAGTAATAGAGGAGCAAGCTAGGACAGACTGCATCTCTGACATGCAAAGACCTCCCTTTCACTCAGGATTTTTTTAATTTTTATTATTTTTTAGATTTATTTATTTTATATGTATGAGTGTTTTGCCTGTATGTATATGCATTGTGTATGTGTCTGGTACCCGTGGAGCCCAGAAGAGAGCATAAGATCTCCAGGAACTAGGATTACAGGTTGTTGTGAGCCACCCTGCGGTGCTGGGAATTGAACCTGAATCCTCTGCAAGAACAAGGGTGCTGTAAACCCCTGAGTCATCTCTCTAGCCCACCTTGTAAACCCCTGCTTCATCTGCTGGGACTGAAGTTTCTTATTTCAGGGCCTCTCCCGCTGCCGCCTACAACTGTTTCAATAAATGCCTTGCCTGAAGGACTATTTGTCTCAGCATCTCTCTCAAACTGCTTCTCCTCTCCTTCCCCCAAGCCTTACACTACTGAGTGACTTAGAAGACAGTGCCACTTAGTGTCACTAAGACATGCAGGAAATGTGCAAAGGTGCTTTGGTGTAGAACATTTTCTGTCCTTTTTAGTAAAAGCTTCCAGGCCTGGAATCTTGGAAACACTCAGCCCTGCAGTCCTAGGTGGAATTTCTTGCTCTCGGCTTTGCTCATTTGTACCAAGGGATGAAACAGTATATTCTTTTGTGATGGCTGCTGAAAAGGAAGAAGAAGAGGAGGAGGAAGAAGATGAGAAGGAAGAAGAAGATGAGGAGGAAGAAGAAGACACATCTTCTGGTTTCTAACATACTTCTGATCCCTTACAGCCTGAGAGTTAGAGGTCAGAAATCCACCTCACTGGGCCAAAGCCCAGACATGAGGGCAGCCATGTTCCTTTCTCAGGCTTAGGGGGGACTTTTCCCTTGCCCCAGGCGCTGTAGCTGCTTCACTGGTAATTCCTTTACATGTGACCCCCTTTTCTCTCTTCAAAGATCATAGCAGCGTCTTGCTGGAGTTGTTCTTTTTCCACTCCTTTCTTTTCATTTGGACACTGGTGATTGCATTCAGGCTCCATCTGGCTAATAAAAGATAACCTCCTAACTTTGGGGGATTTAAAGAAATTTAAATTTAAAAAACCATTTAAACCACATTTATTTATTTATATGTGTGAATGTATGTATGTATGTGCTGGTGCATGTTGCAGTACATGTGTGATGAACATGGGACAACTTGCAGAATTCATTTCTCTCCTTCTACCATATGGGTTCTAGGGATTGAACCCAGGTCATCAGGCTTGGCATCAAGCACCTTTACTCCCCTATCCCTCTCACCAGATCTAACTTCCAGATCTGTAGCTTAACTGTGTCTAGAAAGACCCTTGACCATCTGAGGTACCATTCCCAGGTTACGGAAGGCTGAGACTTTGAGGGCTGTTACTCAGTCCACCACAACAGGGTGATTCTCATCCATGCATCTGTACGGGTTCCACTGTCATCTGTGATCTGGCTGGAAGCACTTGGAACACAAGCATGCTAGTTAATACAATAGTTTGGTGTATACGACAATTTAATTGTTTTATTAAGGATGGTAATGGTTTTTTATTTTGTTTAGAGAGTTTCTGTTTTTGTTTTCTGTTGGGGATAGAACACAGGGTCCCGTGCATGCCAGGCAAGCACTCTGACACCAAGTTATAACACGAGTCTGATATTTGTTGAAAAACAAAAACAAAACAAACAAGAATGGCATATCTAGTTTCCATGTGGCCCCCAATTCCCTCTGTCCTATGGTTGAAAACCCTAACCATATATTATTGTCCCTCTGATGTAATATTATGTGTGGGGATTTGAATAAGAAAGGCCTCTATAGTCTCATATGTTTGAATTCTTGGTCCCAGTTAGTGGAATTGTTTGGGAAGGATTAGGAGACGTGACCTTTTTAGAGATGTGTCACTGGGGATGGGCTTTGAGGTATCAAAAGCCCATACCATTCCCAGTGCGCTCTCTCTCTCTCTCTCTCTCTAGCTTGTGGCTCAGATGGAAGTTCTCAGCTACTGCTCTAGCACCATGCCTGCCTGCTTCCGTGCTCCCTGTCATGATGGTCACGGACTCCAATCCTCTGAAACTGTGATCCCCCAATAAACTGTTTCATCTATAAATTGCCTTGGTTATGGTGTCTCTTCACAACTATAGAAAAGTAACTAAGACATTAGGGTTGATCTGTGCCACCAATAGCATGTGGTTCACATGGTGGCCTGCCCCTTGCTATCTGACCTACCCATCTGACTTTGGAGGTAACTACACTGCATAGAGCTGAGATTTCCTTACCGGCTGCCAACATTCATGTGTGCACTACACACACACACACATGATGAACCCTCCGGGTCCAGGCAAGCCTTCAAGAAGCTGACACTATACTGTGCCCAGGTACATTGCTTCCCTGTTGTGGAACAATCTTTTTGTATACTGTGAAGGTGTGTTGCTCTCATTGGTTTACTAAAGGGTTAAATGACCAATAGCTAGACTGGAAGAGGTTAGGTGGGACTTACAGAGAGCTCTGGGAAGAAGGGTAGAGTCACCAGTCAGATGTAGAGGGATCAAGACATACAAGAGAACAGGTAAATGTCACGAGTCAGTTAAGTATGTGGTCACCTCAAGGACTCTTCAGATATGTGGAGACCCATCAGAGAGGTCACAAGTCAGAATTGGGTACCCAGGAGCCTCCACCTGCCTGAGGTACCCTTCCAATTACATCTACCCTGCAAGCAACTGTCTGCCAGAATTCTGACACCATGAACTAGTTATTCCTAGTTTCAGATGTTATAAACATGGAGTTCTGTGAGAGGGACTCACAGGGCACGAAGTCTGGTTCTTCTACTAGGCACAGGATCAGGTTCATTCACAGGGCCACTGTTCCTTCCTCCTCTCTACTGTGCAACCTTAACTTTTGAATGGCTATCCTTCCATTCATGTAATCATCCACTCAACTGTTGATGGACATGTAGGTTTTTTCCAGTTTGGGTCTATTACACCTGGTGCCATTTCAGCATTGTGGTACTTGCCATTCGGTGCCCATATGCACACATTTCTGTTGGATGGGCATCAGGTGTTCATGCATCTGGCTTTTAGTTGAAAAATATCTACCAGTCTTTCAAGAGGGGTGTATCCACTTACACCCCAACAACAGTGCTTGAGTTTATTATCCCAACTCTTCTTAAATATTAAGTCTTAAATAGTAATTAAATATTAAATATTAATAAGACTTTAAACACTCTCTGCAGACCAGATAAAACACACCTTCCCCACTTTCAATCTCCCCCCTGTAGAGAATTCAAGTCACAGAGCCCTGGGGATGATACTGAGGTCTGCAGGGTCTCTTTTACCCAAGGGCACCAGTAGGCTCCAAGAGAAAGGATCTGATCTTGCTATCCCCACCCTAGGCCCACCCCTGACTTGTGAGCCTGACCTTGCCTCCTGATTTAGCTCCCCTGAGCACCACAAGGCTTTGCAGATAAGTGTCTTTCAATCGCTGAAGAGAAGCAGGGCTGTAAATCACAATAATCCTGGGGCTCAGCAGCAGCAGGTCTGAGGGAGCCAATCCATTAAGCCAACCCCTGCCCAGAAGCTAATCCTCCGCCACTCAGTCCTTCACCGCACTGCTCCGTGAGTACTTCGCCATTGCTCACTAGGAGCCAGAGCCCTCAGCTGGAAACTGGATACTCAAGAAAGAGCCCTGGACCCCACAGAGACCTGTGTAGATGGACAGCAACCTGTGCATGACTGTCTCCATCAGGGCTAGGGACTGACACATGGGTTCTAACTTTAGCCCAATCTAGTGAAGTCTGAAGTCACCCTGACTCCTCGCTGACCACTCTGTCACACGTGTGGGCGTTTGCATGTGAGTGCAGATGCCAGGGCTGTGGCATCTTCTGGATCTGGAGTCACAGGCAGCTGTAAGTCGCCTGATGAAGGTGAAACCTGGGTTTTCCAGAAGAGCAGCAAATGCTTTAATGGTGAGCTGTCTCCCCAGCCCCATCTCTCCAACTGTTTTTTAGAAGCTGTATTCATAGAACCCACTTCATCTTGTCCTATAGACTTGGGTACATTGTGTTTTCATTTTCATCAATTCTAAAAAGTTTTTTAATTTCTTTCTTAATATCTGTCTTGACTCATTTTTCATTCCGTAGTGAGTTGTTCGGTTTCCATGAGTTTGAAAGTTTTCTTTTGTTTCTGTTGTTGATGTCCAGCTTTAATCCATGGTGGTCAGGTAAGATGCAGGGTTTATTTCATTTCTCTTGTATCTGTTGAGCCTTGCTATCTGTGAAAGTATGTGGTCAGTTCTTTGGAGAAAGTTCTATGAGCTGCAGAGAAGAGAGTGTATTTGTTCATGTTCGGATGGAATGTTCTGTAAATAGCTGTTAGGTTCAATTGATTTATGATGTCATTTAGCATCAGGATTTCTGTTTAGTTTTGTTTGAATGGACTATTGGTGAGAATGAGACAGTCTTTGATAGGCAGGCTACAATCCATGTAACACAGAGGTCAGAGGAAGGAACTAGGTGGGAAGGAATTCTCTCCTAAGAAACGGGGAATATAACATATAGATATTTAGTTATGAATGGACTGGGAGGAAGGAGACTAGAATGGGAGAATTAAATGGAAATAGAAAGGAGGGACTGTTGGGAAGGATGGCTAAAACTAAGGGCCATTTGAGGGGCTATATGGAAACCTACTTCAGTAGAAGCTTCTTAAAATATGTACATAAATGAAAGAAATCTAAAATGCAATCACCGAATAAAAGGGGAAACAAAACCCCAGCTAGATGTCACTCACCACCAAATGAGACCTCGAGGGCCAGGTTACATCTAATTGAATTGTTGGCCAATGGGGCAAGGAAACCCCCAAACAACCCAGGCTATTGCCAAGGCTATTGGTTGCTCTCAACAAACAGATGATAAGGACCTATTGCTGAAGACAACACCTACGTAACTCACTGGACACAGACGTCAAGCTCCTGCCTACGGAGAACTTCACCCCCACTGACTAGTGTCCGTGGTACTGGAAGGTACTAAACCCTGTGTTCTACAATGGTGACCCGCCTGCATGATACACAAGTTCAAAAGTGTCACAAAAGTTGTGGTGGTAACCAACCACTATCTGATTGGATTTAAGGCCCACTCCGTGAGATTGAACCCTGCTCAGGTGACAAGAACCTGAGACTAGATAAGCCACTGGATCACAGGGAAAACAAAATACTACTGCTCTGCTAAAGAAACATAGCAATAAAATAACTCCTAACATTCTGCTATGCTCATAGATCAGTGTCTTGCTCAGCCATCCTTAGAGAAGCTTCCTCCTGCTATAGGACGGTAACTAATACAGAATCTCACAGCTGGACCATGGGCAGAGACTGCGAGACCTTGGAATGCTCAATCCTAAATGAGATATCTCCATCAAATCCCTCCCCTGGGGCTCAGGGAACTCTGAGGGAGATGGGCAGAAAGAGTGTAAGAGCCAAACAAGACAGAAGACACCAAGGAAACAGGGCCTTCTCGACACAACAGGACTGACGTGTGTGTGTGAACTCACAGAGACCGTGGCCTGCACAGAGACCATGGCCTGCACAGAGACCGTGGCCTACATGACAGGTGGGCGTCAGGTGGTGTCTCCGTGCTGAGAGGGGAAGTGGACACAAACATCCATCTCTAACTCAGAAGCTATCTCCAATTAATAACTGCTAGTAAATGAAAACTAAGTTTTCTCACTGGGTGTATAAACCACAGTTAAGGGCAGGCTCCCATGTCCAGCAGTAAGTGGCTAACACTAACAAACTCAATGGTATTTTTGGAGGTTCCTTGCCTCATAATGCTTTGTCTGCTTTTTTTTAAACCTTAGAGGTCTTTTGCTCATATATTATGGCTTCTGATTTTGTAGTGTGTGGTTTTATGAGATTTCTGTGTGTGCAAATGTGTGTGTGTATGTATTTACTTTTCTTGTGCTTTTTCCTTGGCTATTTTTTTCTGTTTGTATCTTATTTTATTATTAGCATTATTTATTTTAGGATGCCTGTTTGTTTTCTAATGAAAAAGAGAAAGAAAAGGTAGGGATTTGGGTGGGTAGGGAGGTGGGTAGGATCTGGAAAGAGTTAGGAAGGGGGATTGATCAGAATATAGTGTGTGAAAAAAATCTATTTTCAATTAAAATATTATATTTAAAGTGAAATAATTTACCTTTAAGAAAATGGTCTCTCTATTTAGTTGCTTGTTTATATGTGTGTGTGTGTGTGTGTGTGTGTGTGCATGGGTGCGCATGTGTTATGTGAGCATGTGGAAATCAAAGGACAACTCAGAGGAGGTGGCTTCTCCTTCCACTATGTAGATCTTAGGCGGGAGTAGAAGAGCCTCCCTCAGAAAGTGGGAGGACAGGAGCCTTTGTCAGTGTTTCTGCTCAGGATGAAGAGTGAATCAGACTGAGAAGCCCAGTGTCCACCTGTGGGAGGCCAGGCCCAGCAGAGAGCAGCCATCCTCATGGTAGGGTAACAGTGGTTTGGGGAGGACATGGCTGTCATGAACCTCTCTGACAGCGTGGCTGGCAGGCATGAGGGGAGGCAATTTCAAGAGGAAGGTGTGCTGGGTGGTTTTATGTCAACTTGCCACAAGCTAAAGTCATCTGAGAGGAGGAAACCTCAATTAAGAAAATGCCTCCATAAGATCAGGTTGTAGGCAAGCCTGTAGGGCATTTTTATAAATTAGTGATTGATGGGGAAGAGCCCATTGTGGGTGAGGCCATTCCTGGGTTGGTGGTCCTGGGTGCTACCAGAAAGCAGGGTGAACAAGCCTTTAGGAGCAAGCCAATAAGCAGCACCCTCCTTGGTCTGTGCAGCAGCTCCTCAGCTCCTGCCTCCAGGTTCCTGCCTGAGTTTCTGCCCTCACTGCTTTTGATGACGAACTGTTTCATGGAACTGTGAGTGAAACAAACCCTTTCCTCCCCAAGCTGCTTTTGGTCATGGCGTTTCATCACAGCAATAGTAACCTTAACTGAGACAGAAGGCTAAGTCCATACAGCTGCAGACTGCGGTTCCTGAACCAAGGATGCATGCACTACAGCGTTATGCAGTGGCGCCTGGGGCACTGAGACTCAGCTACTGCTCTACTACCAAGTTAAGACCTTAGGCTCTCTCCGGTTCTTTCCTGCTCTCCCCGAAGGTGATATCCGCAAGAGAGAGGATGCCCACAGCCAGGGATTCAGGCATTATTTCCAAAGAGAAGAAGGACCTGTGAGATTGGGTGCCTGATGTAGGCCGCTGGGAACCCGGAGAAGAATCCCCACAAGAGGCTTGTGGGGCAGAATGTCAGTGACGAGAAGTGACACCTTGAGTTCATGCCTGCAGAGGAGAAAACAAGGACCCAGTCATGCAAGTAGAGGGTAGAGGCATCGGTGGAGGCCATTAGAAACTTCTAGAAAGGACGAATATCTGGGACAACACCATTCAGACTCCATCAGTTGGTGCATTACTACTTGGTTGTTGTTTGAAGGTGGTGTTTACTTTTTCATTTTTGTTTGTTTGTTTTTGAGACAGGAATCTTCTATCTAACTCAGGCTGGAATCACAGATGTGAGCCACTATGCTTAGCTCATCACTGCATTTTTTGAGGGTCTTCTATATGAGTACTAACCGTGTTCCACGAGAGACAAAGGGAAATACTGACTTCCCCCTTACTAGATTTTTTCCTTATTAGAAGATATAGCAGGAGGCTGAGGGTTAGCTCCGTTGGCAGAGCGCTTGCCTAGCATGCTTAAAGCCCTGTGCTGGATCCCCAGCACTGTGCCCAGGCCTGGNGCACTTAGGAAGAGAGAGGGAGGACTAGAAGTTCAAGGTCATCCAGGGCTATGTGGAAAGTTTTGAGTCCAACTTGGGCTACATGAAATCCTGTCTCAAAAACTACACACGCACAATGACACATGCACACACAAGCACACACACACATTCAAACATACACTGGAAATTTGAAAAAGAAAAAAAAGAAGAAGAAAAGTATTCCATAGACAAAAAAATCTTTTGGGATGTTCCTTTCTGGATCCGCAGTGAATATTTTCACACCGTCTGCATGCTCTCCCTCCTATCAAGAGAACAGCGCATTTGTTCTCGTTGACATTTATGCAATTTCCAATTTCTTAGAGTAAAACTTCCATTGCTTCATTATCTTCATACAAGATTGTACTTTAATAATCTGTTTCCTTTCAGAAATTCATAACATTTCTCATGAATTTCTGATAATTTCCTGGGCCAGAATTTTTGTTCTTTGTTCTGTGTCTCTTAGGTGAGCAGTTCGCACGTATGTGTGTGGTGTGTGTGTGTGTTTAATCCAGTGCTAATTTCCCCTCAACTTTTCTCATGAATTTAATACTGTAGATGAAAAGGGCCAATTCCTTGGAAGGCACAAACTACCAATGCTTTCCTCAGGAAGCCAACAAGAAAAGCCCTATGCCGACTGCACAAAATGAATTCAAAACTGAAACCCCTCCAACAAAGGAAGCCCCAGATTCTAATGGCTTTGCTGAAAATCCTAATACCAAGTGATTTGAGGAAGAAATAATACACCATCCTACACAAAAATAGAAGAGGCGGAAACACTTCTCAATCATTTTAGAGGCCTGACATTTCTCCACTATCAAAGACATTCCTTAAAGAAAGAAATCTATAGCCTAAAATTTCCTCATTAATACAGATGCAAAAATCCTCAAAAAAAACCCC
>LOEQ01000225.1:62978-73940 GCA_001685075.1 Bramus lutescens | reverse complement strand
CCACTCCGCCAGAGCTAATAGGTCCCGTTAGATATCACAGACCTGATAGACAAAGGGACAGAGTCACTCACAGAAGAGGGACACCCCTCAAGGGCTGTGGTGCCACTTCAGCCCCAGGCCATGCATTGTCTGGTTCAATGGCTTCCAGCCACAGTGTGTAAATAAGGTCCAGAAAAACCCCATTCCTGGGGCCCAGTGGAGAAGAAGACAGAGGTGGAAAGAGCAGTTTCAGCGTGGCTGCTCGCTGGCTGCCGGGTGTGGGCGGCAGGCTGAGCATGGTGACAATGGCGCCGCGTCCATATCGTCCATCACTCAGTCGCTTTGGGCTGCAAGCAGATCCAGTACCTGTCTGTATCTCTGTTTCCTCTTTTGTAAAATAAGAGGAATTTTGTGGATCCTGGGAACTGCTGCTTCAGAGGCAGGCAAGAAGTACTCCAACCGGCCGCGCCTCTGAGCTTGCTTGGCAGGGTCTCTGCTCCCCCAGGTCTTACTTAGACTTCCTGTCTCCCGGGAGTCCAGCAACCACCGCGAGAGAAATGAGGGCGTTCATGACAGTACGTCGGGGCTAATAATACCAGACACTTCCAAATCCTTTGAACCAGATGATGGAGTTACATCTAGTGGCCAGGGAGTGGCAGCTACGGTTCAGTTCTGATGAGAGCGAGGGGCCTCGGGTGTGCGCTGGAGGGGGGAGCTGGATGCGACGCCAGAGATAGGTGCAGCGAGAGCTGCCTGTGTCAAGCGAAGTCATACGACGCTGAGCTCTTTCAGAGGGAAGAGGAGAACGTGACGGTGTTTAGTAAGAGCACAGCATGAGCGGAGATGAGAATCAGAAAGAACATTCTGGTAGCCCTGGTGGAGGGCAGACTGGGGAGGGTGAGTCAGGCTAAAGAAATTCTCAGTGGTCTGAGGTCTGGGTGAGGGACAATGAGGCCTCAAGAAGGCCCAAACGAGCGGGGTCTGGCTCACAGCCACCCTTGCTCTTGGCTGCCTTGCTTATCTCTATGACAAGCGGCTGTCTAGCGAGAACAAGGCCCCGGAGAAGAATACTGATCTCAAGAACTGGCTGGGCACAGCCTCACCTCCAGTGCTTGAAGGCCCTGTTTTGTCTTGGTAATGACTTCTTTGAAGTCATCAAACTGAAAAGCAAATCAGCCAAAGAGTATATTTGCATTTGGCTGCACTGTGTGGGCGAGTGTTTTTATCTCATTGTCTTATTAATTATCAGATTTTTTTCAGGTTACTTTGTTGCTTTTAGGAGGACAAGATCCAGGTCATGGAAGCGCCTCCTTCCAACTCCTTCAGCTCCTGCTGTGTGACTGGATTGCCTGTGCCATGGGACGTTTGAATATACAAGCGGCAGGCTGATGTCCATGGGACCAGGACTGCTCTGGCTGTACTCTTGCTGACACAGACCCTCTGGTCTCCTGGCATCCTGAAGACTGCAGTCGATACTGCTTCAGTGTGGTTTGGTCTCATTAACATGGACTGGATTAAGCGGTCCACATGGGCTTTTCAATTAGGAAGACATGTTTCTGCCTGTGTTTACAAAGGGATTATGCTTAGTGCCCAGCTCCAGTCTTTCCTCCTACCTCTTCTCCCTCCCTCCTTCCTCCCCTCTCCCCCCACTCCCTTTCTTCCTCCCTCCCCTTTCCTCTCCCTTTTTTTTTCTCGCTCTTTCCCTCCCCCAGGGTTCATGAATAAACGGATTTGCCTCTTTCTCCTATGGGGCTCTTCGGACATATGGGCTGGAATGGGTAGGCGTCTGTTAGCATCATCTAGGTATCCTAGGAGACATATAATCTCTCTGTCCAGTCATGCGTGACTGTTCCAACCTGTGCTTGCATACCTCCAGACACTGGGCTTTCTTAACGAGCCAGCCTGGGCCATAGTTGGGAAGCTCTGCCTGGAAGAAACATCTTTTCAGCTGAGCTATCACCTATTCCAGGCCCCCCTGCTCAGACAGCTTCCCAGAGCCCACCCGAGACTGGGGGCCACTCTCTGTGATGATCTTTGCGAAGGAGAGGCAGACTCTCATGGTGAGTCCTAGGAGGCCTCCCTCTGTGCTGGGCACCTGCTGCTCTGTGTGTGTTTGTGTGTGTGTGTNGTGTGTGTGTGTGTGTGTGTGTGTGTGTGTGTGTGTGTGTGTGTGTGTGTCCGTTCTCTGGCATCCAGGCACTCCTTGGGCCCCACAGGACATGTGCATATAGTTTCCCTCATGCTAAAAAGAACCTTTTTGTTCTCTTTCTCTGGCTTAAAAATACACTCTCACCATTACTTCACATGGCATGTCCCTGCCACAGAACACACTGCACTCAGCCTCAGGATGCGCTACGTGCGGCATCCTGGCTGCCTCCCTGTCCGCCATGGAGGGGTCTGCCCTCCTTTCCTCCCGTCGTCACCCACATCTGTCATGTGCCTCTCCCCTCCCATTGGACCATTTCCACAAAAAAATCCACATTAGCAAGACACCTGCATCATTTATCTTGATTTGGCTTTGGGGACACATTGTTAGTTGGCCCCATGTAATGTCCACACTGGGCAGTCTGCCATCCCTCACTCCCCCCCACCGGGGGCGGGTAGATCATCTCTCCTGGAAGTGCCACCCACACCAGGCATTCTGTTTTTCGTGGTTTTTCTGGAATGAAGCCCTCGCAAGGTTGTTTTAATGTGTCTTTCACTCTTGATTAAAGTAAAACAGAGAAGAAAACGGAGAAAAACGCCTCTTTCCTTGAGTTCGTCATCGTCTTTCTCTTGAGGAATTGACTGTGCTTGCTCATCTACATATTGAAGTATTGAATTTTTTTCTCCCCTTAAAATCTCCAGGGAGATCTTAAGTTATAATGGTAGCAAAGCTTTGTCTGCTCTTGGTAAGGCATTCTCTAGCACAATCATGATTGGTTTATTATTTTATCTTTCTTTGTTTCATTGTATTATGACAGGGCCTCACCCTGTAGCTCAGGCTGTTCTGAAATTCACCAAGTAGCCCAGGTTGGCCTCAGATTGCTGGCTACCCTTCTGCCTGGACCTACCAAATCCTGAGAACACAGGTGTGAGCCACCATGCCTTAGATGATCACTTTTATTGTAATCAGCTTATTCTTATTTTCTGCCCCTGAGAAACCACCACTAAGGGATGGCACCCAACCCCCATAACTGTCACCTTTGAGATCCAAAATGATAATACCAATGACTGTACAGTCCTTGGTGTGGCATGGACCGTGTAATGTTTCTTTCCTCTGCTACTTCAAGCAGATGAGACATTGCGCCTATTTCACAGGTGTGGACACTGAGTGCCCACGCTATGTCCCACACAGGAAGCAACACAAGCAGCATTGTCTCTGGGTCTGCGCCATTTTTCCACGACAGCAGCAGCCTGCCGAGCAGTAAGGAAACATCTGCTGCCAACCTCTCCAGGTTTGTGACTTCAAGCTCCCCGGCAGAGGAGGGAATTACCATATTTGGAGGCAATTTACATCAAATTACCATGCACCAGCCGACAGCTGCCGCCTGGAGCGGGAGACGGCTGCAAGGAGGCGATCACATTTGTACACACGATAATGAAAACCCGAGCTCAGGCCTCCTCATTCTCCCATAAATATGGTCATTATGATCTTGTTGGCATTGCTTGTTGAATTCTGTCTTGCAAATTGTTTCCTGGTTGCCTGGGGGAGTGGAGGGCTCATCTCATTCTCCCTTTCTCTGAGATGTGACAGGGTTTAGGGCTCACCCAAGTTCTCCAAACTGCCCTCTGCTATGGAGGGGATGGTGCCTGCCAGTCCCAGGAGCAGGTACCATACCCTAGTGTGTGCATGGCACAGGGCAGAATTCAGAGAAGAAGAAACAAAGAGGGGAGACAGTTTAAGAGGCAGCATGCTGCCCCTCCTTTTAAGCACAGGCTGACAAGTGTCTGATTGTTGTGAGTGGAGTGGCAGGAGTGAGATTCAAAGTCCAGGATAAAAAGGGCCTCTTGAGTTTCATTCTAGGTCCTGGAGGGATGGCACATGCTCTTTCCTCCCCATGGCATCCAAAGACTGGGGAAGGCATAGGGTGCAGAGCCCTTGCTCTTATGGAAGCCCTCCTGGGAGGGTGGAGGTGGGGGAGGGATTGGTATGAAGACAAAAGGGATCTTGTAGCATCCAAGCCCGGGCTAGTCCCTGTGCTCCTGAAGGAGAGGGCCTGTGGAGAGCCGTGGAGAGCTGGCACGAAGCCAGTGCCCCCTTCCAGCCCTTGTCTGCCTCTCTTTTTTGCATGTGGGCTCTCGTCATATGACTGCCTCTCCCTCTGCGAAACAGAATACAGACGCCCAGGTGCCATGCTTAGGGGACAAAGCTCTTGCGTCCTGATTCTAAATTGACAGGGTGCTGTGGAATGAGCTCTCATGGGCTCTGCTTGGGTCAGTACCTGGCCATGTCCCCTGCGTGCAGGAGAGTGAGCTCACCTCCTGACATAGAGCAGCTGTGGTGGGCAAGACTGGGAGACCCCAGGGCGCTGTACCAGCAAGCAAGTGAGCTTCTGCCATTACCTTATCTTAGCACTTTCTTTTTTTTTCATTTGGTTTTGAGGTTAAATTTTTCTCTGTATTCCAGGCTGACCTTGCACATGCAAGTTCTCAGGAGGAGATTGTAGGTATGCACTACCATGCTAGGGGCACTTTAAAAATGTTTGTCCTATTTTTAAGTGTGTGGTGGTGGGGAGTGCTCTATTGCAGGTGCCTGCAGAGGCCACGAGAGGGCGCCAGCTCCCTGGACCTGGAGTTACAAGTGGTTGTGAGTTACCTGATCTTGGCACTGGGAACTGAACTCAGGTCACGCTCATTTTTTAGGCAATACCTGCAGATTAACACTCTAACAGAGTGCAGGAAGAATTCTCAGGCACGTTTCTTCCAATAATGACACTTTTCAAAACTGTGGCTCAATGCCATGACAAGGTCACTGACCTGATGTAGCTACAAGCTCTTACCCAGACCTCGTCAGAGTCCCTTGAATCCTTTGAGTGTGCACTGGGCCCTCTGTGAAGGGTCTGTGTGCCTAACACTGCAGTCAAGATGACAAATGTCAGCTTCACAAAGATTTCTGTGTTGCCCATTGCCCCAAGTACATGACACTGCCATTAGCACTCCTCAAGACAGCTAATTCCTGAAGGCCCAAATATGAGGTGTGACCTTCTATGGCAGTAGGGACTGTCTTAGTTACTGTTCTATTGCTGTGAAGAGAAACCATCACCAAGGAAACTCTTATAAAAAAAAAAAGTATTTCATTGGGGCTTGCTCACAATTTTAGAGGATTAGTCCCTGACCATCATGGTGGTAAGCAGATAGCCATGAAGCTGAAGTAATAGCTATGAGCTTTACATCCTGATCCACAGGCAGAGAGGGGTGGTGGTGGCATGGACTTTTGATACCTCATATCCTACCATCCCCAGTGACAGACCTCCTCCAACAAGGCCACAACCCTTAATCCTTCCCAAACAGTTCCAGCAACTGGGGACCAAGCATTGAAACACATGAGCCAATGGGACCATTCTCCTTCAAGCTACCACAGTTGAAGTGATAGTGAAGATCTTTAGATGGGAGACATTATTCTTTCATTATCTGGCTCAGCCCCAGTGTTATTCCAGCGGTGGTGGTGGTGGTGACGGTGGCGGTGGTGGTGTGTGTATGTTTACATCTGAGAGAATGTGGTGTCTATGCCAGAGGAGGACATGAGATGCCTTTTTCCCTTGAGGTACAGTTTTTAATTGAACCAGCAGCTAAGCTGTCTGCCTACAAGCAAGACCCAGTAATCCTCCTGTCTCTGCTTGCTACAGTGCTAGGCTTACAGGCAACCACACCTGAATTTTTATGTAGTTTTAGGCTCCAAACTCAGGTTTCAGGCTGGTGAAGCGAACATTCTTTACCTCCTGAGTCATCTCTACAGTCTCAATACAAGGGTTCTGAGAGAGGGGGGCAAATCTCGTCAGTGGGAAGTGTGGTGTTGGCCACAAAGGCCAAGGGATGAAAGGCCGAGCTACAAGCCAGGGAGCACAGGTGGCCCCAAAGGTGCTCCCTCTCAGAACTTTCCAGAGGAACCAGCCCAGCCAACACCTTCACCTTGGCCTACTAAACCTGATTTTGGACTTATGATCTCCAGAATTTGAAAGGATTAATTTGTATTGTCTTCCGCCAGGGAGTTTCGGGAGCTGCCTAGAAAAGCAACTGGAAATGAATACATTTTGTTTCATCTCCGCTGAAGGTCTGTGTACACACTTGCTTCCACCCCGGCATTCAGTCCAGCAGCCTCTACTGTGCTCACCAACACTGCTGTTCCTTCCACCCTTTCAGAGGTGACCTTTGGAACTGCTGGCCTGGGCCCTCCGTTGCTCCAGGGAGTTGGGTGGAAGTGCCTGAGAGATGACCGAAAAGGGTGTGTGGCACTCTGAAGACTGGGCTCTGAGCTTAGGGTCTGATGTCCCCATGACTGCTGAAGCCAGGTTACAGCTATGAGGCCAAGTCAGAGAGTATTCATTGGGGGATGGGGCGGGGATGACAGCATGGAGAAGATGGGCGAAGGAAGAGAACCCTGGGGAGAACACAGAGATGGACTGGTGGGAAAGTGGGTCACTGTGAAGGAAGGCCTGTAAGGTGGAAGCCATGGCGGCCGNGGCCGTACATATGCCCACCACGCTATGGGACCTGTGTGGCTCTGTCAGGGACAGGGACTGTCTCACCTTTCCCAGGAGAAAGCCGAGGCGGGAGGCCTAAGAGACTCGCCTTGGCTGGCAAGAGGCAGAGGCGAGCCTGAAATGTGTGATGTGTTTAAACTTGCTAGGACGAGAGACATTTGAGTGGACTGTTGTGAACAAGAGAGTGGGCTGGGCTCCCAGGAGGAAGGGAAGAGTGTGAGCACTGTGGTCTATCTGTGGGGACCAGGACAGTGGGGGAGTGAAAGTGGAGCCTTCTGGGAAGTGTTGGAAGAGGTGTGAATCCAGAAGGAGAGACTGAAGAGTCAGGACAGACAGACAAATGAAGGCTGAAGACCATAAGCCAGACCCAAAAATCCTGCTTCCCTCTCCTGAAGGGCTTTGGTTAAGGTAATCCCCGCCCCCCAAGCGGCAGGGAGCAGGAGCAGGGGGAGCCATTCTCACCAGCTTTTACCTAGACTCCCTGTGAAGCAGTGAGCCAGCTCTCCTGAGGTCCCTTGGTCCAGTCTCCAAGGCCGTCTCCACTCTGTCTTGGCAAATCTAAATAAACAAAGACATTGGGACCCAGAACAAGAGCCATGAAAAGCTGTCCCCGCAGATGACAAGTCTCCGCCCCCACCCGACACACGCCTACACCCCGCCCCCTCCCCCTCCCTGGCTCTGATCCAGCAGGGCCTTCTGGTGAGAGCCCTCCTGGGGAGTGTAGCCTTCTGGGTGCTTTCTTCTTGGGGTGGGGACAGGGCTGTCAGGCACCTCCTGGAGATTTCCTGAGCGCCCTTCCCCCAGGGGATGCCTTTGTCTGCCTCCTGAACAGATAGCTGCAGGGGGTGGGTTTGAAGGTGGCACCCTTGCACCAGGGAGCGCTAATAGAAAGAGGGATGGCTGGAACAGATACATCTCTGCACCTTAATGCAAATCCTGAAAAAGCTGAATCACATTAGCCTGGGACCAGAGGGCTCAAAGGACTGAGTTAGGGGAAAGGCGGTCAGAGAGGGCTTCATGGAGGAGGCAGCCTTTGTACTATCAGGAGTTAGGTGAGCAGAGACTTGCTTAAAGCCTCACAGTAGGAAGGAACAAAAACAATTTCTTGTGCCACAGCTACTCTGGGATGGGAGGTAGAGGCGGCCCTTGCGTAAGTGACTGGAGGAGGTAGAAATGCTGGGGGAAATGGAGACTAGATGAAGCCAGGGCGGCCCCATGCAAGTCAAAGGGTGGAAGCATGAATGCAGGCCTGAGGAAGTCTGAGGAGGGCGAGTTTGGTTTCACAGGCAATGGGAAGCCATTGAGAGTCTTAGCGGGGTAGTTCCTTAGTAAGGATGATGACCCTGGTCAGGGCAGGGTGGTGGTAAACCCAGCTTTTTCCTGAAGAGGTTCTGTCTAGTAGAAGAGAACGGCCTGTATGCCGCGCGATGCTCTGAAGGCCCACAGAGCTCAGTCAGCATCCTGAGCCAGAGGGAGAACAGCAAGCAGGGAAGGCACCCTGGGGCGGCGAGACCACAGAGACTTGGGGAAATGAAACAGCCAGTCATGGAGACAGGTGTATGGCCAATGCGGACTGGGGAGGGGATAAGGGGCAACCTGCCGGGACCCAGCTCTGGAAGACAGGCTCCAGAAAATATAGGTGGCCCGGACTCTATGCGGGTGGGGGCTGATGTGCCGGCGGCCAGGAGGGACACAGCAATGGGTAGAAGGGAGGATGATGGAAGATTTTCATAAAGGCAGAGGTGGTGATGGCTGCCATGCCTGAGAGGTCACGGTAGCGGGAGGGAGGTTGCCTGGCTAGGACCTCCCGGCTTACATTGTTGTCTGGTCCTGATCCCTAATATTACATTTCCCAATCACCTACTCATAAATCCTCTTCCTGCCTGGGGCCTGAAACCCTTGAACAGAGAGCAGTTTGATTTAAAGTCAAGACTGGCAGGAAAGGGGTGGGGGAGACTATCCAGAGAAGAGCCAGATCCTCCCTGGGGCCAGCCCTGTAATTAAAGTAGGGCCATCTCTCTTCCTGAGAGTCTTTCTAGAACTGCTGAAAGCAGGGCTGATTGCTACCTGTCTTGGTGGCCTGTGGATTGGAGCACCCACGTGACAGGAAAAGGCCAAACTCAGAGCTATACACACCAGCCAGGCCATTCCCTACTGTGATCAGGCAGGGCCTCCCTGCTGGGAGCCATGCTGTAGGCAGGCCCCTTCCCCGAGCTACAGTGCAGGTGTCTAGAGGTGTGTGACCTCCTGATTTGTTTCGAATTAATACTGTACAGGACAATGAGACCGGACACCACTTCCAGAGTTACAAAGACTCACCTCTTTCTTGCTAGTCTTTTGTCTCTTGGGGGTCTCTGTTCACACACCAATGAAGCAAGCTGCCAAACTGGGTACACCCACATGGCAAGGAAGAGGAGTCAGGCAGTCAGCCAGGGAAGAGTTTAGGCCCTCAGCATCCCCCACTGACTTAGATGTTGCTTGGAGTCAAGCGGGTGGGACAGGCAGCTGAGTCTTTCTCAGCCGAGCCTTTAAAGAAGAACGTGGGCCCTAAGTGGATAGACACACCTGGGCTGAAGGGACCATGACATAGAAGACAAAGCGAAGCTACACCAAATCCTTGGAACAGAAACTGGACCTCCATAAATACGTATGGTTCTGAGACGCCGGGTTTGGGGGAGGGGGTCATTTGTTACACAGCAATCACTAACTCATTCTTGTTCGCTCAGAGTCTCCATGCTGCCCTCAGAATAAATGTGCTGATAATATTCCACCCAAAGCATCGAGCAAGGGAGACACAAAGGCAGCAGGAAAGAGCTATATAATCTGTAAAATGCTGTGTATGTGGTTGTGTTTCATGACTTTGGTTATTCCAGAGCTGAGCCAGGGAGAACCTGGTTCTTGTGGCCTTGTACAAGTCAATCTCTGTCCCTCAGTGTCCCTCATTATAATGGGGGTGGGGAGACACGGAGACATTCAAGTCAACGTCTCAGCATGTTTCTGAGGAAGACAGAGTGACAGTTTGGGGAAGGCCAGGGCACAGTGGAAAGAACACAGGACCTGGAGCCGGGTGCCAGGCCTTACTTAGTCTGTGCAACACCAGGCAGGTGTGGAGAGTTGGACCAGCTCCATTCCTCCCCTTCTGTGACCTCAGTCTAAAGTGAGCTAAGCCCTATTTTGTGGTATCTGGGGTTTCCCTGCCAGCCTAAGGGTGGTATATACAGGAAAGGACATTCTTTTTGGTGATGGGACAGAGGTATGCATCCTTTAGGATGCAGATGAGGAGACAAGACAGATGTGCTGGAAGACAGCGAGGAGCTGAGCCCAAGAGTCATGGGGGGCAGAGGCTGGGGAGCCTCATACTGGGCAGGCTGAGTGCATTCAGGAGACAGCACTCCAGTTAGAGTGCAGGGTGAGCAATACATTGCAGGGTGGGGGTGACCATAAGGATGGAAGGCGGGCCGGAGGGTAGAGGTGTAGCTCAGTCCATAGGGTACCTGCCTAGCATGCATGCAACTCCAGTCTGATTCTCAGCGCTACAACGGGCAGGCGTGGCGGTCTGCATCTGTAATTCAAGTACTTGGGAGGTGAATAATAGGAAGACCAGAAGCTCAGCTCATTCTTGGCCATGTAGGCCATCCTGGAATAAACGCATAAAATCCTATCTCAAAAAACTAAAATAAAAAGACTCTGGTCAGGCCTTGAATGCCAAGAGGACAGTTTTGACTTCCTGGTGACTTGCAGGAGGGTTTTACTGCACAGCCAGAGAAAGGGCTGGGGCAGGAACGGCTAGAATCTTAGCCCTTGGTGGAGAAGCCATCCAAGGCACAAGGCTGCCCTCTTCACTCCTCCTTATGCCGGACTCAGCCCTCACTAGCAGACCTTGGGCATCTGTTCCTTTATCAGATCAGGGGGAGGGCTGGCTGCTGCTGTGACCCCCATACAGGACATTGAGGACACCCTGAGAAATACAATAATGCCTCTGGCCTGAATTCTCTAGATGCTGCTCAAGCCACCAGGTGTTCTCACCGTCTGGTGACCCCACCCCAAGCAGTCTGATCCCTTCTTTCCCCATCACCCCCCGTACAAAAGCAACACCATTTTCTGCTGTCTTTCTCTCCATTCCCAGCAGGGTTCTGATAGCCACTCCGAGCATCATCCCGACATTCTTCAAAAGACGTGTTTGGAAACAAGAAATTGCTAGAGAGATGATTCAGGCCTTGGTCTCAGATTGTGTCTGGACATAAGCAGGCCCATCTGTGGAGCCTGCACTGCCAAATTCTGTCATCCGGCTCCATATGGC